>JADNRV010000087.1:0-228540 GCA_015499995.1 Flammula alnicola | reverse complement strand
TTAGTAGAAGTCATTGAAATCATAAGTTCTGAATTTGACCGCTGTGGAAGAGCTGATCTTTTCCAGGTAGGTTGGATTGAGGTCGTCGAAAAGAGAAGAGAGAGCGGCGCTGATGGGCGCCTAAGTACGGGGTATTTGAGAAGTTGTGTAGATAGCGAATGTCACGGCGCGCTCTGCTCGATGCTCTTGCTCAATAGCTCGTGCTCCTCGTAGTGTTTTCCGAATCAAAGTGGGGGTAGATTGACTAAGGACTCCTAAGTTTACAAACGCGGGTATATAGAGATTTTCCTGGCGCACGCGTACTCTTGCGTCGCCAGGCCCAAGAAATCAAATCAAATATACTACGCATGTGCTAGATTGTCCATTTGAAAAAGAAAAAGGGTCTTCGACCTTGTGCAACGATATTTCGGCCGCACGCAGGATAGGAGGCAAGATTGAGGCTTGGTGCGGGCGCGAGTGAACTGTACATCCTTGCTCAAGGGACATACAATCTTCCACGGTGGACCAGACCGTGTCCGCTGCTCGTCGCACGTTAGGGCGGGGCGTCCTCCTGCGTACAGCGTGTCGTCTCGTTGCACTCGGTGTCGGCTATTTGAAAAGAGAAAGAGATGCGGAAGTGATCGAGAATCAAGATGAAACAAGATAAAACGGAATAAAACGGAATAGAATTTGCAAATAGGACCTCCTACCAGCCGTATGGTTCCTCTTGGCTTGGTTTCCCATCCTTCCATCGGTGTAGATCGTACTTGAAGTTGTTCTTTCGTCGAGGCAGACCGCGGTACACCTTGAGCGCAAAACGGGGCTTGCCGAGGCGCGTTCTCACGGCCATTGCGTGTGAAATACGGTGTCTGTGGAGTAACGAAGAGAGGTGAGAGTACGGGGGTTTTCGGAGATGAAAAAGGATCATGTAATGAGTGTATGAAGTGTTTGAAATGGGGAGAAAAGGGTATGCTACGGGGTATTCAAATCGATGGTCGCGCGGTAGTGTGCACGGCTTGATCGGCATCACGTGGGAATTCGGACTTGCCCGCTGTTTCTACGAGCGCGCTATCCATCTCCTCCACAGTGCCCCCCCTTAGATGTTGTCCCCAACATCCAAAGTGATGAGATGGAAGATAAAAGAAGGAGTGTGATGGGTAGTAAGTGAGAGAACAACAAGAACAAAATAAGAGAGTCAAAGTAAGGCATAGAAACGGCGCGGTGAAAGGAGTGTGATGGCAAAATCAACAGAAAAAGAAGGGGACATTACGTTCGAATAAACCCCAAGGCATAGCGGTTCGGGTTCGCGTTAGCAGGCGAAAAGATCTTCTCGGTGATTGACGTCTCATCCGTGGCCATGATCGCGAGTTTCTTGGACCATTTTTCGAAAGATTCAAAGGCGGGGTCATCACGGATAGAACCGCCCCAGTGCGGTCGGTGTGCAAGGGCGAGGTTGACAGGCTTGGAAGCCATACCAGGGAAATATAATATGCGGAGCGGAAAGCGCGCGCCCACTGATGCGTAGTCTGGAAACGGAAGCTCGTCGTCGCCGTGCGGCTCCTTGTTGTAGTGGTAGTAGTCGATGTCGGGGTGGCGTACTGCGTGAAGGCCGCTCGAAGAACGAAGTGTCTGGATGTAGTGCTTCTCGAAGTGCTGAATATCATAGTACAGGCGTGTGTTGGTGACGGTCTTCATAAGGTGATTTTCTGACCTAAAAAAGAAAAGTTTGAGGCGGTGAGCAGTAACATGGCCTCGCATAACCGTGCCGTTGAGCTCGCGCAACACATAGGTGTTATTATCGCGCTTCTCGTGAATAATGTACGGCCCCGACCAGCGCCAAAAGTCCTTTTTGCCAAATTGATTGTCCAACCACGTCTCGTGGCGAAGCACCCACATCCCAACATCAAACCCATGAAAGGAGAAATTTTTACCGTAACGCTTATTGAAGTTATCGATGGCTTGCTGACGTGAAAAGCGCGCACGCTCATAAGAGATTTCTGCATCTTCATCTCGGCGAGCGATTTGTCGGGCGCGAAGGGCGATTAAGTCAGCGGTGGTGCGGACGGTATCCCAATCCAAGGTTTGCCAAGTTCCGTCCTCGATGTCGAACGCGAATACCGGGAATATACCATAGACCAGGTAATAAGGAGGATACCCTGTGACTCGGTTAGTGGTAACGCGAATCGAGAACAAAATCGCGTCAACATAGAGCGGCCATTTGGACTTATCCTTATGGCACGCTTTCATGAGGCCATGGACGAGGGTCTGATGTGCTGCGCGCTCTGACACGCCATTCCCTCGGGGTGATAAGCTGTAGACACAATAACGACAATGCCATATTGGCGGAACACCTCCTCAGCGACTCCTTTGAACTCAGAGCCGCCATCGACCGTGATGTAGGGAATACAAGAGAAACGACACACCAACTTATAAATGAACTTCGCGATGGTGTCGGCATTAGCCTTACGTATAGCTTCGGCTTCGTCCCATTTCGATGCTGAACAAGTTGCTTGGATGAGGTATTGCTTTCCGCCGACGCCGAGAGGCATGTGAATGCAGTCCATGTGCCAATGACGGAGGATTGATGACATCCAGGATGGGTTATATGGAATGATAGGTTTAGCATTTGACTCGAATTGACAGGGTACGCACGATCTCACGAAATACGCGCAGTCGTTATACATGTTCGGCCAGTATACGCGCTCGGCAAGTTTGACGTAAGTGGGGTCTCGTCCTCGGTGGCCACACTCATCGTGTACTTTTACGAGTAATTCTTGGCGTCGTTGGTTATCTTCGATAACGAGGCGGGGCAGGGACGAGCTCTTGTTGCTGGGCTTGAGCCATAAACGTTCCTCGAAGAAAAGAAAACGGTTAGCACGCTTAAGGAACCTTTCCTTCTCTTTCGTGTCCGTCAGACACAGAGCAGGAAGTGATCCATCGGTAAAGAAGGCTCGGAGGTCCTTCCACATCTCAGGTGCGTCCAAGTCTGTGGTTCCAAACTTATGACCAATACATGCAATAGCCTCGCGATGCTCTGGCGCAGTGAGTATTTCATAGTTGGCTCGGCTATCAGTCCTCTCCTCGACCGCACAATATCCAACCACTGAATGATCGACTATAGCTGGAGGGTACTCACCTGCTCGCAGCCGCGACGCGTACGTATAGTGATATGAGGTGACAGAAAGGTTGATGACCTCATCACCCAAACGGTATTCAACTTCTTGCTCGATTGGCGTTTTGCGGTCGAAGAATTCACGGCCCATGTACGTCATGGTGTCAGTCACCCGGAGAAGGGTGTAGTCGGCCAGATTATTGCGAGTCCAGTTGGAAGGATCGAACCGAGTTGGGCGAATTGGGAACTGCGGATGCCTAGCGCCCGAGTGCGGCTCCGAGTCGACCAAGATTCCGGTGGTGAATAGGTTGTAGAAGTTAAGCGCCGGCGGTCGAGAGGCATTGGCGTGAATATTATATTGGGCCTGTGGTTGCAATAGTCGGGTATACGGAGCTGATGACATAGAGAAAGCACTGCGAGCAAGTTGTATGGTTCGAAGAACAGATTTAACTTGCCTTGCTGAGAGTTTATATGAATCTTTATGCCAGAACCCCTGTGGCAACTCTTTATCCGACGCTAAGAAATTCCCGATAAATCTATCAAGATATTCCTCCGACTCCTCCTCATCTTCGGAATCTTGGTCCGATTTCGGCCTTCGAGATAAGCCATCCGGAGCTTGGTGTTTTTCGGCTTTCACATGGTGCATTTCGAAATCAAAAAGCTGCAGATACGCAATCCACCTGGTCATAGGAGCATTTGGTAAATCAGGTGTCACGATCATCTCACGAAGGAACTTAGCGTCATGTTCTAGACAAAATCGGATGCCCCAAATGCGATGTCTGAGGTGCTTGAAGGCGCGAAACACTCCATAGAGCTCTGCTTTTGGTTGCGAGTATCGCGTTTCGCGCTCATTGTAGGTGCATGACCCATAAACGGCAGGTCGGCGTTGATTGTCGAGATGTTGATATACCACCCACCCCGCACCATATAAGGCTGCTGCGTCGACGGCGACAGTTACAAGTCCTTCGTCAGACGCCCGCGGCAGTTGAGTGATGAGTTTGGCTTTGTCGTAGTCGATCTTGATGAGCACCGGCGCTGTCGTGGCAAGTTGCTTGAGAGAATCCATCGCATCCTGCGCCTCCTGCGTGAATGAGAAATCGGCATCAGTGACTCGCAATAGAGATGTCAAAGGCTTAGCGATTAAAGCAAAGTTCTTGATCCATTTTCTTCCGCATCCCATTACTCCTAGGAAACCTCGGATCTGAGACACGTTCTCGCAGGAAGGCCATTTCGTTATCTTCGAGATGAGCCCTTTCTCAAGGTGCCATCCCTCGATCGATACTACAGACCCAACAATACGAAGGCGCGGCGTTGCGAGCGTGGTTTTGAGTCCCGACGCCGTGATTCCTGCTGCAATGAATCGCGCGAGAATCCGATCCAACGTTGTAGCGTACTCGAATACAAATTGTCGGATGTTGGGGTTGTCGTCAATGGGCGCGTCGTCGTACGTCGTGTGCGGTCCCATGATTCCTCCATCATCCATGAATGCCTTCGCGTTGACATCGATATCTTCTTGTAAAGCGTGGTTGACACATCGCTGGAATTCCGCTCCAGCATTTGTAGCACCCATTGGTAGAGTTGCCTGTTGTTTGGGTCCACAAAGTGAATGAAATGCCGTGAGAGGACGTGAGGACTCAGCTAATATGCGTGCGTCATATCCGGCGAATAGATCGACACATCCATAGATTGCTCGCCCGATAAAGGCTTCAGCAAAATCGTCCACCGACGGAGGTAGCGCCGCGTCTCTGATCGTGACGGAGTTTAGTTCCTGAAGGTCAAGGACCAGGCGTACTTTGTTCGTTTTCTTTGCCACGGCAAAGAGGGCCGATCTATAGCTTGATGATGTCGCCTCAAAGCGTCCCGCAGCCTCCTGCTCCAGGATTTCTTGGCGTATAACCTCCTCTAGGGCTTTAGGCGCTCGGATTGGAGGACGCTGCCACGGCGTATGTTCGATAGTTGGTATTTCATAATCTGGATAAAATTCTTGACGGAATGTTCCTTTCTCAGCAAACGTGAACGCGAACGCTTTCTCGCGCCTCGCCACCACGAACGCGAGCAGGTTTACCTCCTCTGGAGAAAGAAATCCTTCAGGTATTGTGTTTAAGAGAAGAGAGAGACGCTCAGCTGTCATCCTTTCCGTAGGTTCCAGCGAAGCAAAATGCGGAGGTTTTGATGGGAGTTGTGATATCGGCGGTAAGGGGATAGGTTTGAACTCGAGAGCCACGGGGTTTGGCATGTACGTAGGTACTGGCCGTACTTTGCGGTCCACGGGTTTGTATTTGCGTTTCGCAGTGAGGGATACAGTGCGCGAATGGGTATATGGTGAGCTAGATAATGCTCGGAGCGTCCACGACGTAGTTAGCGGTCTTAAACTATTAGATGCGAGACTTACTTGTCTCAATAAATAATCAAACGAATCTGGAGGGTCAAAAGAATAGAGAAAATTATCAAACTCACGAAACTCAGGATCTCCGAGAAGACCCATGAGTGATCGGCCTATAGTTGCGCAAGACACGTTGAAGAGAGTTGGCGGCCGCGTGGTCGTGTCCTGCGCTAATGAAAATATCGGGCGTACGCATCATCATCGTCGACCTCCTCGATATATGCTCGTTGGTGGTGCGAGTGCTGCTGATGAGCTGTCTCCGATTCTTCGGTTACTGGTCGTGAGGCCCCTGGGAGTGGTCCTGTTGCATCGACATTCCTTGGGTCATTGGGTCGTGTCAGCTGTACCGAGATCGTAGGGTTGTTGCTTCGATCGCCATCCTTCCATAGCATAATCTTCATGTGACCGATTCTTGAGTAATCGATACGCGCGGCGAACCACTGAATCCAAGGCTGTCCTAAAATGCAATCTTGTGAGTCCATGTCCTCGCGCGTAACAAAGAAATGATGGTCAAATCTGTGGCCGCCGATCGATATCGGTACGTCTCTGCATACCCCTCTCAGACCCACAGGACCACCGTTGACGCCCTTCAGGGACCAACGCGTGCCCTCGTAGTCAAGAGGTAAGTTGGTCTGGGCGAGAAGGCGCTCAGGGAAAATGTTGAGCTCAGAGCCGCAATCGACCATGAGACGGATGGACATTCCCGCAAGATCAGCAGTAAAAATGCCTGTAGTCATCGCGTACTTCTTTGTAGGCCTGAAGCTGACTGCATTCGAGTACCTGAGCATGAATGAATCAAGCATGGAAGGATCATTCAATTCGTCAAACTGGAGAGAACTCGCCGAATTTACTTGCGCTCCCACGCTGGTCTTCGCGAACTCTTCTTCGGCTTGCGCCGTGTAGAGATCGTACTCGCCGTACTTTGTCAAATATTCCCGTCGAGTCTTCGTAGCATCCGCCATTCGTTTTTGGAGTCCCGGGGATATGCCTAAGATGTCACGCAATGTCAGGGTTACCTGAGTCTGCAGAATGAGATCCTGGATGTCTTGCATGGAGATCTTCTCCTGAACGTCCGACGTGTAGTGGTACTGAGGGGCTTTACTCTTTGGTTCATCTTTCATTTCGACGTCCTTGTTGTTGCGAGGGAGCGACTCCTTCCACCCTTCACGCGTATTGATGGGCGGCGGCGGTGCGGACCCATTAGTGCCGGGAACACGCGCTTCGTTGGGAATATGTTGAGATGTCGTAGGCGCCGGTCCTGATGGCTGGCGAGGTGCAGGCATCGGTGCACTTGCAGGCGTATTCGGCCGCTCGGGCTGTTTCCTCGCAGGCGGTCGTCGTGTTGGGTCATGTCTAGGAGCAGTATCTTTGCCAGTGCGTGTCACAGGGTAAGAGTCGCTGAAATCGAACTCATCTTGGTTTGATGCGATGGCGTACACGTCACCGCACAACGCCGGATAGTCGCCCATCATTAGCGTCGCGGGAGACGCGCTCGCTGTCAAGGTGTGAGGTGGTGGTTCGCGCCGCGGAAAGTCACTTCGATGCTCGCGCAGGTATTGAGCGACACCGCCCGGCGTGAATGGTATCAACGGAAGGTCTGCTCCGTCCATGAGTGTGTATCGAGCGCGGGCGGCGTCAAACTTGATGAGCGATTCCGCTATGAGCTTGGCTGTTTCCGGGCAGAAACGAGGGTGCAACCGGTGCGTTCCAACCTGTCCGCAAATGAAACAAGTTTTATCAGCGGGGTTCGTACTGTTAGAAGGACGAGAGAAGGATCCTGCGCTCATCGCGGTCTGAAACATCTGCTGCATCTGAGCTTGGCTGATTGAGAGCTGCTGCAGCTGCTGGGTGAGAAGATCGATGTCGGTCTTGATATTGCTGCTCTTGGGTCTAGCTGACTCGAGGACACTAGTGAGAGGCAGTAATGAAGGCTTTGTCAATGGGGCCGCGCTGGGCGTATCGTCGTCAGAGTCGTCAGCATCTGATTCCACATTGTAGGACTCGATGCTGTTCGGGTTGAACTGGCGGCATATAATTTCGATCACCGTCTTGATTTGAGGTGGTGAGGTGGTAGCCAAGTTGGCGGGAGGAAGGCGAGAGGTTACAAACGCTCGGGTTCTTCGTGGAAGACCCGCAAAGAACTTGAGCTTCATTTCGTTCTCGTCAATCAACGTCTTTGACTTAAGTTGCGCGGCAATCGTGAGATAGCTCCTATGATAGATATCAACGTCAGCTCGGCTGCCAAATTCTTTACCCTTCGCGTGTTCCTTGACGAAAAGCCTGAGGGTTTCGAGTGTCGCCTTTGCCGGTTCGTCATTAGACCCGTATAAGTCAACGAGGAGCTGCTTCGCCTTGTCCCAGTCAGCACCCTCGACCTCATCGCAAAACCGGATGACCTGTTTAACTTCGTCAGTGCAGTATTGGACAATGTATTTTGGGAGCTCGGAAGTGAGCAGCCCCGCGGAATTCCCATGTCGCTCTAAAATAGCTAAGAAGTCATTGACATATTTCCCATCGAATAAAGGTGCGCTTAATGTCCGAGGAATCGGCATCGGCTTCAGCTGCGTGAACAACTGCGGCGGGGTCGCCATGTTGTAAGCTTCGACAGGGAAGAAGGGAAGTTGGGAGAGAAGTGTAGACAGAATGGAAAGTGGGAAAAAATCGAAATTCAGGGACTCAGCAGTGGTTGTTTTCGACGGAAAACCTTTGATCCAGTCTCGATAGCTACTGTGGAAGAGCTGATCTTTTCCAGGTAGGTTGGATTGAGGTCGTCGAAAAGAGAAGAGAGAGCGGCGCTGATGGGCGCCTAAGTACGGGGTATTTGAGAAGTTGTGTAGATAGCGAATGTCACGGCGCGCTCTGCTCGATGCTCTTGCTCAATAGCTCGTGCTCCTCGTAGTGTTTTCCGAATCAAAGTGGGGGTAGATTGACTAAGGACTCCTAAGTTTACAAACGCGGGTATATAGAGATTTTCCTGGCGCACGCGTACTCTTGCGTCGCCAGGCCCAAGAAATCAAATCAAATATACTACGCATGTGCTAGATTGTCCATTTGAAAAAGAAAAAGGGTCTTCGACCTTGTGCAACGATATTTCGGCCGCACGCAGGATAGGAGGCAAGATTGAGGCTTGGTGCGGGCGCGAGTGAACTGTACATCCTTGCTCAAGGGACATACAATCTTCCACGGTGGACCAGACCGTGTCCGCTGCTCGTCGCACGTTAGGGCGGGGCGTCCTCCTGCGTACAGCGTGTCGTCTCGTTGCACTCGGTGTCGGCTATTTGAAAAGAGAAAGAGATGCGGAAGTGATCGAGAATCAAGATGAAACAAGATAAAATGGAATAAAACGGAATAGAATTTGCAAATAGGACCTCCTACCAGCCGTATGGTTCCTCTTGGCTTGGTTTCCCATCCTTCCATCGGTGTAGATCGTACTTGAAGTTGTTCTTTCGTCGAGGCAGACCGCGGTACACCTTGAGCGCAAAACGGGGCTTGCCGAGGCGCGTTCTCACGGCCATTGCGTGTGAAATACGGTGTCTGTGGAGTAACGAAGAGAGGTGAGAGTACGGGGGTTTTCGGAGATGAAAAAGGATCATGTAATGAGTGTATGAAGTGTTTGAAATGGGGAGAAAAGGGTATGCTACGCGGGGTATTCAAATCGATGGTCGCGCGGTAGTGTGCACGGCTTGATCGGCATCACGTGGGAATTCGGACTTGCCCGCTGTTTCTACGAGCGCGCTATCCATCTCCTCCACACCGCACCGTTTGACCCGTCTCTCCTTATTGCGCTTTGCGTTCTTCCCGTTTACTGTATCTCGATGCCTGTATTTACAGTGAATATCTAGAGAAGTGATATAATCAAATATATCACTGCTCACCGTTGATAATAACGTTGATGCTTGGTCAAACCATCCTTGCCAGATTTCTTGGTCATGGTGGTACTGAGTGTAGTATGTTAAATATATATGTTTAGTTGCATGTACTGATCTATTTATTACCGACATGCAATAGATTCTCTGAGCTTCCCAAACACTATCTAATTGTAGCTAGTACATTACTCAACTATGGTATATCTTGTATATTTAATATAACGCAGCAGAGCGCACACGGTTGACAAAATAAGAGGTGTATGCGACTGATATGCGACCATCTACAGTGGTCCGACTCGTATGCGACCCGTATGCGACCATATGCGACCCGTATGCGACCGTATGCGAGCCGTAGGCACAGGCGCTAGGCCATATTACTATATTTGGCAGATCGTCAATGTGAATCTTGATCGTCCAAAAGGGGCGATCATCACATTTACCAAAAGAGGAATGTGAGCCTCCCGCGTGAACGACATGGGTTTCAAACCGGCACGGCTCCCAACGTTGTACCGCACTCAGCAAACCTGAACCGCTCAGACTAACACGCGCGCCGCGGACCTCCAACGTCGACGACATGTGCAGTGTGAGCCCTTCCCCTCCGTCAGACATGGGTGTGGCGGGGTTTTCATTCGACGATGACGGATTCACGGGGACTTGGAGTACAGAAGGGGGGACCCATGCAATGGGAGGCCCGCCAGGTATGTCAACGAACGAATCGCGATAACGATCGTTATCGCGATTCGTTCGGTTCACGATTTTCTTCGTGATTTCCAGTGTTAACTTGTACGCACAGCATCACCACCGCCAATGGACGAATACCGCCCATCGCCTTGCACACTCTGCTGCACTGCACCCCCCTAAGGCATACCGACCACCCCTGGCCAGTTAACGCACAACGACCGCCCCTCCCAACCCGATATCTGCGCAGCAAGTGCCCCACGCACCCTCGCATGCCGCCCTCAATACCATACCCCCAACCCAGCCCGCACCGGTTTTGGCACCCGCGGATGATGCCTGACCCGTAGGTGCGGGTATCATATTTTCGCTAGGGGCCCTCGATCTCTGGTATAAGGTGGGCGTTTTGCTTTTTTTTATTCCCTCCCCCCACAACTTTCCAACGTCGTCACTCAAGGGCCATTCATGTGAGTACACGGTGCAGGCGAGTCCACCCAGACACCCTGGCCGTGCACCGGTGCTTCTTGTATTTCATTCCGCGGTGCAGGCGAGTCCACCCAGACACCCTGGCCGCGTGCACCTGCGTTTTCCGTCCTTTCGTTCTGTGGTGCAGGCGAGTCTACCCAGACACCCTGGCCGCGCGTTTTCCATTTCCGTCATTTCGTTCCGCGGTGCAGGCGAGTCCACCCAGACACCCTGGCCGCAGTTTTTGCAGTTGCTACTCTGTGTTTATGCATTGACTAACGTGATTATACGCCCTTACAGTTGGCGACGAACACCGCACTAGTGTGTACTAGTGCATTTGCAATATGGAAACTCCAATCCGTCGTGTGGTAAGTTCCCTTTGGCCCTCCTCACTTACTCGGTTTCTAATTGATATGTCCAGACGCGCAGTGGGACTTCATTCGGGGACTATGTCCTTGGAATACGTGACGCATCCTCGATCGGCCTCAACAAGTGCACGGCGTTCAAAGTGCTCATGGCCCCCCTCTTTCGAAACGCCTTGGAAGTCGCCGAACTTCGCTCTGATCGCGATGTGGGTGACAACGAGGATACACCCTTTGAGGACGCCCTTCCGCACCGACAATCTGCGCGTTTATCCCAACGTCGACTCTCATCCAGTCCCATCCCTCGACAATCTGCTCGCCTCGCCTCTGCATCAGCTCCAATCCCAGCTCGCCCATACACCATTGCACAACCGGGGAAGATCGAGAAAGCGCGTGCCAAGGATCGATCCAAAGCACGCCGGAAGCTTGCCGCACCTACCGTTTCCATCCCTGCTCACCGTCCAAGGCTCAACGCCCTCACGCGCTATCGCGATATCCCTGCAAAGAAGGTGTCCCTCGAATCTCGCAACCTTCCTGCCGGTAATTGGATTGGGCGTCGCGCTGTGAAGGTGGAAGCTGAACGCCAGCCTAGGACTTGGACGCTGGATGAGCTCATGGCGTTGAACATGGAGCGTGTTCCGTGGGACGGAGAGTGCGTATTCAATTCTATTTCTTACGGATATCAGACTAATTTATTTTCAGGTCATCCCAGACGTACACTGACATGGACGGTCACGGCCTGGTTTTCCTCGTGGCCCGGCCCAAAGATCCGACGTGGATGCCTTCTGTGAGGAATGCCGCATCTGCTATGACCCAGGCGCGCGTCGAAGGCAAGCGGAATGGAGCTTTTGCACCGTCGGCGAGCAAGGACCCTTTCAACCACCGTCGAGGCAATTATTACGCGATTCCGACCGGAGTATCATTTGGTGGTGGCTCTGTGGTGCGTCTATTCATACGATATTTAATATTCTCTCTACTAACAACTCTATTCCAGCAACCGGGTAATCTGGGCATTCCTGGGAGACTTAAAGCCATCATTCAATCTCTCTGCCAGCACAACGACATCAAGCGCATAGCCGGCTTCCAGAGTGGTAAGTTTCATTTGAGAATCTTCGGGCCTATAATTGCTAACTGCCATTCTAACTCTACAGGTGCATTTGCATTCTATGCGCCGAAGCTCTACAACGTATATCGATCCTATCTCTCGCGGCTCTATGACCACTCCCCACATCTGCGCCCCAACTTCCCTACATGCAGCATCTTCCCAGCTTGTACGTTCAACCTTGGGCCTGGAACGATAACGGTTGATCACACGGATTACAACAATGTCGCCTACGGCCTCTGTGCCATCACTGCACTTGGCAATTTCGATCCAACTCTCGGCGGTCATATGGTCCTTTTTGACCTCGGCCTGGTGATCGAGTTCCCCCCTGGTGCCACTATCTTGATCCCGTCCAGTGTGCTTCGGCATGGGAACACCCCGGTCGTTGGAGAGGGAGTGCAGCGGATGTCCATGACGCAATACTGCTCAGGCGGTTTGTTTCGATGGGTAGACTATGGGTTCCAAACTGGAACCACTCTCAAATTGACCGCGGCAGGTAGGGCGCAGAAGAAACTCATCGACGGTAAGTTAGAAGATCGGACCGAGGCTGCGCTGCAACTTTTTTCGACTGCAGCCAGTCTCCCCGATGATCGTGCCTTTATTTTTGGTAGAAATACTTTCCGTACAACCTAGTCAAATGTATTAGCGTATTAGGCGTATTTCCTCAATGCAGCTCTGTTATCATGAGCATCGCCACATTCAGAATATGCTGGCCGCCGCCGCATGTTCCCGCATGCATCGAGCAACGCAGATAGCGGTTGAATAAGGGCACGGCTGAGTTTTGCCGGCACCGCGTCCCAAAAAGTCGAATGAGGGGGCGGGTAATATATTCCTGACCGAGCTGGAATTCCTTTTGCCGCATCTCAAAAGGTCGAACAGGGGGGGGTAATGTATTCATGAGCAAACGTGCGCCTGGAAAAAAAAATCCAGAAGCTTTTTGCAATACTGAAGTCTCGCAGATGCGTTGAAATTCATTGTTGGAAATTCGCGCATCGCGCATATGTATTAGTCACGCAGATGCGTTGAAATTCATTGTTTGAAATTCACGCATCGCGCATATGTATGTATTCAGAGCACTTGAGACATGCCCACAAGTAGTATCTCCTAAGAAATTTCTGTGGTTCTGTTGAACTGCATACAGCTATGAGCTAGCTACCCTGCGTCGAGTGAGCGTGTCGGTGGACATGGACCCACAACTGACGTCTGTGCCATCACGACGATCAGGCACCAATGATGGAACAAGGTTTTACAGTTTAATCTACTGCATCCGTACATAATGATCGGGTCGCCAGGTTTGAATACATGCACGCATGGAGCAAACACGGATAATGGTTGAATAAGCGCTTTGCATGCAATCACGCGATCTTTGCGGCACTTCTGCATTGCAAAAGGTCAAACGAGGGGAGGGTAATGTAATTTCGCACGAACGTGGGCCGCGACACAAGGAAAATTCAACAGCAAATGTTGCGTATGGCATTGAAATGAACCGATCCGGCAGAAATCTGGAGATCTTGCCACCACAGAACCCACGAGTGAGCTCATGGTGCGTAATATTCCATGTACTGCCTATGTAGAATTTGTTCATACTGTTACAGAATACTATCTTGACATGTCGAAACGACGGCGCCGCCAACGCTCACCCAATGGCTGCATGATTTCCATCGCGGACGAGCCTGATCCCCCTGTGCCTGCATCCACTCCTATCCTTTCGACATCCTTCAGCATGCTGCCTAGCGGGCAAATGGGGTACCGTTCCCGTAAAGTGGAGCTGGACGATTTGACTGATGCAGGCGACTTCGCGGCATTGGATGACCCATATGACCCAATTTACCCATCCTCTGCCCCAATTTGGGAGGCAAATGTCGACGATGCAATCGATCCAGCATACGCAGAGTTTCTGGAAGAAACCAGCATTCCAAAATCATCTACTCGCAAACAGCGCAAAGGGGTATGTACAGTCTTGTTGTCTATTACAAAATTTAATAATGTTCTGGCAGGACTTTCCTATGCGGCAGTGGCTTCTCGATCGCGAAGTCTTTCTCGCCGAGTTCCTACGATTAGAGAGCCGTGGCACTTTAACGCCTACCTGCCGTGACTGTGGTGATACTGGCGCGCAGGTTTACCGGTGCATTGACTGTGATGGCCGTGAGCTGTACTGCTCTGGCTGTCTTCTTCGCAGGCACTTTCAGAATGGCTTGCACCGGATCGAGGTCAGTTTGCCTGCTTGATGTCATATGTGGATGTCTTACCTTGTGGTAACAGGTCTGGCAGGAAGAAGGGTACTTCGCAAAGACTAGCTTCAAGTCACTAGGCTTCTGCTTCCAGCTCGGCCATCCGCTGGGCGAATCCTGCCACTTCCCTGTCCGCTCTTCCCACAACACATTTACTGTCATAGAGACGAATGGCATACATGAAGTTACGCTGAACTACTGTGGCTGTGGTACCCCTCCACCCCATTTCGTCCAACTGCTTCGCTTTGGCTGGTACCCATCCACCGTCGGATTTCCTCGCTCAGCCGCCACTCTGCGGGTTCTCAATACCTTTCAAATTCTATCCTTTGAATCCAAGGCATCTGCGTTCGAGTATTATCAGTCTTTGGCAAGACTTTCAGACAATATAGGGACGACCACAATTCCCGTGAGATACTATTTCATTCCAGTGGGCCGCTTTAGTATCTATCTAACTGCCTTGATTAGGATCGCTACCGTGCGTTCATGAGAATGGTCCGGCAGTACCGGAATATCAAGATGCTCAAGCGGTCTGGACGTGGACACGAGTCTTCTGGGGCAGCTGGTACGCGCCAACGCGAATGTGCCGTGCTCTGTCCCGCATGTCCTCATCCCGGAGTAAACCTGGAGAGCGATTGGAGGGATGCACCCCCCGAAAAAAGGTGTGAATGATTGAATCTCATTATCTATTGTCACTGATGTCTCATTCTAGATTTCTCTACACTCTTTTCCTTGGAATGGATGCCAACTTCCGATTGAAGCGGAAGATGGTGAGCAATAATGCCTCGGATCCTAGCTTGAGCAATGGATGGGCATACTTTGTCCATGAGAGTGAATTCAAGGAGTTTTTAAACACTTTTGGAACCCTCGTAATACAGGAGGTGAGTACCGATTTATTTCTTTCATGGTCGCCGCCTCTGATGAACGCTACAATAGCCCAGCACTTGCTCCAATCACAACGCTGTCAACAAAGAGAGGGGAAAGGATGGGCTGGCAGCATCTGGGGCTGGGACTGTGGATTGTACTCGGCACGATATGAAGCGCCCAAGCTCTGTTGGAGATCTCCAGAAGGGCGAACGGTGTGTGATCTACGACATTTATATTTATAGAACAAGTTTGCTAATGCATCTATTTTTAGCTACGTGAATATGGATTATCTCTTTTGCTCAAGCGTGGAGCTCGAGGAGCTGGTCGAGGTCGTGATATCATATGATATCGCCTGCCAATGGAGCATCAACCTCTGGGAACGCCTCAAAATCTACCCATCCTGGATGCACGTTAATCACGACAGCTCTACCTCGTATCGATTCCTGGTCCCCAAATTCCATCTTCCCGCTCATGTCCTGAAATGCCAGACCAAGTATTCGTTCAATTTCAATCCCAAAGTTGGGCGAACAGATGGCGAAGGCATTGAACGTGGATGGGCTCACATCAATCCCATTGCTTCAAGCACTCGGGAAATGGGGCCGGGGGCCCGCCGTGATACTCTCGATGACCATTTCGGAGACTGGAACTGGAAGAAGACGGTGAAGCTCGGTGCGTTATTCACCTCTATGCACATTTTAATGAAACTGATCATTTAAATTTCTAGCGACGATACTCCTGAAGCGAATTACAGATGCGGTACCTGAGATGGTCGAGCATAGGGAGCTGCACAAGGCGCTGACAGAAAGGCTCCCCGCTGAGGATGTTTCGCTATGGGAGGTGGAGCTATCTGCCTGGGAGAAGGATACCAGCCTTCCTAATCCAATGGAAACTCGTGTTAAAGGTGTGTTACCAGACTAATGTATGGTTTATTCTTTTATTTATAACGAGCCTGTCTAGCGCTGTCTCAAAATGCAGTTCGTCTTCAGCTTGCTGACGAGGAACATGCAGACGCATCATTGGGCGTCGCATATGTAATGCACGAGGAAATATCGGCCAGCCACCTTATTTCTATGGGCATTGACCTTGAGGAGAGCCAGTAAGTCTCTAGTTATGTTATTCAATAAGATATCAATTTAAACATACATCCTAGACGTCAGACGGCGATGACCGCTGCAAGTCTGAGCTCAACTACTGCTACCGATAAACAGAAGACAAACCTCAAGCTTCGTATGTCAACACTCAAGAGGAAGATCGAGGCCTGGATTGAGGTTCAACACATGTATATTCCCAGCCTACGAATGGTTCGTGCTCGTGCCCATGACGCTATGGATGAACAACTGGAAATCCCCGCGCATGAGGTGCTCCTCAGACTTCCCTCCTCCCTGACCTCCACGACTCCATGCGACATGCGCCTGCTCAGTATTGAATGGAAATTGCGCCAAGCACAGGCCTCCAATGCGCTTGACGATCTTCGCGAGGGTCTCCGCCTTCGATCCTATGTCCTCATCGACAAGGCGCGGTTTCAGCATGGCCAAGTGGCAAATACTCGAGCGAATACCATCGTCGTGAGGTGTCAGGCCAAGGTCAACGCTGCGGCAAACCGATACTGTGCAGCGCGATCTGCGCTGGCTGGATTGGCGCCTCGATTAGGGGTTGAGGGGTGGGAGAACCTTGTTCCAGAACTGAAGAAGGGTGACATCCGTGCAGCAGCGGCTGAAGATGACGACTCAGAGAAGGCGAGGAAGAAGCAAAGGAGGAAGCCAGGGGGGACGGAGAAGGAGGTCGCATCGGAGGGTCATAGAATGTTGTCGTGGATATGGAGGCATGCGGGGGTTGGCGAGCAGATGCACGGCGATGGGGCGCTCCACGATAGTGCGTGTATGCTTCGAAATTTCTGACAGATTATACTGATATCTACATGTTACACCTTTAGTTCTCCGCGTGGAGTGGTGTAAGAGCAGAGCACGGCAAGACCGATGGAGGGAGGAAGTCGAACTGCTGCAGGAGGAGATGCGGCGCGTTCAACAGTTCCTCCTCCATCGTGCCGCAACTTGGTCTAAGCGCGCCGCGGATCTGGCTAGCTGGTGTCTTCCAAATGTGCCGGCGGACCCACTGTTCGACGCAGGACGGGTCGCATTTGCGCTCAACCAGCAGGAGCAATTCTTGATGATGGCGCGTCACTGTGGCATGCTCTGGTGCAATGTCGCAAAGTATGTACAGTCTGAAGGTCGCTGTGATATTGTTCCACGTAGTAGTAGCATGAGGGAGGAGGACGATGGTGAGGATGACGAGGTGTCACCGCTTCAAGATGAGGCTGAGCATAATGCACCCCTCGGGTCTATATCTGTAGATGCACTGTAATATCCTTAGAAATACAAGCATTACATTTTATTGATGCTTATTACGCGGTTTAATGATTTACTGGATCTAGCTACTAAGTACATTACCCAGAATGGTATGTGGCGGTTGCCCCTTGGAGGAACGGCGGGGGCTGACAAATATGGGAATGGGCGCACCTGAGCGCGCACAAGGCGCGTGTGGAGGCGCGTGTGGATGCACGCCACAAGCGCACCAAGAGGCCGGCAGGCATGCCTTGGATATGCCGGCACGGCTTGTATGGCCTTGAGCATGTGCTGAGCTGACTCTAATGTGCACATGATTAGGCATTCGTGTGCACATTAGAGTGCTCTGCTCAGAGTGTGATGTGCACATGCCTAAATACTCTACTAGAGTAGGCATGTGCACATCACTGTCAGCATTAGGTGCCGTCCAAGCTCAAGCCAGACGCAGTTGATGCTCCAGGACCGTCCATCGCTGATACACAGCGCTCACTCATCGACGCCGACATCGCGGACTTGAAAGAGTCAATTAGGGTGCTCAGCTCGAAAAGAAATGAATATTCTCCGATGTCCAAACTACCTCTCGAGCTATTTTCGGCGATTTTCTCGATATTCCAGAGAGAGACTGGCGCGTGGAGCTTTGAAAGGGGATCGAATCTGGAATGGATCAAAGTTACGCATATATGCAGGAAATGGAGAGAAATGGCCATCAATTCCCCAAACTTGTGGACCCGAATTCCATTCGACCGCCCTCGTTGGACAACGGAAATGCTCACGAGGTCACGAACAGACACGCTCATCGTGAACGACCACCTTGATTCCCTATACTCAAAAAACCAAGCATCCAAATTTGAGGCTCTGAAAGCTGTTTTCCAATGCCATTTATCGCGTGTTGGAGAGATCACCTTACGTGGAGCAAGTCGGGCGAAGCAGCTTCAATTTCTACTGCAAGACGTCCCCCCTACCTCCGTTCCTCGATTGCAGAGCATATCTATATCCGGACGGCCATCTAAGACGTCTGATTTCGTTGACACCATTACACTCCTCGAAAACTCCATGAACAACACAGACCGCTTAAGGAAACTGGAAGTCCTGAATACCGTTCGCTGGGATTCGCGACTCCTGAACAATCTAACCCACCTAACGATCTCCAACGACCTCCAAAATGTCGTTAAGCCCTCACAAGCCCAGTTCTTCAATGCACTCCGACGTATGCCTTCCCTGCAACAACTCCGTCACGGTCTACATGGCTCTACGATCCCCGAATATACTGGAGGGTCGCCCCCGACGCCGACTAATGTCGTACACCTGCACGACCTCGAGAGCCTTTACCTATCTGATACGACGGCCGCGATTTTGAATGTTCTCGACCACATTCGCTTCCCTCCTACGGCCGCGCTTGACCTATCCTGCACGGAGAAGGGGAGCAACCCTGATTTCTCCAGCTTTGTCACCAAGCTCCAACAATTCTATCCAAATTCTCATGCGATTCCAGGAGAAGGCGCGGTGATACGCAGTATGTGCGTTATTGGCGACAGGACAGGCACTACTGGATGGTCATTTGAGTTGTTGGCATGGTCATTTGTCTCCACATCGCCTCTTCTTCCCAAGACACCTCCCCTTCTAAGACTGGTTCTCTCGTGGGATTATCCGAACAATACCATCCTGAATAAAGTCATGGTGGATGTCTGTCATGCCCTGCCCTGCCGTGATCTCGCCGTCTTATATTTCACTACAGCATCCTATTCCGAGACCGTTTTCAATTCCAAAGCATTCGTGGACGCTTTCGGGAGTTTCTCAAACCTACATTCTGTATATTTGGTTGGCAATGAGCTGCTGAAGCCTTTCCTCAGAGCTCTGATATATCAAGAACCAGCTGGTGAAGCCGCGATACCACATCAACAACATCTTTTCCTGCTCTCCGTTTCCTCGACGTCGAAGAGTGCCACTTCAAAGCCTTCCCATTAAAAGTGCTGTATAAACGCCTGAAGCAAAGATCGGCTCTCGGCAGGAGGCTCGAAGGATTGGAATTAAGGGAATGCAGGTATCTTGATCGTAATGGTGTGGCATTACTTAAGGAACACGTAGTAAATGTCACCTGGGATGGGTCCGACGTCGTTTCCAGTGAGGAGGAAGAATATCAAGGCTATCGGAATCGTAGTCCTTACTAACTGGCGCCTATCAGCTCCTCAACGTGAGCGCGTCGAACTACTTATTGTAGATATATATTTTGTCAGCAGGGAGACCTTATTCTAATGTAGTGCTCGAATTCGTCCTACAAGCCTCTCATCTCCACCAGGCTTCAAATCGCAAATGTTGACGACTGCGAATGAAAGAATAAGTGCTATAAGTAGGATTTAAAATACTGATTTGTCGTACTGTTCCACCATCGTCATCTAGCAGCAGATACCTCAGCTACATTCACTTCTGGAACCTTCAAGTCCATTTCTACGTCAGTCTCTTGTTCTCCATCGCGTGCAACAATTCGAGATCCAAAACCCAAGCCCAAGACACCCTTCAAGCCGCCTTTCTTCGAATCACGATCTCTGCTGTTCTGCCTCCGTCTTTCCCGCCTCTCTGGGTCCTCCTCCCTACGCCTGACATGAGTAGACGTACTTCTCTCCCTCTCCCTTCCTCTCCGCTCCATTTCTGCATCAATATCTCTCAGCCGTTCCTTCTTTCCTCTATTTCTCTCCGTCGCTTCGCTCGGCTTCCAACCTCTCAGTCCTCTCCTCGTACCTGTGCCCGCAGGCATCAAGGCTCGAGCGGATCCCTGATGCGCCCCATATTTCTTGAGCGTCCTGACAATCATAGCAAGGTAGACCATTCCTAAAGCTAAGACGGCGGTAATTCCAATGCGCGGACCTAACACCGCATGAGCTCCAAGAGGAGGTCGATCTTGAGGGTCGAGGACTGATCCCGTGCGCCATACAAAGGAGAGAATAGCCGAGATGAATAATAACATGGCCCTGAAAAGTACGCCAGTCAGCTTTCATGTATGACTTGATTTTTGGAGAAGCACAAACCAAGCCATCCATACGGCAGGCGTCGCAAGTAACACCCATACGTTCCACCAAATAGAAGTATTCGTCTTCCGAGCCTCCTGTAACACTGCCGTAAGCAATTTGCATAGAAATAAAATTTGAATACCACATACCTCCGCCCACCTGGAGGCATGAAACATGCTCTTCATGGTACCGAACCTTACAATATACATGCACCCATACGAAAGACTCATCAAAGCACAGATCAACGACAGCAATGCAAAAGTGCGTGTAACAGGGTCATCCGCCGCCTGGGGTATTTGGAAAATAGTGAGGATAGCGCTGCACAAAAGCATGAGCGACAGTCGAATAGCGGAGATGGAAAAAATGGCGTACGAAGCGAGCAAAGCGGAAACAAGATTCAAAGTTTTCCATTCTCTCAACAACGAATCTATAAATGCCTCCCATGAGTGCTTGAAGCGGATGAGGGCGGGCGAAACGAGAGGCGGAGTCCATTCGTCTGGAAATGGAAGAGGCATGTGCATCATAGCGGCTGCCGGCGCAACTCCCACCTGGGATGAAAGACCGATACCGGATATAGCGCCAGGCGACAGCATGCCTCCCCCTGCAGGAGGTACACCTTGAGTAGGCCCATGGGTAGGAGTAATATGCCCCATAAGGTTGGGCTCGGAAGCAACAGCGCCTCCGCCACCTGCATTGTCTATCATGCGTTGTATGTCAGGCCTGCTAACATCGGCGTCCTCGAAAATACGAGCAACGCGCGAAAAGTACATGGCGGGCAAACGGAGCAAGAAATTGAGATAAAGTTCTCGGGGCAGGGTATCGGTTATAAAGATGCGCGAGTGCGTCAAGAAGGATCGTATCGAGGCAACAGGAATAGAGTCGTCGCAGTCGTAAGCTGCACTGGAAGCATATTCCTCGCCAGTCTCGATGTCGGAGGTGTGCGACGCGAGACCACAGAACGCCAGCCTCGTCTTGAACTTGAACGGGTCCACAGGGACGAAACGCTCCTCTGATGTAGTATGGCCACGATGGAATGCAGAAGACCAGTTTTGCAGAATTCTGAGAGGAGATGTTGCGCGTGATCTGGACGGAGAAGGAGAAGGAGAGTTGACTCGTGAAATGTTGTTGCCGGCCGACTCCTCGCTTTCTCGGTGGTTTGGATGGCAGACGAATGGAGAGCGGGGGGAGAAGCAGGCGGATCACTGCCCCGTGTAGTGATGCGCGAAAATGCTATTATTGAGTGAATAATCGTATCATATGACAATATCTATAGAAAAATAGATATAAGATCGCCTTACCTTGTCCAACATTGCGCGTTGTAGACAGCGAGTTGCGATCACTATCGAACGAAACCCTCTGTCGTGGTGTTTCCTTTCCAGGGGAGCCATGGCCTGGCGTAAATTGCCTCTGGAGATTCCCCGGATGGTTTTCAAGTCGTACATTTGTGTCCCGCGACGTGCCCAAAAGGCTATGGCTCATTGGGATCATAGGGAAATCAAAATCGGCGGCTGAAATGGCTGGAAGAGAGGTAGATGCATCAAGACTATGACGATATCCACGCTTGACGTTGTTCGTTGCAAACGTCGTGGGCCGTGCTATACGGCTGGCATTTGGGGTGGGACTCGCTGGCGAACTTGGAAGAGCAGAGAGCTTGTCCGAGGAGGTAAGTCTTGATGACGATGTCGTAACATGTGATTCTAGTGAATATATGCGCGTTAAATTCCTTGATCTCTCAGAGAGAGAGAGAGAAAGTAAGGAGGGATGGAATGCTTACCAGGACTTGCAGAGGACGCAGCTGATACGTTCAGTGCCGGTTCTGTATCAACGTAGTCAGTGATCTGCAAAAAAAAAGAGCAGACAGGCAAGGCCGGTATCTGGGCACGTCTTATTTCCTCCTTCTTCGACAAAAGGACATACCTGGGCTCTGACTCCTCGTAGAGGGTTCCATCACAAGGCTTTCGTCCATAGCGTCCTCCGTCGAAGGAAATGGTACATGTCCAGACTTCATAGGTTAACGAGGGCAGAGCGTCGAAGATCAAGAAAGGTTCGATTGCTCCCAAACTCCTGGAGAAATCCAGATAGTTAGTTAGTTATCTGTTCGCTGTCGCTGTTCGTCTCGTTCAATTCAAGGGGCAAGTAGGAGCAAGGTTCGGTTGACCATCTCGGCGCCCCTTATGTGTATGGTTTATATGAATATATTTGTCATGCAGGAGCTTCTGACCAGCATTCTCGTCCTTGAAGGCTTACTGCGGACGTCGTACAGCGGGCTAACAGAAGCTGTACAAGCTGCATCGACGGGGCAAGCCAGTTTTGGTGTTGTGGGAGGGAAGAAACACGGTTGTCACGCGGCGTGTGATGAAATTAGCGTGACAAGTCACATCCGAAAACGCGAGGCTCTCAAGTCGTGCTCATGCTGAATCGCTTCGAGCCGAATACTTGCTCAATATGCTATATATGTAGTTGGATTGGCGTATAGCAGTTCCAGGAGTGATTTAAGATTAGAAGAAATCCATATTGCGCGAAATTCACTCAATCCGTCCGCGTAACCAGCTCAATAGCCCTTTCGTTCCTTCTCTCTCCCAAACGCGCCTCTGCGGGACACGGAAACTAGACAATGACCCAGAATGTGAGTAACGCTCAGGCGAAAGACAAATTTGGACTTACGTATTCCCATCTACCAAAAACACGTCCAGCGGGAGAAGCCCCAGTTCCGGCGGCAGCTTTCCAATCTCGTTGTCCCTCAAGTCAAGTTCTTCGAGCTTCCACCCCGGTACATCCCTATTCCCTTTGAAGGACTCCGCCAAGCTCGCGAAGCCATCGAGCTCCGAGATCCGGTTGCCTCTGAGACGGAGGTGACGCAATCCTTTCCGATGCGGAGAAGTAAGTATCAGGTTCATCAAGGCTTCCGAGGTCAGAGAGGCGTTCGTAAGAGCGTTGTATGATAGGTTGAGCGTTCGTAGGCTCGGGAAGAGTCTCGTTAAAGTCGGTATCACGAGCTCGTTGGATCGAGGTGGGGTGCTCGAGCCTGAACTTGCGTCGGATACATGACACACAGGGACGAGGTCGCTGAGGTTGCATCCCTCAAGGTCGAGTTCTTCCAGGTTAGGCAAAAACCCGCTGACGCTGTCTGGGACGCTGGGAAGAGAGAAAGACCTATCCATACGACGATTGGCGAGGATAAGGACACGTAATGTATGAGCAAATGGTTGGTCGACAATAGTCGACAGAGGCAACGTGGGCGTCGGAACTGACAGATCGCCAGTACGCGAAGACATATTCGAGGAGAAAGACGAAGCAGAAGGAGCAGCCATAGAGAATGCACGAGCGTGCCCGACTGACTTGGTGGGTGGAGCAGACGCGGGCAGTTTGAGAGTCTGTGCATTCTGAGTAAAGTATTGTGGGTTGCTCAGGCTCGAAGATGGCGACGGACTGTGGGGGCGGAGACGATGATGCCGGCGATTTAGATGACGATGCTGATGGAAATTTCGATTGTGCTTGTGCTTGTGCCTGTGCAGCAGCTGCAGCAGCCCTCGCGCGGCGCCTTCCACCCTCCGTCAGAAGACCCTGCTCAGCTTCGATTTCCCAAGCCTCTTTAACAACTTCTTTGGGTTTTACTGGTTTCTTGGCCTGTTCCGCTATGGTCTTTGCTGCTGGTGTGGAAGATACATTCGACGTGCGACTGGCTGAAGGTGATGTGGGCGTTGGTTCCGACCAGTCATCAACAAATGGTGTGGTTGCCGCCGTCCTCGCCTTTGCGCGTCGCTCCAGCTCCAGCTCCCATGGCTCTTTAACCACCCTTTTCCCTACAAGGATTCGTGCAACGCCCTCCGGAGGCTCTTCCGTAGAGAAATCAAAATTGAGTTCTTGCTTCATATCCTTCAAAGCCTCTTCACCGCATCCAAACTAGTTTGCGTCTCCGAAAGATCCAGTAGTCGAAGCACAACGAAAGGAGCGGAAGAAAAGGACGAAGGAGGAAACGAGTCGTCGCCTATCTCACATCTCTCAAATTTGGCTTCCTTGAGTTTCTTCAATGACGATAAATTGCGTAAAAGCTGTTGAGAAAGCCCGAGTGGGTTCCCTGACAGATCAATTTTGGTCAACGAAACAGGGATCGCATCATCGATGGCGTTTGCGTGAATTTTGTTATGAGATGCATCGAGAACCAAAAGTCTGGGTAGCGGTGTGGTGGCATGGGAAACGACAGGCGTAAAAAAGCTTCCGCCAGTCAGTTGGTTAGACTTGGATCGACCGTTGCCGCTTGCGAAAGGAGCGTTGAAAGGAAGAGTTGTGAGAAGGTTGTGGGACAGGTTGAGAGTGGTCAACTCCGGAAGGGCGAATAATTTCTCTGGCAGCGATGTGAGAGTGTTGTGCGACAGATCCAAAACAGTCAGGGATGTCAAATTTGCAAAGGTTGTCGGAAGGGACGCCAATTTGTTTTTATGTAACTAAACGGCGATTGATAAGATGAGAGAAACCGAATGAACAAATAGCTTACATCGATGGTCTTCAAGGAACCGAACAGCGAAATCTCGTGCTGAACTTCCTGAATGTCATTATTCCATGCTTTCAGCACTGTCAAGTCCTGGGCTTCAAACCACGCAGGCTTGTTGTGTCCACCTCTTCGAGCAGGCTTCGCTCCGATGGGGGCAACACCGGCTCGCTGGGGACTGATTTGAGAGGATCTGGAGTCAACCCAAGATGGATCTCGAATAAGGCAGACGGCAGACAAGGCAGAGCACGAGTCGCGAGGTTGAGAGACCCTTTCCGCAAAACCTTGCACTTGAGTTCAGCACGACGCATCCAAGGCAAACTGACTCTTACCTGTACTCCTCGCTTGTTCGATCGTGTCTCGAATAGATAGTCGTCCTAAAAGGTCGTCCTCCTCTTGCTTGCCGACCACGGTTGGCAAGGCGTCCTCCAGGGTTGAAAGGCCATCCAATCCACCGCCACCGCCTACTTAGCCATGGCTTTCTTCGCCTCGGCTCTCTTTAAAGCGATAGCTTCCTTGATGCTTAAACTTGCATGTCCTGGGCTTGGGGGTGGGAGTGGGGGTGCCTCTGCCACCTTAGGCTTCGAGGGCGTGGCCGATCGTGTGGACAGCGTTCGAGTTCTCACTGGGTCATTCGAAGGCGCGATCCTAGACTTGACTGGAGTAGATGGTGGCCTGATACCCGAGCGAGAGGAAGATGGTTGTGGGATTCTCGACATTTGGACGTGACGAGGCCAGGATAAAGCTAACGAGATGTAGAGGCTCTTCTTCTCTGCTGCTCCGATTAGACTCTATTCTCCAAAAAAGACGGAGAATTGTAGAGAACCGGTACTCGTACAGCTGTAGAGTTGTGAATTTGTTGGAGCACAACTCGGAAATCGCGTTTTGGACGTTCTCGACAGTTTAAACTCCGAAATTATATTCTGGCCCCATTTAGAAGTTAGGCCATATTTGTGGCTATTTAATCTCGAGGCTATTATAATTAATAATTACGCATGCCTTCAACCTTGCGGTCCGGGTTACTGGAACAATGGAAGCCCTCCGAGAAACTCCCGAACTTATGAACTTGATCATCGACCAACCGAATCGACTTGTTGGACTTGTCATCAACGTATATCATCAAGCTTACAAGAGACTACCTCATACCACTCAGGATAGAGCTGAACTTCAGCGAGGACCTCGATCGATCCAAAGCAATCTAGTCAGCAAAGGTCTGCTTTACTCTCAAATCCTTCAATCTTTCGGTCGGTGACTTTGTATTATCTTCAGAATCTGCTCTACATATGGTGCCAGAATAAAAGTTAATATATCACGATGCCAATCACCGGGAAGACGGACCCAGCCCCATTCCAACCACTTTACTTCAAATCATTGAAAGAATTGGATGATTGGTCGCCAGGAACAGCACCTAAACGACATGAAGGGATAGTCAAGTATATCGACAGAGGGCCTAGCATTGATTCATTAAATAAAGGGAAACTTCTGGTAATACCATCCATATCGTCATTATTACTATGGTATCTAACCTTCTTGCAAGGTCTGCCACGATTATAAGGTGAAGACCAGCTGAAACCGCATGATCTCAGCACGAGATCCAACCGTGTTTATTTCATCAGGGAGGGTATACAGAGAGCCTTTTTGCTCGTTCCTATACTTTCAACTTTTGGTCGACTTGCGATACATTTATCTAGTGAGCATTTATCTACCGACGACGAGATACTCCTATTCACGAGGCCAACAGCTTTTCTCATCACCGCGTCACCGTCCCACCCCCAGGATGGATCTCCGCTGCCCATCGACAAGGCGTGAAGATGCTCGGAACATTGTTAGTATTTTTCTTATACTTGCCAGTAAATTTAAACATTTTTAATTGCTTAACTTTAGGATTTTTGAAGGCGGAGGCGAAGAAGATTGTCTTCGCCTGGTTGTTGGTAAAATGCCGATCTCCAAAACGGGACAGGTCGGTCAAGCGACGTCCTCGCTCACTCTCCCATTATCGCCTCATTACGCCAAGGTCTTGGCTGAACTGGCTAGAGAACGAGGATTTGATGGATACCTGCTGAATTTCGAATGTCCACTTGCAGGTGGCCTTGAGCAAACGCGGGCCTTGGCTGCTTGGATCACTCTTCTGCAATCAGAGATTCTTAACAAGGTTGGGCCACACGGTGAAACCATATGGTATTTTGACAGTCTCTTCCAATAGAAATGCTCTGATATCCTATCAAAATAGGTACGACAGTATCGTTATCAATGGCCACCTCGCATGGCAAGACCGCCTTAACAGCTACAACCTTCCATTCTTCCTATCATCTACTTCTCTATTTTCTAACTACACAG
Source organism: Flammula alnicola (assembly GCA_015499995.1). NCBI lineage: Eukaryota > Fungi > Basidiomycota > Agaricomycetes > Agaricales > Strophariaceae > Flammula > Flammula alnicola. The sequence continues at coordinate 201,328 of JADNRV010000087.1, read as the reverse complement.
TGAGTATATTGCGCACAAGTCCTGTTCGATGTCTGATTGCACCTTCAGTGGCGACCCGACTATCCTGCTCTAACGGCTCAATATTTTATGAGCTTAGGCGCAGACCTTATCGGAAACACCCGAGAATCGCACTCCCAGCATGCGCCAAAAACGCTGCAGGACATCTACATGGGAGTCGACGTTTGGGGTCGCGGCTCGCACGGCGGCGGCGGCCTCGGATGCTACAAAGCCATCACGCACATCGCACCAGAATCCCTCGGACTAAGTGTCGCGCTTTTCGGTCAGGCATGGACATGGGAGAGCGAAGAAGACAAGCCGGGGTGGAACTGGGATAAGTGGTGGGAATACGAGAGCAAGCTGTGGGTAGGCCCGGTGAGCGGGCCCGTTGAAGTCCCGGAAGCGCCCCGGCGAAAGGGCGAGCCGGAATGCCTGCACGGGCCGTTCTTGCCTATCGCGTCGTTCTTTCCTCGACACGCTCCACCTGATCCTGCGGACCTGCGCTTTCATACCACCTTCTGTCCTGGGACGGGCCTTGATTGGTTCGTCGAGGGTACCAAGGTTTACCAGAGCGAGAAAGGTTGGACGGATGTGGATAAGCAGACGAGTGTCGGCGACTTGTTATGGCCTTGCCCAAAACTCTACTGGGAAGATGAACGCCAGGACGATGTACCAACAGCCCTTTCAGCGTTCTGCATGGATGATGCTTGGAATGGTGGAAATTCCATGCGACTTTCTATCTCTTGCCCCGGATCGACCGACGAACTTGCTGCTTACCGGTCGCTCTGGCTTCCGGTCCATTCTCTCAATATCACGCCTCAAAAGTTATATGAAGCCAGCGCGATATATAAGATGGATGCAAGCTTGCTGGAAGGTGTGGATACCGAATTTGCCCTGACTCTCAAGACGCTCCCAGGATCCCAAGAAAATTTTGTCTGCAACATCACCTCTACTACAACTACAGAGCTGCCAGGAGGATGGATTAAGTTAACGATTCAATTCAACACGTTGAGCACAGACGGAATTTCTAACCCCCCCAGTACTATCGCTATCGGGCTCGTCGTAGCAATTTTAACAGAAGAACCAACAGAATCCTTCGAATTATCATTCCTTCTCGGACAACTCAACGTATCTGCACACCTGCCTGAAACATTGACCGAGGAAGACACGATTATTCTATGGGCCAACTATACCCCGACTGCTAGCAATGCTCGAGTAGCTGAGCCTGCACCTCTCTTTGGCACCCTTTCTTGGGAAGTTGCCACCTGCTTCCCTCGCGTAACCACAGTCTCCATCACATCCCCCGATGACCCCATCTCCGCGTGGAACGCGCAGCCCACGATTAAGTGGTTCCCTTCATTCCTTTATTTCAACATCTACGCGCAGGTGTTCGCAGATGACTGGAACGTCGGCCCAGTTGACAAAGCTACGTGGATCGGAACCTCCGGATGGGACGGACAGAAGAACGGGTTCGACGTGTTGCCAGCCAATTTACCTTTCAGCGTGCCTCCGAATAGGAAAGTTCGCTTTTATATCCAGGGCATCGGTGACCGTGGCGAGGTCATGAAGTGGGAAAAGTGCGCCTACGTTGACGTGTCAGTATAGGACTCATTTATAATTTTCTTTACCTCGTGAACATTTGTGTCGTGATACACGTAGATGGTCATGCCACCTTGTACTACATACACACTGTATGTAGGTGCAGATCCTTCGGTTATTTTTACATATTAAAGATTCCTTCGTTCTACAACATTTATGGGCTCTTCCGGAGGCCCAACAAGTACTGCATAATTTGGAAAGCAGCCTAAAGAAAATTTTTGTTCAGTTTATCATATGGCTCAACAACGAAATCAGCCATACCACGGGCGAGAATTGGGGGACCCTGTATGTACGGGATGTAAGTTCAGAAGAGGGCACACGAGGACGGAATGAAAACGCACATATGACCACTGAGCTCGACCTCGAAGTAGGTCAAATTGCGTTCGGTGTGGGTTGTACCCAAAGCGCCGACGCCATCGACTATGAAGCTATCATTTGCAATGGGCGTCTGGAATCCTTGTTTTCCATTCCACGTCATGCTGCGCGGCGACGTATTTAATTAGTGAGGTCTAATAGCGATGGTTTATACTTACTTCTGAATAGCAATCCTAGTCCTGTTTTCAATAGAATTCGCTCAGATGACTAAATCACGCAAGAAACAGAAAAAAAGGCTTACCCTTCAGCAATCAGAATGAAATCCGCTAAACCATGAACAATGACAGTCCGTTGGTTCTTCTCGATGACGTTCGGCAACACAGTGAACGCGGGAGGTAAACTATTATCTCCATTGGGGAAGACATTGATGTTTGAGCATTCCTCCCAATCGACGTTAAGAGGCGCGTGAATGGCCTTCTTCACGTCAGTCCTGTTGAAGTAAAGTGGGGTTTGTGCTTGAGGGAACGAACCACTAAATAAGATTGCATATGAGCACAAAGAGGATATCTGAATATTGGATAAAACGTACGGGAAGCCGAGAACATCCCACAGGATAGGGTAAGTATCGAAGATGCGATAGATATTGAAAGCCGGGTTGACCACAAGAGCGGCGTTGAAAATGGTGTCCCAGACATCACAGCCGCGCTCTGCGAACGTAGACCGGCCCGGAAGAGGAAGAAGGCCAGTCGGTGGGTAGGTAACGAATTTCTCCATGTATCCTGTATAATTGCATTTGGCAGCAATTTGGTCGAGCTGCGCCATAAACGTTTGGCTTGCGATGTCTATCTGTCAGTTATCGCGACGACGATAGTTTTCGTCGGACTTACTTGAACGAAAATACGTTCTCGTATTTATGCACAAAGTCGACAGCTGGAATTTCTTCCTGGACGACGTTCCATGATATAGATGCTGGGAGGAGAGATTACAGATTAAATAAGATATATAATTTGAGTGGAAATATCGCTTGCTTACGATCGGAAATCCAGATTCCCTGCAAACTGAGGTCCAAGAGCCCCGGGTGCTCATAGATATAATTCGCGATGTCTTTTGGAGTTATTTAGTAGAGCTCAATTGCGGGATATAGACCTATCTCACAAGGAACGTATGTTCCGGCATACTTTAATGGGTTTATCAATACATTTAACGAGGGATAATTCATATAGCTTACACTTTCTCCGGTGAGGTAGAGCTTCTTTCCTTTCATCTCCGGAAAGACTGCTAAAAATTGGTTGAAAAATCCAACCAGCTGGGCTGCAACATCATCCTCGTTCTTAACATTTGAATTTGGTTCAGCAGGTGGAAATGTGTCGAGGTCAAAAAATCTAACGCACTTGGGCATTTGGTACCCCTTGCGAGAACCCAGTGCCTACTGGTTGCTCGACCCATAATACACTCGATAGGTTGGTCCAACTGAATTCATTGGGGGTCGGATTGGCCTGTCCGAGACTCCAAGAGATGGGCTACCGACAAAGGTGAGGTGTCAAGCCATGTGCAATCTGAGATTGAAGACAAACGTACTCCATTTTCCTGAAGGAAGCCCTCAAGCGACGAGCATCCAGGTCCTCCATTAGTCCTATTTATAGACTGGCGTTAACACCATTCGACATATTTTGGACATTGTTCTCACCAGAAAATCAAGTCGTCCGTTGAGCCTTGCGGTCCGGGTGGGAAAAACCAAAAGAAGAGCTATAGCCGTAAAATTTCAAGAAGGAAGACTGCTATCGTGACCTCCACTCACCTTGCGCGTCTCGTTGGCCGCTCCACTGATCGGCAATAGGCCGGAATAGCTAGGCCCCACGTCGAAGTCCACGTCAGGAATGGTCGAACCGTTCACGAAGAACTCTACAATGTTTAGGAAAGCCAATTGAGCAACGCTGAGCAGAGCGACAGCTATAGAAACTTACGTGCAGCTTTAGGGTTGGAGAAAGTCATATTTTTTCCCAGAGGGAGTGCTGAGGTATCACGTCTGTGAGGCGTAGCATGCCACCGTTTCGTGGCTTCCAGCTGACGTGCGTGGAGTTCCTTTTTCCGCATTTGGCGCGCATCAGCGGGAGGAGAGAGGAGAGCAGCTGCCGCTGCTAGCACGGTGACTATGCCTCGAACTGAAAACATCCTAGGCAGTGAATGAACGACGAACAAGATGGGCCAGAGTCAAGTCGGAAGAATGTTGACTTTGACTGCCACGTTATATACCTGCAAGTCCTCGGGAACCCATCATGCGATGCCTTCCAGCGAACATATGCCGTTGTACCGCTGTACTCGAATAACCCATATGGTCGTTCACAAGATAACCGGTGCCGTCGAGTATTTTTAGAACAGCTGGAATTTCACGACATTGGAAGCGAGCGTTGATATTTTAGATACATATATTGATCTAATTTGCGCGTTGGATATAAGCATTCGATAAATGATAGCATGTGTCTATAGGTAAATAACGACAAGTGCGTTAATATAGTAGTTATCTTGCGACCATCACATGCGGGTACACGGCGTACCTGCGTGGCGGTTGGCTATTCTCAGGTATTTATATGTACCAGCCTTCTATCTCCAGTTATGCACGTGAAGCAAAAGAAATGAATGATGGAAAGGAGGTGGATCACGATGCCGGTGGTTAGTCACCGTTTCGCAGTAAGGACGCATTCTCTGACAAAGTACTCGTGGAATCGATTATCTTCTGTGAGTTCTGGGTGGAATGTTGTCAGGAAATGCATCCCCTGCCGTAACGCAACGAATATTTTTGGTTCATCTGAGTGGTCTGGTGAGGCGAGTGCTGGCGGTAAGAGGCCCGGAGAGAGTCGAGCTATGACTTCGATCGGAGGGTCATCGGGTGATGGGTTCAACTTGAGGACGACCTAGATCGTTGAGATAACCGTTAGAAGAGAGCCACAATATCATGATTGAAAGGCATACAGGAGCACGAATGAAAAGTCCAGTAAACGGCTGTTCTGGATTCTGGAGGCCATCAACTTCCAATTGTGCCTCAAACGATTCTATCTGTCAAATGAATCCCCGTCAGTTATGATTTTGGTAGAAACTTACACGGCGTACCTGTGAACCCCATCCATTCCGGGCAATTGTTATGGACATTCCACCCAGTAGCTCTTGGCCGCCTTTCTTCGTATTCTCTACAGCCTGAGATAGCAGGATAGCTCCTGCGCATGTGCCCCAAACAGGCTTCACTTTGACGAATTCTCTTAGAGGGTCAAGGACACCTGAGAGTTTCGCAAGCAACGCGATAGTTGTGCTCTCTGCGGATAAATGATCAATAAATGATCATGAAAGCAGCGGTCGAACCCACCTCCTCCGGGGATAATCAGAGCATCACATTTTGCAAGATCTTCCGGCGTCTTGACGAGAAGAACCTCAAACTTTCTATGAAATGGCAGCCTTTCTAAAGCCGCTTGATGTTCTACAAAGGCGCCCTGCAATGCTGGATGTTTATGTCAATGTCTTGATCGCCTCTATAGTCCATGTATGCGCACCTAGGATACCAATTACACTGCGCTTCTCTATTATTTCCTTCATCGGATGACCCTGTCTTTCATAGAGAAAGTACGAATCCATGAGATCGCGCAATCTGCCCGTGGTTCTTTCTTGAAGCTTTGGTTCCGTTTGCATAAATTTGAGATCCGAAGACCTATGATTCCATGATAAGGAAAGTAATCGGAGCAACATAAATGCCAGTGCACTGAAGAACACGAGATGCCATTTTCCGAAGACATTTGTCCTCTGAGGTATACGTATATACGGAGAAAATCGTTGAAAATTGTTCAGGAAGAAAACTTACGTTGGCCCGAGCGCATGGTGACGCGTGACTGCGTGACCTCTGTCCTTTCTTGCTGGTCACACCGACTACAACCCGATACCCAACTTCTCTTCCGAACTACCACGATGTCCGAGCTCGACGCTGACCTATACGGTGGTACGCATCTTTGCTTTCCCTCCAAACCTTCACTAAAATTTACCTTTAGACCTCTACGGAAACGACGAGGCGGAAAACGAACAGCCTCAAGAAGAAAACGAGACATATCAAGCTGCGGACCAAGCGCCATCCGAGGCCCCAGCTACAAAGTCGGAGACCCCCGAGGCACCCTCAAAACCGGCCGCTACGACTACTGAAAAGAGCTTCGCCAATGGCACGACTTCTCAAGCTCCTCTAACGAATGGCGCCACACCACCGTCGTACACCCAACCAGCGCCACAGCAAATCCCAACTTACGAACAACCCTTGCCCAATGAATATCGCGAGATGCCCCCTGCGCGAACCGATGGTGGATATCAAAACATACCAGTCAACGAACGCTCGGTGCGTCCGTCAGAGATGAAGGATGAAGGGTAAGAGTTTTTCACCTATCAATGACTAAATGTCTCTTTTTGCAACAAGGTCGTCTACTGTGGGCAATTTACTGGCCTTTATTTCCTAAAAGACTCTCCGTAGTCAGTCGCTCGTCTAAGCTAGCTCTAGCGTATCTGCAGCTCGTTGCTAGGTCTAGGCTATCAGCACGTCCTTATCTGGTCCACAGTAGAGTCTTCCATCTTCTCTCCTCCTTGTCATAACGCGTTTTGTCTAGCCTACCGATACTAATAGCAAACCTTTGCCTTTTCTATATCTGCCAATTCCCGTACATCTCCCACCTCAAATTACACCGAACATTCGCGTCAAATCTGCCATTGTTGCTACGAATTCGCACCTTCTATAGCAAAATGTTTATTGGCGGTCTAAATTGGGATACAACCGATGGTACATATATACTCTTTTCAGTTGTTACATTGTTGGTACTGAATTTATATCACGTAGAATCGCTCCGAGAATATTTTACGCAATTTGGAAAAGTCGATGCCTGCACCATCATGCGAGATGCTGCTGGCCGTTCGAGATGTTTTGCATTCTTAACCTTCGAGGATCCAGCCAGCGTGAACGCGGTCATGGTCCGTGAACACTACTTGGACGGTAAAATCGTAAGCAAGTCCCAAGCGGCGCAATCTCCGTCTTCTCACCTTCGTTCTTTTTAAGATTGATCCTAAGCGGGCTATCCCTAGACAAGAGCATCAGCGAGCGACAAAGTTGTTCATTGGAGGCCTGCTGGCAGCGTAACCTCTGAGTCGATGCGCGAATTCTTTTCACAGTTCGGAAAGGTTATTGACTCGACAGTCATGTTGGACCGCGAGACTGGTCGCAGCAAAGGTTTCGGGTTCGTCTCCTTCGAAGACACCAACGTTCAACCTTTCCTGGGGTTCGGCAATCTTGAGATCGACGGAAAACTGGTGCGTTCATTTCATTTCATCCTACCCTCGGTACCTTATCTAACGTTGTCTCTCAGATCGATGTCAAGTTGGCGCAACCGCGATACCAACGCGATAACTTCCCTCACGAAGAGGCGGCTGCGCTGCCGCAGGCTCTGACTTCTCGCAACCCGCTGCAGGTGCAGGAGGCCGCTTCGCTGGCCAACAAGGCAACTTCGGCACCCCCATCGGCGGAAACGTCGGTGCAGGCGCAGGCAACACGCCTTTCGACCCGCAGGCCCTCGCTGCGCTGTACACCCGCATGTTCCAGATGTCTGGTGCAGGCGGCATGAATCCCGCCATGATGGGCGGGATGGGCGGGGGCATGAACCCCATGATGGCCGGTATGGGCGGTGCGGGGTTCCCAGGGGGAATGCGTCCTGGGATGGGTATGAACATGGGCATGGGCGGTATGGGCGGTGCTGGACCTGGAATGGGCGGCATGGGCCGCGGAGGTGGACAGGGCATGATGGGTGGCGGTGCGATGAACCCGAATATCCCTCGAGGACCGAGGGGTGCTCCTGGCGGCCAGCTGGAGGTATGGGCGCGGCGGGCGTAGGCCCCCAGAGGACTGGCCAGCGTGGCCAACATAACTTCCACCCATACGCTCGATAATCTGTGGCGGTCATTTTTTCTCGAGTCTTCAAATGCGGTTTCTGGTGAACAAAACGTATATTTACTCTTATTCACTTTACTTATTAAACGTCCTTCGCCTGTGTAATATATTTATATTTACCTCCTCCATGGGGGTGCCGCTGTTGTACCGTAGAATATATCATGCCTTAGCACTACTACTTGATGAATACAGAACCTCACGCAGCTCAAAGCCCAAGCTCAGGTTACGTAATACAGTTTACTCTTATTCTCAACTTTCATCTCGTTAAGGACGTCGATTTATGTGCTGTGGCTACGTCCTAACATGTCAATGCTTCACAGTCCTCCGAGTATAATCGTGCCCGAGTTGTGGTTTGAGGATGGCTCCATCGTCGTCCAAGCTGGGCATAAAATGTTTCGTCTTCATCCTGGCCTTCTCGGGGCGCGCTCTCAAGTCCTGCAGCAAATACTGGGTAACCCCAATGACTCAGACTCTTTTGGAATCAAAGAGATCTCCATATTAGTGGATGCCTCCTCATCAGGCTCCCCGATGATGCAGATGATGCACAATTTTTTTTCTGGCTATTTATGACCTTGGGTCAGTTTTTTTATTCTTTGCTGTTCTGGCCTTGAGATATACTTCTTGATCCTGACTTTTTAACCATCTATCACTTGTAGATTTTTTGAGCCTCCGCCTTCAAGGGTGTCCATGGACAAAGTGCTGGCAGTGTTGAAACTGAGCACGAAGTATAACGTACAACCTCTTCGCAGAAGAGCGCTGGCCCATCTGACTACCGCATACCCGCTCATGCTTGAACATGGGACGCACGGGCTCATCTGTCAACAACACCAGTGCAACGTGAACTTCATACATATACCCCATACTCGACAACATTGGATCGGACTGTCGCCGTAATTGAGGTCGCTAGGGAAGTCGGCGCTCTGTGGCTACTACCAGCAGCATTGTATGAATGCTGCCAATATGATGTAGACGTCCTTCTTAACCATCCAAGGTGGAAGGCAGGGCTCATAGATGACGAGCTAAAAAAGACGATTATACTTGGTTGTTTCAGACACGTGGAGGCCACCCGGGATATCCTTCGTTTTCTGGTTTTACCACCACTGGAAAGATGCCTCCAGCGCGATGTTTGTCTCGAGATCAAGATGAGATGCATGGACGCCCATATCATGGTGTTTCCCACCAACGATCCCCTTGGAATCTGGGAAGATGGCGACTGGTCATATCTTGATGGAATGTGTGAGCTCTGTCTCGCTGTATGCCAGAATATTCACCAGGAGGCTCGAAAAACTCTCTGGAAAAAATTACCAAACTTGTACGGACTTGGAACACCTTGGGGGGTGTTAGCCGACTTGCATAGAGAGGCTACTACGGCCACAGTTTCTTGAGAATCAGGCAATTCAGTTGGATGGATCGGAGAGGAGTGAATTAGTTTCATCATATTGGAATCTAGAAGAGATATATTTTTTTTGTACGGCAAACGACTAATGGATTGATAAGTAGATAGAAAAGATATAACTAAAATACTCGGTAAAATATTCAGTCAGGGTGAATATTGTAAATAAGGAGTGAGCTCGTAGCATATTTGTGTCCATCCATTATTGTAACATGACATCTACTGCTCATCGTCAGAGATTTCTATAATTTCATGTCCTTTTCCCCTGGGTCTATAATCGTGGTCTGAATCTTCGCTTTCGGGCACCATAAGGTCTAAATCAGGCTCTGGGGTCTCCGAACGCTTTCTTTTCGTGTGCGAGCATTGTGAGGGATTGGCGTTCAGTGTTCTGGGGTGCTCTCCCCTTGAATTCTCTTTCTTGCCCTTCCTGGACTTCCTGGGAGGAGGGACCCATGTCGGGAACTTCTCGCAAAGTTGCAGTTGGAATGCTTCGTCATACCAACACATTTCATCGTCCAGACTCCAAGCCTCTATGTATAAAGTCAGAATAGGTTATCATTAGACAATGAAATCTAACATTATGCTTACCTCTTCTCCGGTCATATATGCTTCCATTACGTCTCTGGGGTTGTTTCCTGGTAACGTTTAGTCTCAAATATGTCGTCGATCTCGGCTTTCGTCGGTTCACGCCTGAACTTCTTACGTCCAAAGACTCGGGCACAAACCAAGGTGCCCCATCCTTGTATACATATTTGTCTTGCCCAAGTACTCCGAACCTACAGATGGAAGCATTTCACGTCAATGGGGTCCAGGTTGACTTGATAACAAAATATACCTTAGGTTCTTGAAACCCCATTCTTCCTTGGTAAGTGACGGGCATGTTTTAATTTCATACATTCCCATGTACTGCCAAATATTAGAGTCAATCCTTGTGAAAACTCGCTGGACTCCTGGCCAATCACCTCCGGCCTCTGTAGAAAAGAAAAGGCCTGGTGCTCCAGATACCCGTGGGGCTATAGGTTGGTAATCGGGATGGAGATACACAAAATTATCCATGCCATGAATAGCAAGGAGACGTGGTGAAATATTAGGACAGGTGGCCTGCATACTTCCTCCATAGGTAGCCGCCATGAAATTCCTCGACACTGTGACTTCCTGTAATGCTTTGTCTAAGGCGATGGGATATAGATCAAGACCAACAGCCTTCAGTCGATCTCGGACTGTGTCGAACGAGAAATCCATGTTCTGTTTTTTCTTGACCTTGGGCTATATAACCAAAAGTCGGTCTTGAATAAAGCTTGCGATAAAAATGAAATGACAAACATTATTCATTTTCTCCATTTTCTTGAAGTCCTCTGTCCGACTATTCCTCCGACGCTTTAACTGGGCCAACGTTGGAAGAACGACCTCAACAATCAAATGTCGCCTTTTATGGAGACGACAGATGGGAGGAGAGTCAACAGCGTGCATCTCTTCAATGCTCAGGTCACTGTCCGTCTATTCTCAGAGTCTCGATATGAGTATAGCTTAAATAAATCGACCAGCTCGACGACTTACCGATTCCCTTGCGGAGACCTCTTCAACCTTAGGCTGTGGGTCCTGTCTATCAGAATGCTTCTATCTTTACTTTAGTGCAGGAAAAACCAGACAAAAGGGATACGTACGACTCCAACGTCTTCCTCCAGTTCCTCCGGACGGTTCCCAAAATGCTCATCGATCTGCCTCAAATCGTCCATGTTATTAATACTATAATCCTTAAAAGTCATATCATTCGGGTCATCTTCCTGTTAACGCGTCAGACGTTAGGCCTAGGTCCCCAGACAGACATTGACAGTTAAAGAACATACCGCATCACTCTCACTATTTGAATGAGTCGGTCCATCGGACGCGCCCGTAGTAGTACCATGAACCGTCGAGAGTGGAGGTGCTTTCACAAGTTGAAGCTCAAGCTTTTCCTCGATATTGAGCTTTGGACAATGCCAGTCAGCCACGAGAACTACGAAGCGCAGATGAAAGAAGGTAGATACTTTGTCGTCTTCTACTCTAGCCGCGGACATGGAAAACTATAGACAATTCAGTGGAAAATTGCATCTGAAAAGAGTGCGGGCGTACCGAATTTCAGAGGAAGTCGAGTTCAACAGCTACAAAACTTGACGACGCGATGCAGCCCAGGTAAAGTACGCCGTGACGGATGCCTTGAACTTGATGACGAGGACACCAAATAGAAATATTGGAAAACTAGAGTGTCTTTAAAACAGAAGGGAAAGGGAGTTTGACTGCGTCAATTACTGACGCTGCGCCTTGTTGGAACCGGTTGGAACGACTTCAAGCTTTCAGGCCTCAGGCCTCAGGGCCGATGGTTTGAAATATCCCAAATTAGACGTGGTATACCCGAATCCCACGCCATCGTTGAAGGAGCATGGTTTATTTTTTTGAATCCCGTTTATAGTCATTTCGGGGCGGACCCCATGTAGACTACTCACAGCCGGCCTGTACCTAATGTAGATAGACAACCCCCAGCTACCCCAACCCATGTAGGCGGCAACTTAATCCCCCTTTCCGAACCTTACGGCCGGTCTGGCAGAAGGAGTCGGCCAATGAAGCTATCTACCCCGGGCGCACTCCTGCGCTATTTGTGAGTAATTAACAGTTACTACTTTAAGCGATTCCTGTCTAGTCTATGATGGGATCGTGTTTCTCCGATTCGTCTCCTCTTGCTGCCACCCTCGGCCTTGTGCCCCACGTGGACTCCCTATACCAATACCCTTCCGGCTAGCAGGACCCGGGGACTGGTTTACCAGCCTCGGCAATTGCCAGATCGTTGCCGACCCCGTCCCAGGTGTAAAGTCTAGGAGCACGGGGAGATCTTGTACAAGCTTTAAACTCCGAAGGCTTCTTGAGGCGGAGCTCGTATATCGAATTTTGAACGTCTTGTCAGTGGCGTGGAAGAACAGCGCGTTTGGTAATTGAATTTATATACCGGCATGTATCCGGTCGAGTTAAACCCTCCCAACTCCGTTCCCACATGCAGTGCCAGATTGGTACAAACGGTACAGTTTTCCCTCCCAGTCTGTCAGGCTACTTTATTCGCACGCCGCTAGATCCAGCTAATATCACCAGACCCACCACTCGACCTTAATCCAACAGAGACATCATTGATTCCGGCTTAAGTAATAACAGTGATAGAATCTCCCAGTGTCTATGGTGTGTCTGGAAGGGTTTCGGGGCAGGTTCGAACCCTGGGCCTCGCCGTCAGCAAAGCACGAGCGATGGTATCACTACACCATCACGCCCCTAGCATGGTTTATTATGAGGCGACCTACAAAACCTGGTCGAGGGCGAAGCCAATAGTTTTGACTCCTGCACGCACAAATACTGATATATTTTTGAGCTCGTCCAGGAAGTTGCATCCGTATTTCGGTTCAGAGTGGTTCACAGTTTCCCAGACAAGTATTCCCGACCAAATTCAAAGATATTGAACGATGTGCGAGCCTCTTGTGATTTTGGACCATCCGGTGGGTCTGAGGCAGTACACCTTGGTCGACAGCAGCTTTGGAATAGCTAATATATTCCTGGTAGCAGTTTATACGGTACTTGTTTGGCCCATTCGTCCCACTGGGTCCCGAAACGCTCTTTCAGCATGGCATCCTCTTTGTCCAGCCTTGGGACGATAGCGAACATGAAAAGTATACTAGCTATCAACCAGCACATACCTATCACGGGCCCTGTCCAAGAAGGTTGGAATACTCCGGAGCACTCGAAGGCCCACGACCCGGGAGTGGTATGGCATGTAAGAGCGCCGAAAAGGGCTAGGGCGCCACTACTGTAGCTGGGGTGTCGAACGAAGGCATATGGCCCGGACGTCACCAGTTTGTGGTTTTTTCGGAGGCTGATCTCAAAGGTGAACAGTTCACCCATGATTCGATAACAGCTCCGCCGAATCATCGCTCCTGACATGGAGCATATCCAAGCGATGAGGAAAGGCCATGTAATTCGGATAGTGTCGGGGCTCGAAAGGCGATGGACTAGGATCGCGATAACGCGTTCGGAGAGTGCGTTTCCGCGGCATGAATTAGCCATGATGACCGAGATTTCTGCTAGTCCAGCGAGATAAAAGAACGCCTATTTTAGCGGTTAATACCCTGACGCCACGTTCTTTGTAATTTACCGACCTTGATAAGTTTAGGCATTAAATAAACTTCTGGTCCAATAGGCCCCATGCGTTCATGGAGTTGAGGGGGTGGTTGTGGGGCCGTCATACTCGTACGTACCGCCCAAATCACAGAGAGAGAAAATGGGATCCTCAGAAGTGACATGATGAGCTGAACTTGAGTGTAGTAGATTCACCCTTTTAATGGAAAATCAAGTCACCGACAGGGTAAGTAGTCTGGAGGCTGGAAGGAAAGCGACAGTAAAGGATAAGATAAACTCGCTTGTCAACTTGCAACCCTAAAGTCTCCGAGTCCTGAAGTGTTTTCGCGTGATATCACATGACTGACAATGCGCTCCGGACTTCCGACGGCGCGGGAACACTCGATTCGAATGCATATTTGCAACATATATTTTGAATCATATGTATTTCTGCACAGTTATCCTCATGGAAATATCTAATCTTTCATGAGTAAGGCCCCGTAAGCCTGCAAGACCTTTTCGTTAGTACTTAAGTGTAAAGGAAGTTCCAGAAACGTTATCTCAATACTTCGCAGAATATATTGAGAACTCCGATGTCAAGTCATTTACGGAGTAGGGAAAAAAAATGGGGCAGCTTTAGAACCGTATGAGTCTATTCGTTTGTTCAGGTAGAACATCGGTTCTGGGAGAAGGGGGTCATTTACGTGCACGATGACTTTATCTTTGAAGGCCCCTGTGGCTGCCAGCCACCATTCCCGTGATGGCGCCGATATTTGAATGGACCGCCTCGAGGCGGGAATGCGGTGAGGAATTCCATGGTAGATTCGGTCGAACCCGACTTTGAGGAGATCATCGCGCGCCCAATTACTCCGTCATTCCCAAACTATTCAAATTCGGGAATATCTGGGACACATGCCTTTCCGAAACGTTCGAATTTGCGAGGCACTCCTGCTGAGCCGCATGGGGAGACCAAAATCAATTCATCGACCTGACCTGGCAGCGCAGTAAAGCTTAAGCGAATGAATAGTATGTCATCTTTTTTTTTTGCGATATAAGGATCAATGTCATGATAACTGCATATGGCCCGTTCATCTGAAGATTTGGCGATTAGTATAAACTCCTTTTTTCTCGGGAATCGACTCACGGTTGAGATGTTAATGTTTGAGTGAACATCTCAGCTTTACTCCAGATGTCCAGTCCGCGCCGCGCTTCCTCTTCCCATTCCTTTTGTAGATCCTGATCTTCCGACGCAATGGCGTAAACCTTCGGATTGGCTGTGCGAGTCTCGATAATCCATTCTAGCGCATTTCTGTATTCGAGTTCAGATAACGCGTCCTTCACGAGCACAACAACGAGAAAGATGGTGGACGGAAAGTCGAATACGCGTAAGAGCTCTGACAGTGGCTGTTGTTGTGGAAAATGGTATGGTATGGCGATATGAGAAAGGCGCTTGAAATGGGCAAGGTCTAGATGGCTAGTGTAGGGACCGATCCTCCCAATCCGAAGATGAGTAATCTTATTGAATAAAGGGGAAGGGTCGCTATCCGCTAGGGGCGCCAGAGACCAGTCCGGTCTTTTGGCATCCAACATAAGGAGATGAAGGTCCGGCTTGCGGAGGATGGACTGTCCTGACAACTGTCCTGACAAAAATGGCATCCGATTCTGTGCGGATGATGAGGCCTGGACTAGCCAAAGGAAATTGTCGTTGTTTAAAGCAATGTTGGAAGCATTATCGCAATAGCGAAAGAACTCAAGGGTTCGATTGGACACGGCTTCGATCCAAAGGCTTCGCACGTGGACTTTCGGAAGAAAGGCAGGTATTGGAGAGTGATATGGCGTCGTCTGAAGGATATGAGGAAGAACCGTAGCGGTCCGAAGTTTCTTTATGATAATGGTTGAATAGAGATAGGGCAATGCGAGCTGCCGGGTCCATTTAGAAAGCTGGCTCAGAGCCAGACAGAACGACGTCGAAAGGATGCAAGCATATTGAAGGATATGGTCGACAAGTTCTAGAGGAAGTGTGAGAGTCGCAAGCTCTGCCGAAAGGCCGTTATCTATTGACATGGGTACTGTGAGGAATCCGGGTCCAATTTCACCTAAGGCAAAGAGATGTTTGGGAGTGAGTGTTAAAAAAAGTGAAAGAAAATTTGGTACTCACTGAATACAAAGTAAGTCAAGAGTCGAGTTACAGTACTTGTTACCAGTTGAAGTTGAGCAAAATCGCGCAAGCTTGGCGTACAGCGTGTCACATCAAAACGCGTGCCGTCACACGATGATTATTCAACGTGTGACGCTCGCCAGTCTCATTCTTACTCTCATCCAGCTAGCTAACATGGCTCCTCAAACCAAAGTCATAAAGGCCACCAAAGGCGGAAAACCAGGAAACAATCTACATATGTTCTTTGGTCCAACAGGAAGTCAGCCAAAAGTTATCGCTAAAGCCACCACATCTTCGCAGGTGCGTACCCAGTCATGTGGATGGAGAACGCGTCGCTGACTTGGAGTTTTAGCCATCGAATCTTGCATCGCAGAAAAGTCAAACTGCACTGACCAGTAAGAAATGTATTCCTGTATCTATGGAAATAACAACCCAACCAATTTGTCTTCCCAGACGATAATAGGTGTGTCCCTCATTTTCTGTCAGCTCTGACGCGCTTGGCTTACTTTTGGGTATTCATAGAGCCAGTAAAGCCACCGCAGTCGCGTTCGTGAACAGTTTCTGCATCTCTGTTTTATGCTCAATCTTCATAAAGTTCAAAGAAAAGCCACGATGTAATGTTCATCGACGATAGTGATGATGAGCCCTTGGTGCCGTCAAAAAAACCTACACCCGCCAAACCCAAAACCAAGAAAGTTACCGCCATTTTGTCTAGTGAAGAAGGTATGTCTTTGGAAGCCCAAGTAACTTTTGCGGTGTATATGACTTGAATCGCACGTAGAGGACAACAAAATACCCTCAACGCCATCGCCGTTAGTCCTTTTACTCGCAATACTCAAATTTCATCTCATATGTATCCCTTTTACAGGAAAAAGGAAACTACTCTAAAGCGCAAAAAGTCGACAGCAATTATATCGAGTGATGAAGACGAACCGCAAGGCTCGTCTCCCCCAAAGAAGAAAGCAGCACTCGCGTCATCGAAGTCTTCCACAGCGAAACCCAGGGCATCCACGAGTAAAACGAAGCCTGCCAAGCGTGAGGATGATGAAGATTTTGACATGGAATCACCGGCAGAAAGCGAAGGGGACGATGACGGCTTTGTGGTGGACGACGACGAGGATGTCAAACCAAAGAAACGTCAACATGCAGCCAAGAAGGCTCCGGCGGCAAGCTCATCAAAGTCGGACAAGAGGAAGGAAGCAACGGCTAGTTCGTCGAAGGAGAAGGTGGAAGATAGCAAGAGTCGTGCAAAGGAGGCAGCGAAGAAATTCAAGTGCGTGTTTCCGTCTTTTTTATGTCAGTTCTATGCCTGATCGAGTTTCTCTCGTAGCTGGGCAGCCAAGAAAGCAGCTCAACTAGCTGGTCCAGTAGCTCATGGTTCCAAAGAGGTTCCTGATGGTGCTTCGGACGCGTTGGCCGGCCTATCCTTGGTTTTCACCGGAGAATTGAGCAGTTTCTCTCGTGATGAAGCTATTGAACTCGGAAAACGCTTTGGCGGGTCTGTCTTAATTACTTTAGCAGCTAAACCATTTTCTGAGACTTCTGGTTGTTACAGTCGCGTCGTTCTGCAGCCATCCAGTAAGACCGATTACGTGGTTCTAGGCGACAATGCCGGGCCCAGCAAGCTCGCTGCCATCAAGAAGCATGGTATCAAGACGCTGACAGAAGACGAATTTTTGGACCTCATAGGCACACGCAAAGGCCTTGGGAACGGGAAAGTCGACGAAAAGACAAAGAAGAAGATGGAGAAGGAGCAGGAAGATATCAAGAAGGCGGCGAAGGAAATGGAGAAGAGAGAGCAGAAGGAGCAGAAGGAGCACAGTGCGGCGCATGATGGGAAGGCGGTTGACCCGTCGACGCAGCTGTGGACTACGCGGTATGCGCCACATAATTTGAAGGAGATCTGTGGCAATAAAGGACAGGTGGAGAAGCTGCAGCAATGGTTACACGATTGGTGCGTTGTCCTCTTTTGCTTCGTTGAATAGTACTATTTACATTTCCTACAATGCAGGCCGACAAGTCTAAAGTCGGGGTTCAAGAAACCTGGAAAGAGCGGCATGAACGTTTTCCGTGCAGTCCTGATTACCGGATCCCCTGGCATCGGCAAGACGACTAGCGCGCACCTTTGTGCTAAGCTCGAAGGGTTCACTCCCATTGAGATGAATGCCAGTGACTCGCGAAGCAAGAAGTTGGTGGAAGTATGTAACAGTGATCTTTTCTTCGACCGATCGTACTCATAAGCTTGATGTTAGAGCGGAATGAACGTCAACAACACCTCTCTCGATGGTTATATCATGGGCGGCCACGTACGTCCTTTCCCTTCGATTCCATGAAGGCGTATTCATAGCTGACGTCGTCGCCTCTAGGAAACGAATTCGCTAGGTGTAACGATCACTGACAAATCGTGCCTCATTATGGATGAGGTTGACGGTATGTCAGCGGGCGATCGAGGGGGTGTAGGTGCTCTCAACGCCTTGATCAGGAAGACGAAGGTTCGTCCCGACATCTTATTTCAGCCTTGACAGAATTTTCAAGAAGTGGAATCTTTTTAGATCCCTATTATTTGCATTGCGAA
The DNA here is from genome assembly GCA_015499995.1 of Flammula alnicola. NCBI lineage: Eukaryota > Fungi > Basidiomycota > Agaricomycetes > Agaricales > Strophariaceae > Flammula > Flammula alnicola. Next base: position 183,201 of record JADNRV010000087.1, on the reverse strand, counting down.
CGACAGAGGAGCTCAGAAACTGAAACCGTTGATTGCTACCACCTATAGTCTGCCATTCCACAAGTACGCCTCATTCTGGCTTGAAATTTTCTTCGTACGATATTGATAGCGACTCGCAGACCTCCGGCCCAGGCAATCAGGTCGAGAATCCTAAGCATCGCTTTCAAGTGAGTGCCGGCCCAATAAATCGCATGTTGACCGATACTTACCCAATTATAGGGAGAAGATGAAAATTCCTGCCAACGTCGTCGATCAGCTTATAAACGGGGCACAGTCCGATATCCGTCAAGTGCTAAATATGCTTTCAACGTGGAAGCTGTCGAACGATGCCATGGACTTCGATGAAGGCAAGGACCTGTAAGTGTCCACGCTAAAGCTAGTGAAGTGTCCGTTTTCATCGTATGTGACTTTCCTTCTATAGTGCTAGGATGAACCAAAAGCATTCGATCATGACTCCTTTCGATATTACTTCCAAACTCCTGGGACCATATGTTTACTCGTCGACGTCACGAGAAACATTAGGTGATAAGATGGAATATTACTTCCAGGATCACTCCTTCGTACCTCTTTTCATACAGGCAAGGGACAAATCCTTATCATTTTTGAACCCGCCTAACTGTTTTTCTTCTGGCAGGAAAATTACCTTAAGACTACGCCCGCACGGGTTAGAAATCTTGACGGACCAGAGAAGATCCTGAAGGAACTTCAATTGATGGACCGAGCTGCGTCGTCCATCTCAGATGGCGATCTTGTCGATGCGCTCATCCATGGGTACGCTCGTTTGTGGATGTATCCTCAACGTCAAATATTGACCGGACGGCATATATGCATTCATTCAGGCCCGAACAACACTGGGGGTTAATGCCACTACACGCAATCTGTTCCACTGTCACGCCGACGTCGCTGTTGTACGGTGGCGGAATAAGCTATGGTGGACCTAATGCCATGTCGTTCCCACAGTCCGTGTCCACAGTCGTATATATCTTATGATACTCAACACGTGTTTGTTACAGATGGCTTGGCCAGAATTCGAAACAGAATAAACTGGCTCGACAACTTGGCGATGTTCAGATCCGCATGCGCCTGAAGGTATCAGGTGATAAGACTGAAATTCGGCAGTCGTATATCCCTGCGCTGTTTCCTCATATCATCCAGCCGCTCATGGATGTCGGCGCTGTGTGTTCCTGTCTTATTTGCCATGTCAAACGACACTGACTTGCGTTGCCTCTGACAGAGCGCCGTGCCAGAAGTTATTGAGCAAATGGACGAGTATTATATTTCCAAGGAAGATTGGGATACCATCGTGGAGCTCGGTGTTGGTGAGAAGAAAGACGATGCCGTTCTAAAGAAAATCTCCGCGGCTACGAAGACCACCTTGACAAGAAAGTGAGCATTCAGGGCGTCATATTTTCCGATCTTGTTTCATGACATCCTTTATCTGCGCATCTAGGTACAACTCGACTGAGCATCCTATACCCTTCCACAAGGCCGAAGACCTAGGCAAATTAGCAAAGAAAATCGCCGGTGAACCCGCTCCAGATCTCGAGGAGGCCTATGTAAGTGCTCGCTGATCTCGGAAGCGATGATTTTTCCTGACGACATTGTATCCGTCCAGGTTGAGGACGTGATTGAAGAGGCATCCGATGACGAGGCGAAAAGCAAAGACTTGGATGATGTCACCAAAGATTCGCTCATCAAAGCCACGAAGAAAAGAACGCGTGCTGCGAAGAAATAGCTCGCTCCCGGTCTGCGCATTTGAGATATCGCTAGCGCCACCGCCGCACGTTGACGCTGTATTTGTAGATAAATTACCATCTAGTATATATATACTCCAGTATCGCTGTAATACATTTTTGAATTCTGGAATACACACATTGATTCATATCGGGCCTCGTTCAATCATGCGGTGTTGGATTTCGGCCCTGCCCACGCCACTTGGTTTCTCTGTTTCAAAAACGAAGGCTCTCAGCTAGATCATAAAAGATGACGATATTGAAAGAAATGAAAAACACTCACTCGAAGCGTGCCTTTGGCCTCATCGTGGCGATACTTGCACTGAGTCGCACCAAACCTATGGTTTTGCCTTGCAATCATAGGTTGCACGGATTCTGATTATCCGATATACGTACACTGCGACTCGGTGGTGGTGGTTGAGAGAAGGCGCAGCTGGGAGCGCACCAAGTGATGTAGATGCCAAATTAGACTCAACGCGACTCGGAGGTCGGGCGCTTGTTGTGATAGGGGTATGGAAGCGTTCTTTCCTCTTTCCAGATCTGAACCCGCTCATGACCTGGTCTTTACGAAATACGAGTATACACAATAACATGAAATACACACAATAGCACGATAAATATGATGTCGCGTAATGGAAGTCTGTGGGCGCTGTGTGTGATTGAAGCCCACAACACCAGATACAGCATCATCAATGATAACAACTGTGGGCGCATCTGCTGCTAGAACACCTGTCAATAATTTATCCCTGGAATGCCCGTCTCCGGAACAAAACTCTCGCGTTATGATTCATCGCACCCAAGTTCTCGGCGGACCATTCTAATTAAAAGCACCTAGTACAATCCAATAAATACCAATCGTCGGAATACTGGCTCTGACAGGCTGGTCCTTTTCAACAAACCACTATTCTCTATCCTCTCAATCATGCGCTGGTCGCTGATCCTATCCACCTTCATCGTCGTTCAGTCTGCACTCTCTTTCGGCTGTGTTGCACTTGCTATCCCACCGTCGTCAGATGAATTGGAGAGACGAGCGCGCACTGGGGCAAGAGTTTCCAGCAAGACCTATCGAAAGAATTCTGAAAATCACGCCTATGCATACAAGTTCGATCAGACAGGCGGCGTTACTCGCGAAAAGCTGAAGGAGGAAGACCGACCCTCCAACGGGAAGAAGAGGCTAATGATCCCGCATACCGATGCTGGTATGTTCTTCCGGATGTCAGACTGCTGTTCTTACTGACCTTCTTTGTTCCGATTGCAGATCATGTCTTTGAACATCAGATGTTCGAGAAGCATCTTTTTCAAGAACATGGCCTTAAATTCAAGTACGTATTCATGCTCATCATGCGGCACCGCCTAACCATCGTTTTTTCACTCAGCGATCTGCATAAGGATCTCCGGAAGGAGGTCACAAGCATCATGAATGGTGCAGGAAATATGGCGCCAGTCCCTTCAGATGTCAATCGAGGAGTAAGACTCTTAACCTCCTGACATATGTATTGACTGCGACTCACTCCTTTATAGAAAGGCCAGTTGGTTAAGCAAGGGATGAAAGGCAAAGGCATCGCCCCTAAGAATCCCCGCGATGAATATGCCCTCCTCAGCTACAGAACTGCCAGGAAGACTGCTAAAAGCCTCGACAAAGCATTCAAAGATGTGAGTTTATTTCCGACTACTGGTAACTTCGTCTTTAACCAATTTTTGGACTTGCAAAGCACAAGCAAGACTTGAAGGATAAAACTTTCCGTGAGGCACTTCGTACCACGATGGAAAACGCAAAGATCTTGAAGCCTGGCCAACCCAGCCCAGAAGGATCCTCGGGGTCATCGTCATCTGGTGAATCCGATGCTGGTTCGGCCAAGGCGCATCCGCAGCACAACTTGAAGCCTGGCCGACACAGCCCAGCAAGATCCTCGGGGTCATCGTCATCTGGTGAATCCGATGCTGGTTCGGCCAAGGCGCGTCCGCAGCACAACCTGAAGCCTGGCCGACACAGCCCAGCAGGATCCTCGGGGTCATCGTCATCTGGTGAATCCGATGCTGGTTCGGCCAAGGCGCGTCCGCAGCACAACTTGAAGCCTGGCCGACACAGCTCAGCAAGATCCTCGGGGTCATCGTCATCTGGTGAATCCGATGCTGGTTCGGCCAAGGCGCGTCCGCAGCACAACTTGAAGCCTGGCCGACACAGCTCAGCAAGATCCTCGGGATCATCGTCATCTGGTGCTTCCAATGCTGGTTCGGCAAAGGCGGGTCTGCAGGGTTCATCTCATACCCATGCGGCAAATCAAGCAACACCGAAAGTGATGCCGCCCAGGAGATCCGCTCGCATTGCGGCGAAGAGGACGAAGTAAGGGAGGTGTGACATGGCCGCTGTTCGTGTGTTTTGAGCATCGAATGCCTACATAGAAAGTGGTTACATCTTAGTGATATATGTTGACTATGAACATTACTTACCCTTTGCTGTTTGTCATTTGGCGAACGAGCGAGGTCGTGAAGTTTGAACAGAGATCTTGATCAACCATGGTGCATCAGGAAAAAACGTCCGGCTCGTAGTTACCTGCCAAGCTTTGTTGTGGAATATAAGCTCCGGTTGTTTACATCGATGCCGCATCTGCTTATGTTGATCTGCGTTGCCTACAAGTACTCCGGGAGTTATTGCGGGTGGCTCAGTCGTGCCTTGTTGCATTGGCACATAGCTGCATCGTTTGCCATAGTGTGGGGACAGGCAACGCCCGCCAAATTCGTGTGTTATTTGCAATTGTTTGTTCCCCCTGTAATCATCGTCTCGCGATGACACAACATTGTGTCCGGTCTCCACACGTCGTGTTGATGAGGGAAAAGGTATCAAAAAGTTGGGGATAAAACTATTCAGAAACCCCCTTTCTGCGAGAAACCCCGGGTTTCTACACTTTAAGCGAGAAACCCCATAAAGTCATTGTTTACATACAAATGAGCTTGCTTGTTGCCGACCAATGCCGAGGGTGACCTTGCCGTGTGATGCCGAACATGTCTTATGAGAGGCATTTCTGAGACTGCCTCTCCTTCAAGTTCCCGTCGTCGATTTCAACCACCACTTGGCCTTTCTTTTATCCTCATTAGATTAGTATAAATTCTTATGGTACACCTTTGTTATATTTGTTGGGATCCTTTCTAATTCTCTCTTTCAGTACTTATATTTATCTGAATTCAATCTGCAGATGCGTCATCTGAATGTTTTTGCCGACTAAGAAGGTGTTGAGGCCTCCAATGGTCCCCTGAGCGCTGTCGCCATCTATCAGTGAAGACAGAAAACCACCTCTGCACCAGCCATTCCGCTCTTATGCATCTTCCGATGCGTTTTGCCACAAAGTCACGTGTGGCGAAAGTCGGGTACAACGCTTCGGAGTTTAAATCTCGGCATTTCTGCCGACGTTGTTTGTTCTCCCAGAAACGGGGTTTCTATATAAGCATTGGGGTTTCTCGCAGAAAGGGGGTTTCTGAATAGTTTTATCCAAAAGTTGGTATAGGGTACAACTCACTGCGTTTTGCCCAAAATATAGGGGGGTGACTATAGGTACCATAAGTCATGTATCATACTTATAGATAGGTAAATCATACCAATTGTGAAAATAGAGGGATGCTTTAGGTGAATAATAGCAAACACTCAATGTGTGAGCTAAAGGTAGCCACTATCGGGCCGATAGATTACAAATCGTAAACATAGTACCCTCAATAGGTCAAAAATAGAGACATCCTATTTCCGACTGATAGAATATACCCAAACAACACCTATAGTATGCTACTACAGCTACTATTGGTGAAAAATGGTACTTATAGAAAGTCCTACACTAGCACCTGCTCGGGCTCGCAATCTTTTCTCCCAAGTCCCTTTATCTCTGACTACTACCACCACCCCAAACCATGTATGCCCGAGTATGTCCCACAAGCCTGCTTGCAAACGATGCGCTAACTCACAACTACAGTCCAACAAGCCTATCAGGCGCCCGTTTGCCCTCAATGACGAGCCCTATTACCCAATCATACGTGTTCGCCGCCTCAATCCCATCCCGGAACTCAGAACCAGGACGCAGATCCGGAATTACCGTCTGAAAAATGGGCTGCCCTCTGTGCTCGACACGTGGATCGAGAAGGGGATGATAGATACCAACCCCCCAACGCGCGACGAATCCTTGACCCACTACCGGGCTCTTGAGTATATCCTTTGGTCTGATAAGGTGGAATGTCAGTTGAATGTTAAGGTTAAAGAGGTAAGCACAATCAAAACTCACTGTATTTCGCTGACTGGCATTCTTTCCATCCCTTTCCAGGGACTTGTGGAGGGTATATTCGGCGACCCCGACGACTTCACCTTGTACCTGAAGGTGCATGTCCCTCCAACCGCGGGCTTCCTGGCCTACTACAGCGAAAGCCCAACAATCGTCATTGCCAAATATACCGGCGAGAAGGGGGATACGCTCGCACCGGGGTGGATCCAACTCGTCGCGCCCGAGTCCAAATTTTGGCAATCTCGCCCGATGATGCTCGATTTCATGCTTCATTTCGCGATGCACCTGCCTGAGAACGAGCGGGTACTGGAACGTGTGCGAGCCTGGTGTCGTGCCATATCAGTAAGCGAAACCACTTGAACAAAGAAAGGACATGTACTGACCTGAGATATCCAGGTCCCAGCATCAGGCTTGTCCACATCGGTCTGGGGAAGGAAATACTTCGAGCCTGTCGAGCCTCGAAATATGCGTCGTCGCAAGCCGCGTGCATCCGATTTATCTGCTGAGGAGTCGAAGAGGCTGAGGCTGGAGTTGAATGACGGTTCGCCGTTGAGGAGGTCAAAGCGGCTAAAGAGATCGTAGTTGACAGTTTAAGAAGCAATATATTCCTTACCTTAGAAGCCACGGACTCTCGCAAAATCGATTCTCACAATATCGACGGCATCAAGGACCCGTCTATCATCTATTACAACGGCGTGTACCACATCTTCACGAGCACAGCACAGGAATCCGGGTACAGTCTCGTCTGCCTGAATTTCACCGACTTTTCCCAAGCCGCCTCCGCCAACCAGTACTACCTCGACCAGTCTGGCATATCTCGTCTACCAGAACGGCAACGCGGCTTATTCGACGAACACCGACATCAGCAATCCACAAGGCTGGAGTGCACCCAAAACCTTCTACAGCACTGAGCAGGCAACCGTTGCAAACAACATCGGCAGCGGCTACTGGGTCAATATGTGGGTGATCTGCGACTCTGCCAATTGCCACCTTTTCTCGTCCGACGACAATGGCCACTTGTATCGCTCGCAAACTTCGCTCGCCAATTTCCCCAACGGCATGACTGAACCCATCATCGCAATATTCTTCTGCTCGTCGAGGCGATTGGAAGCGATGGCATCGGTATTTCCGCTCGTGGACTTCATCCAACAGCGCTGGCCGGTGGAATGCGCTCGCCAACTCCGAGGCCAACCCCTTCGCTCGTGCCAGCAACATTGCTTTCAGCGGCACGGCCATAGAAACCCGAAACGCAACTGGCAACGACCGAGTTGGTGCCCAGCGCTGTTGGGTTTCGGCGGGGCGGTTGGGGAGGGTCGCGCTGGGTCAGAGCGCAGGTCGTTGTAGGCGTACACGTGTGGGTGCGGGGAAGAAGGCGATGCGGAGGAGAGAGAGGGGTGTTTCCGTGCAGACTCTGTGTCTGGACGGCTAGCGTTCGGCTTCTCGTGAGCTGGATGGGATGGGTGGTGCGAGAAGGCAGTGTATAGCGAGATAATAGTGACGGCGTTGGAGAATTGCTCTGCAAAGTACCGTAAACAACGACTGCAATAACGAGAAAGACAGAATCTACATACCAACATATTTACAAGCAGAGTACGCTCTGTGTCTGGATGGCTAGCGTTCGGCTGTTCGTGGGCTGGATGGGATGGGTGATGCGAGAAGGCATTGTGCGAGGCGGTTGCAGAAGTGCTGAGCAAAGCGCTAGGAAACAAACACGTCAGGACCGGGACGTTGGAGTTGGATATAAATAGTTACCTGGAGAAACTGGACGTGCCTCCCATCTTGTATCCGAGGACCAACGTGGTTCATCTGGGGACCTGGGGCAAACAAACGGGCGACCGTGGGTTGTTGATGTGGGAGTGGGTAAGAAGAGGAGGAGGTCGTGGTGGTGAGAGGCAGGTGTGGCGGAGTTAGGGCGTCAATTCCCAACGTCGCCGAAGTTCGTTTAACTTCGGTGTGGGAATTGTCGACTGACCCACTCGTTCCTCCACTCTTTCCATTCCTTCCCCCCTCCATCATCTCCCTTCATCTCTGCCCATCTGCCCTTTGTCCCTTTCGCCCCACTGCTCCATCGTCCCAGCGCTATGACAATACATTCAGGTGAGCTATCTGCTTTTACCTCTCCACCTCCCTTAATCTGATGGACGCGACCAGCGTCGTCCATCGTTAACTACAACTTTGACTTCGCGTCGGTTGTATAGCTCTCGCTTTGACTGTGCGTCGGCCAACGCCCATCCAGATGCGATTTTGTATCATCGTGTGGTGTTCATCCATTTCTTTTTTCCTGGACATTTAAATTATACCTTTACTGATCTCTTGTCTTCAGATTTTCCTCGTCGCTCTCCCCCCGCACATATAACATGTATTTGATGCTTTTTGTGCCCTCGCTTGGGGCTCATCAAGAACCTCCGATGAACGATGGTGAGTACCTGCCCCTGAGATTTATCTGTTTTCGGTTTTTGCTTCCGTGAAGCAATTGAACCCTCTATTGCTGGGAAATAGATATTGACTATGTTTCATTTCTAATCCGAAAATTTAGGTCTTTTTCTCTTGCAACCACCACGACCTCGATACAAGCCAGATGTCCACTAGCTCTGTAAGTCTCATCTCCTCCTGCCCAAACGTATTTTTCGTTATTATTGTCTTTTTATTTAGGCGCGCAAAGTCCCCTGCCCCTGCTCTCAATGCAATGGCAAGCTGGTTCTTTCTCGTGAACTCAAAACCCATGAACAGCGAGATCTTCGCCGAAGGAGCTTGCAGCACCAGCAGTCACTAGCTGCTCGAGCCACCGTCCTTCCTCGTCGCATGGTCACATTGGCATCCAGCCCATCCCTCCCAGCACCAGTTGAAACCACTGGACCTTCAGCCACGATTCCGCCTGACGCACCTCGAGCTCCGCCAACTGTGAATCTCCCACCCGAAGATGACTTCGACGATATGTATGTGGATCCCCCAGAGCCTCGCGTGGACGAGCCTGCTGTCATTACGGCCGAGGAACAGCGGGGTCTCCTGCATTTTCTCGAGGTTGTGATGTCTGGAGAGGAGTTTGACCTGATCGTGCGGGATGACTGGGAAGAACCAGACCCAGAACGGGCCCAGGATGATTTACCAACCGATGAAGTTATATCTCTTGTCCAAGTACGTATCAACAATATTTTATTCGCCGTTCCTTTATACTGATCTCTAATATCTATGCAGTCTGGTTCAGCACTCGCAATGCCTGCCGAGCCCTCTTCAACTCCTGCTGGTACTACTCCTGCTGCTCCTGTACCCGCAGCTCCCAGGACGCCTCCTGTCCTTGACGATCCTTTTCGTTACACTCCAGCCAACTCCTCCGCCACCGCTCTTCCCACTCCATCTGACGTTCATGAAAATAAAGTGGTGTATTTCATATACCTGCTTGTTTTCTGGCTTCACGCGCAATGCCATCTGCCCTTCCGTGCCTGCAATGCGGTTTTGGTATGCTTCGGCATCATACTTCGGGCGTCTGGTGTGGTTATTGACCCGCCTATGGCTGTGACTCTACCGACGGTCATGACCACTCTCAATGCCGACCCTGTCTTTCCTGTCTGCCCAGTCTGTCCAACCTGCCAAAAAGTCTATCCACCATCCACCCCGACAACAGGAATGTGCTGCGCACAGCCTCTGTTTAACACCACCCCAACCTCAGCCGAGCAACGTCGTGGGCGTACCGAGCGACAAAAACCAAAACCTCGACTCCAGTTCCCTTACAAGTCACTCGAAGAGCAGCTGGCCACCATGTTGGCTAACCCTGGAGTGGAGGATGAAATCGAACGCTCTCTAGACAAGGTCGCCGCGTCCGTGGATGGCGAATATAACAATATATTTGATGGCCAGATATGCCAGGAACTGCCATGTGAGGACGGCAGCAAATTCTTCTCGCCTAGCGCAGAGGTCCGAGCCTCTGGCGAGTTGCGCATTGGGGTTTCTCTCGGCGTTGACTGGTAAGTCGATATCACATGTTGGACTCGGAACATCTAACCAACAATACTTTGCAGGTTTTCCTATCTGCGCAGTCAGATAGCGCCCTCCCATACCTCATGTCCCATGTCGTACAGTGTGATCAATCTGCCCCCCCATCTTCGGTATGTATTTGACTTCATTGTATGACATGACTACTTATACTAGAGTAAATATGTAGGTACCGAACAGCAAACCTTCTCCTGGCGGCAATTATGCCTGGACCCAAGGAAGCGGACGTTGACCAAGTCCATTATTACATGGTGCTTATTGTCAATGAACTGCTCCGCTTGTGGGCTGTCGGCGTCATTATTATCACTCCCAAACATCCTCTAGGTCGTCTGATCCGGGTCGCGTTGGTCGCTGTGGTTTGCGATAAGCCGGCTGCACATAAACTTGGTGGATTTGGCTCCCATTCACATTCATTTTTCTGCACAAAGTGTTGGGTATCTCAGATGCAGAAAGCCTGTCCGGAATCTTTTGCGCCCAATGGTAAGTCAAGTTTAAATCACAATAATAACAATCTAATGAATTTATTCCAGGATTCCGAGCTCGTACAGATGCGGAACAGCGCGAGTTACAAGGACGATGGCTGGCTCTGTCGACCAAGACCGCGAAGGCCGAGTTTGTCAAAACCTATGCTACTCGATGGTCTGAGCTGTCACGGCTGCCGTACTTTGACCTCTGCAGAATGATAGTTATTGACCCTATGCACAACCTGTTTCTCGGTCAGTATACATCAATATTGAATGCATTTTCTTTTGTGTAACTCATCTTCCTGCCTTAGGTGTCGTTAAGACCCACTTCTATCACATATGGGTCCAACTTAACATCCTCCGCAAAACCAAAGAGCTACGCCGCCTCCATGCTATTCTGGCTGATGTGAGTTCAAATGTTCTTGGCTGGGAACATTTTTGTTCATTTCTATGTTCTAGCTTCATATGCCTGCAAAGCTGGGACGTTTACCTAGTTTAATCGGAGAACCTGCAGGTGGCTCACTTACCGCTGATCAATGGTTGGTTTTTGCGACCGTGGTAGCACCGATTGCGGTAAGTGTTCTCGTTTGACAATGGCTGGCTCCTTCTAATATAATACCCACAGATTCCTCAGATATGGGAAGATTATATGGCCAACGATCATGGATTCGTCTTGGAGCGACGAATTTCTGCCATTGCTGATGCTCAGGCAGCAAAGCAAGCCAAGGCAGCAGAGGCCGCGGCAGCCAGACGTGAGGCCAGACCTTCTCGCAACCGCAAACCTTCAGCTCGGGCAGCTGCAGCGGTGAGTCTTCTGAATATTATATTATATAACTTGTTCTCATTGTAATCAAGGCCATGGACATTGACTCTGACAACGAAGAACTCGATGCCGGAGCTATCGAAGACAAAGCCGATGAAGAATATGGCCAACCCTCAAGGGCAAGCACCCGAAAGCGTGCTCGACGCAACAAGGATACGACTGCCGACGATGAGGCGGCAGATGCAGCGACCCCATCGAACCTTCACCCACAGGATCCCACCAACTTCCTGAAGCTGTGTCAGGCAGTGCGGATACTGATTAGCCGTCGAATTACGGAAGAGGATCTCCAAACGGCAGACAAACTGCTGCGAGAGTATTGCCAAGAGCTTGTCAAAGTAAGTCTGTTCGCTCTTGTCAGACATTTTCTCAATGTTTCAAAAGCTTTACGGCCCTTCGGTGATTCGCCCCAACCACCACTATGCATGTCATACTCCTGACTCTGTTAGAGACTATGGACCTTTGCATGAGTTCTGGACATTCTTGTTTGAACGGCTGAACAAGGTACTCAAGAGCTACAAGACAAGCAACCATGCCGGCGGCGAGTTGGAAACATCATTTTTCAGAGAGTTTCACCGAACAGTCCAAGAATCAAGGCTGGTATGACCTATTGTTTGATGTCTTGTGAATGTACTGACACTAGTCTTTCTTGTAGCTTGCACAGTCATCCAACTCACAAGATGAAGACCTACGGTTAATGGCAGCAGCCATGTACAAAGCATCCGCCGATGACCGAGGAACAGTGCAGGCGCTTGCACAGGAGCTAGACGAAGCTCAGGAAACCGGTGGCGTGACCTTCAAGCTTAGCGACCGTGCTGAAGCAGCCGCTATCCCCACATCCCTATATTTTGAGGTTTTACGACACTTCCAGGAACGGCTTGCTCCAGGAGTCATTCACTCCCACATCGCCCTTCCGCCATCTCCTCAAAGCCAACCGTTACTCTGCCGTGCAACATTTTTTGACCACGTTATCATCGACCGTAATCAATTCGCCGCATCACGGCGGTCTGGGTCTGCCGCTGATTCTCTTGTGGCTGTCGACGTCAACGGGGTCCTGCATGTTGGCGAACTGGTGGATATATTTGCAATTAACCAGCTTGTCACGGGCCTGCATCGTTTTGGCCATATGCGCTGGATGGTTCCTTCCCAAATTTCCCTATCAAACACGATATGGAATTCATTGTGAGTATTCCAAGATCGTCTAACTGTCACGTCGTAACCATTTGTTATGTAGCACGACAGTATCAGTTCAAGTTTGGCAGCACGACCAATATCATCCACCCAATGAAACACTACCCATGCTTATTGACTTACGGACCATCAAGTGCTACGCTATTCGTCACACGTCAACTATCAAAGGGCAGAAAGTTTGGGTAACTGTACTTCGGGGGCAGGTAAGTAATATCTCGTAGTCAAGCCTGTAACAGATGAACTAATACTGTCAATCAAGTAATTCTTAGGCCGTTATTTAACATGTACAATAATTCGGTACCTAATCTTCATATCTAGCAAGATAGGTCAGAGACTTGGCAGTAAGGTCTGTGTCCGGGATATCCAACTTGAAGATTGCAAAGTCCGGATCCTCCTCAAGCTCCAAATCCCTGTTATTGGTACGTGCGGCCCACGCGTTACTAACACACCATCGGTAAGGCATGGCTCCAGTCTCCTGAATGAGTGCAGGTGGATTATTGTTCGCATTTTCTGGCAGGCATGAGTAGGTTGGGGTTCGCTTGGACATTTTCTGTTTCTTGCCTGTGCGTCGGGCCTTTTCAGCCTGTTCCTCGTGGTACAGCTCAACCAGTCGGAGGTACAACTTTACAAGCTGCTCGCCAGGTAAGCTTTATCTTGAAAACAGACATTGCACTCACGCTTTTTGATCGCCATAACAGATCATGCACTTCCCAGCCTGCATTATGTCCAATATGAGTCAAACGGTGTGCGTCGAATGAGGCTGGTGTCATATTGCCGCAGTCCGAATGCTCGGAAGGCATCCAGTCAGTGTGGATTGCTGATTCGACGTTTTCTGTTGCCTCGGCTCCATAGTGCTTCTTTAGCACCTGAGCACCCTCACGTACAACCTTAGCAAGCTAAATAGAGGTTCTCAGGTATGTCTTTGCTCTTATGTAGATCCGTACTCACCTGTTTTTTTCGATTGCGAATCTTCACTAGTTGTGCAAGTTTTGCAGCCTTCTCGCTAGCTTCCGTGTCATGAGCTGCCTTGTAACGAGTGCGCAAGGTATTAAAGTATTTGTCAACGGGCCCTACAAGAGTTCTCCTGTCATTGAGGATGAGAGGGTCAATCTCAGAGTCAGGGTTGGCCTACAAAATTAGCTAAGTAATATGTTATCAATACCAAGTAAATGCTTACCGTCTCGCGACTTTTGATTAGAGCAACAGATGCATCTCTGTATGCTCTGTTCTCCGCATGTTGGGTAATGCCCTTCTGCCATCTAGGATTGTAGAGGCGGGTTCCATCTGCTGCGAGGTTCGGCGGCGCTCCATCTGGCAGAGGATCAGGGAGTTTCTTCCTGTCCTCGACCATCTCTCCCTTGTCATTTGGGACCTTAACAACATCAAGTAAGTCTTGCATTGCAGAGTGAACTGCGGTCTAACATCCATTTAGTAACAGGTAGACGTGGATGGTTTACAAACGTACGAGCAATGGGTTATTGCGGGGCTTTCGCTCACCCATGCACCGCTCTTTGGCAACGGTGGCATGCAGAGCTGCCTGCAACTCTCTAACCTCCTGGATTGTTCGATTGATGGTCACCTGAGACTCGTCGTTGTGTTGCTGGGGATTGTTTTGGGCATTTTTGAACTCCTGGAACTCGATTATGGTACGTCGCATCTCCTCAATCTCAGCTGCGCTAATCACAACCTTGTCAGAGTTCCAAAGCATAGGGTCGATGGTTGGGACTGGAGGATTGGGTGCCAGCGGTGCGGCGGGCTGGTACGTGACTGGCCGTTGGAATGGATCCGTAGGGTACTGGTTCTATAATGCAGGTGAGCACGATACATGGCATTGAATTTTTTTTCACTGACCATTACTGGATATGACTGGACTGGTGGCTGGTACGGTGCGTACTGCTGCTGATGGTTCTGATATGCTTGTTGGGGCTGGTACGGCTGCTGGTCGGCACTTCCGAACTGATATTGGTGTGGACCAGGTGGTAATTGTAGCTGTGCGTTCACTGCTCCAAATGGGGGCCTGGATGGTCGTCCATCTGCAGGTGCGTGCTGGATAATGGTCAATCATAGAATTTTGCATTGACTAGTTGCACGTACTAGTGGTGGACAAGGGTTTTCTTTGTCAATCGAAGGATCAGGAGGCCTGTATAATGGTGTCTGTCTGACCGACGGCAGGTTTGGTGTCTATGCGGCACGTCAATAGGTAAGTCTACAGCTTGTAGGGTATACTGCTATTGACTCACATGATCGGGTCCATCTAGCATGGGCTGCGAGCCCTCCATCGTGCACCTGTGGAAGGGACTGGGGATGGAAGTCGAGGATGGATTATTCGGTGCGTGAAGATTTCTTGATTTTCGGGAATGGCCGACTGATACGTTGTGATGCAGATGACTGAGGCCTCAGCCGGACAGTGCGAACGTGCAGCTGGGAAAAGACGGTGTCAGACACAGCGGAACACGTTTGTTCATGAGCGGGTACGTCTTGTTTGGGATTTATCCCAGACCTGGCTTGTTAAATGTGTACATGACAATCAGCAGGGTCTTCGGGGTAATTGGTATACTATATTTTGCAAGGCATTGGGAACGAGGGTCCCTGGGGGCGGATATCAAATGCATCGCAGGGAGGACGTGATTTTTATAACCGCGTTTTTATTACTGCGTTTTTTATTACCGCGTTTTTTATTACCGCGTTTTTTATTACCGCGTTTTAATTAGTGTCATGTGATTTCAATCACGCAATTATATCCGATTTTGGCATTCATGTTTGATGTGACATTGTGATAAATAGTGGCCCAATGGTGCCCACTATTGCTACGGAATAGAATAAATAAAGACCTTCATTGGTGATATATGGTGGGCCTCTATACATCCTATGATTGACCTATGGAGGGCACTATTTAGGCCCCAATGTCTTACCAATAAACGGCATAATAGAGGTGCCCTTATTCCAAAAATAGTCGGCCACTATTTCCGCGATTGGTGCCTCATAGATACCTAAATAGAGGGCGTCTATATTTCACCACAAACGCAGTGACTAGAGGTATGTAATGTAAATATGTCAAAAAGTACAAGATTATTAGCTTATATTCAGTATCAATAAATGTCCATTAAATCATCGGCCTCTAAATCAGATGTCTCATCATTTCCACCAGGAGCTGATTGCTCGGTGGGCTCATCTACCTGCATATTTGAAGACTGGTCAGGAGGAGAAAGCCCAGCTGCATTGAATCGATGCACTGCTGCGATAAGAGCTGCAAGTTTCTCAGCTTTTCGTGGGAGATCTTTTTTCTTCGGGATTTGATTTCCGAGATCATGATCTTTCAGTTGTCGGTGCCATTCGAGTTGGAGATCAATGTTCGCGACATTCCTTTGTTCCTGGGTGAGAATTTTCTCATCGAAGTCGAGTGGGACAGATGTTATCGCATGTGCCCATTTGTCTTTCTTCTCTTTCCGGATTTTATCCTTCTCGATGTGTGCAGCAACTCTCGCCTCAGTGGCTTCATGTTCTCGTCGCCGCCTCTCCTTCTCGCGTCCTTGGCTTCCTATATCTCGTGCTGCCTTTCTCAAAAATGCCTGGTCCTCGGGTCGAGGGAGTTCTGCCAAAATAAACGAGGCGGTGTCGTTGCGCTTGTACATCTGCCGTGCATTATACGTGTCAAGCGACATATTAGGTGCGATTTTTGCATTCTGGCGAAAGGTCCCAAGACCTCCTTCATTGTGATCATTCGCATTGGCCACCCATGCTCGTTGCCGCTCCGCAGCGGACGCCCTCGCAATCTCGCCACCTGGAGCAAATTCTGCCGAGAACTGTTCCCAAGTTTCGAACGCGCCTTCCAGGAACGATATGAAGGCTCCTCGTAGATGGGGAAGTTTCGGAGCAAGAGACTGGACTGCGTATACAGCATCTGGTCATTCCCACATTTTTCCGTCCATGGATCCTTTCTCGTAAGATCCTTCGGGCCCGAATACAAGCTCTGGGAACTCGATCAATAGGCGACAGTGCAGCTTTACCTGCTCGTGCAGAGGACCAAGCTCAAAGACGTTGGAATGCTTTCTGTCCTTGCCGCGCACCTCTCGCATATACGGATGTGTTACCGCCTGGCCATATAACGTGAGAGCGGCGAGCTCTGTGATTGTTGGTATGTCGTGAAGGCCATTCCAGACGTTCTGTTCGATGTTGGTGAAGCTGCGGGTTTCCTTTTGGAGACGAGAAAAGTCAAGAAACTGAATGTAAAGAGGCATGTAGACCATGACTTCGCCAGCAGCATCGGAGTAACATTGGTATCGCGTGTTGCTGGTGTCGGGGAAACGGATTCGATAGCCGATTTTTGCTTCCATGAAAATGTCCGTCGATTGCTGGTATCCTTTCTTGTCGTCCTTGTGATTGAATAATGCGCCCATCAGCGACGTTAATTTAACTGCGCCTCCTGTTGAAACCTCTTCTGCACGCTTCTTGGCACCAGTATCACCCAATCTCGAAGCTGCTGCATTGTCCTTGTTCATCAAAGTAATTGGCTTCGTCAGGTTGTTCGTGCCCCAAAATGCCATCATTCGCGTGTTCCCTCCTTTGTGCGAATTCAAGTCCTTGTGCATGCAGCATCCAGCCCAGAGGAAGAAATCAGCCTCGCGTTTTTGCTCATCAGAGAGCGCATCATATTCCACTTGACCGTAAATCTGGCAGAGCTCCCCGTGAAGCTGCGAGTTTCGTTTGGCCTTTTCGGTATCCGAGAGAGCATCCCATGCACTTTGTCCTCCGGCGTCCGCAATCTTTTTCTCGTTTAGGTCAAAGATAACCTCGAGAAGTTTGTCTGGAGACAGGCGGAGAAGGGCACGCTCGCCGCGTACCTCTCGATCGTAGAAATTCTTCATCTCGTGGAACAATTCTTTGAGTTTCTTTTGGTCGTTGGCGTGGTCAGTTCCCATTGCGAGAGCACGAAGGAAGAAGGTACGAAAGTCAGCTGATTTTCGAGCACCAGCTGGACTCGAATTCCAGAGCGAGTATATGTCCTTGATGAATTCGTTCCAACCGTTCATCTGCTCCGCGCTGGTATGATTAGGCGCTGAATTAATTCCAGCAAACCGCTGGCTCGGATGGATTTTCTTTGCGTAGAATCTCTCGGATGGTATAGTATTTGGGACGGTTGGATCTGGCTCTGTCTGGGGCTGTGAACTGGACGCTCCAGGAGGTGTTTTATATGATGGAACCTCTAGCGCGATATGCCGTGACTCGTAGTTGATGTGCTTGTGTGTTGTTCCGTCGCCGCTAAGTGTGTGTGCTGGAAATAAATGTATAACTGAAGGCTCGGACGAAAAGTAATGGTTTACTTACAACCTGCGCTCTCGATCTCATGTACAAGCTGCAATTTTGCGGCGATAAGTCCTTCATGCTCGATACGGCCGAGTCCCGACAGTTCGCGTGTCAAGGGAATCCTCGACCTCAACTCCTATGGCCGAGGCCACTGCCTCAATAACGTTCATCACATTGCTTCTTGAGATGCCGCTCGTCACCAGGTTGCGTGTCATAGAGCGAGAGGTTTCCGTTAAGATGCCTTTATTTTTTAAGGCAAACTTTTTGATGGGTTGCGCGACGACCTTCTGGAATTTTTCGCCTAATCGAGAAAGGCGGAGATTTTGCCGATTCCTTGCTCTATTGGCTTGAGCCCGTACATGTGCGATGGTCTCTTTGTTTTCCAAAAAGGCTTCTTCAGCCATGTCGAGCTTCTCCGTTAAAGAGTCGATGATGGTATCCTTTGCATTGATTTCGGCCTTGTGAACTCTAAGCTCATTTTGGCAGTCCCGAAGTTGGCCTTGGATCTCGGAGTTTCTCAACTTTGTCCTTGTGATAGTCCTCCTCCCATTTCGGACCTCACGGTAGAAATTATCTGCACGACGCTGAGAAGCAAGGAGCTGGTCCTGAGAGGTGATGTAATTGGAACTGATGGTGTGATAATCCGTTACGGCAGGAGAGGAAGGTGTGTCGTCTTGTGGATTTTCCTTGTTTTTCCGTGCTTCAACTGCTTTTTTCATAGAGTCTTTTCGGGCCTGGGATCTCTGCTTGAGTGGATTCCAACGAAATGGGCCAGCCATTTGAGAGCGGAAGGGACAAAACGCGTCTACTTTGCACATCTGCTCTCGACGCGTCTTTAATTAAACGCGTCTTTTAGATTACATAATGTGCAAAACCTTGGATTCTATCCAGCATCGGTGTAGGTGGACACACCACTCTGACAGCCTTAACAATTGAACTTTTGGACACTTGAGACCTTCCCAGTTGTACGGGCCTTTACAGATTTTTCAGAAAAAATGTTTTCACTTTCACCTAGCACACATTTACATGTTTTTAAGGGTTTAAACATCGAATTGTTAGAATATAAAAAGGCCAATACAACAGGAATACTATTTGAAACACTTCTCCCCACCAAAGCTTGTCGACCTGCTGACTGTGTGCTGCAGTAGTAGAGTGCGCCATAATTTTAGGCCAAGTAAGCTTTATGTAAGCACACCAAATTCACGTTGCATTGCCTGTCCCCACATAGTGTGCTGTTCAGACTACATATGACTACAAAGACTACAGGTAATTGTACATTTAGCAATTGTACTTAGGGTGCTTTCGAAATGCTTTCGATAAATTGGCTCTTCTCATGTTGGCTCCAAGTTCACTCCCCGGAAGTCGCTGATGTTCAATGCTTCACTATCGCGGTGCAAGTCACTAAATCACCAGATACTCCACGCATTGTCCGATTCAATAGCTATTGGCCCACACATATGCAGTGTGCGAATTGCGCGTGGAGGAATTTTGGAGGAACCGACGTTTCAACAAAGTCAGTTCATTCTCCGACACACGTGACTTTGCTGATGAAAGTTGAACGTGGTCGCCGTGTCAACTTGTTCATCTCTTACCACTACCACCACCGCCGCCTACTCTCATGTCCTTCGATAGCCAACGACGCTACCAGCGAGGCAGACGGGAGTGTCTCGCACGAAGAACTACATTGTAAGTTGCCTTCACTTGTCTGGACGAAATCCTCAAGACCCATTAACCTCACTGCCGTGTAGATGCTCCCAGGTAAAATGAACGATGGAAAACCACCTTGTCATTTCACATGATTGTAAGTTCTTGCATGCATCACTCAACCCAGTTAACTAACATGCCACCCTCTTCCCATTTAGCCAGCGACACACCGACCGGCGGGCCATTTCGACATCCGGTGAACTTCGAGGGATATGGGTTGAGTTTAAGGGATGGGAAGGTCTGAACAAGGCACGTCTTCTGTTATCTATCTATCTATCTATTTACTAATCCAATTTTCAGACCTCTTGCTGAGCTCCATTTCCATGCCTTTCATAGTCTGCCGAATCCCCAGCCACGATGGATACGAGGGCGACGGGTTGCTACCCCTCACGCTGCCGAAAACAGCTGTGTCGTTTGTTGTTTGCCTATGAGTTTAAGCACTGCAGCAGAGTTTCAGTGGCCCACTGCCTGAACATCTGCTCTGTCGTGCTCTGCTGCATTTGCGTGCGCCCTTCCAGTTGCACAAGGTATGTCGGATTACTGCCTTGTCACCACTGTTTGCTCATAGCCTCTATTGTCGGCCCAGCAATGCTTGCTCGTCTGTTGTCCATGCTGGGGCTGGGGCAGCTACGCTGACTATGATCGTGTCTGTGATGAAGCACGCGTATTCACCGCAACAACAACAGCAGCAGCAATAGCTCGGGAGATAGATGAGCGGGAGCGTGTTGGTTGAAGGTTGGTTGCATTTGCCCAGCGCGTACCATGCATATTCACCCTAGCAAGCGACTGGCGCGATTGATGTCAACAGATAGTTAGCTTGTTAGCTGTATAGATAGTCGAGTTTGAATCAATTTGTTTCTCATTCTCACTCTTTCCTAACCATGAGCTGCAAAATTGGGTCTTCTTAAGTAAACAACTACCTAGGATATAAATCCATATGTAGGCTATGTTGACTATTTTGCTACAAGACTACAGGAGCAACGGAGATAAATGTAGCCGTTCTGGGGAGCTACATTGTACAATATTTTAGGGGGATGTCGACCGGTCTATAAATGCTACAGATGCAACATTGTACAACATATACATAGGGTTTTTTCCTGATGTGTCCGCCAGTGTGTTCCATGGTTTTACTTCGTTTCTTTTTTCTTTGATTCTCTGAGTCATTTTCGTGCTACTGCACCACCGGTGGTTGATCTGAGATTCCTGGGGATTCTCTCATGGATCTCTGGTCTTGAGTGGAGTGCTAATCTGGCTAACGTCCCGCTCACAGTAGCATTCACTAAGTATGATGAGCTGACCAGTAGATTGCTATTACCTGAGTTACTTGTGTAACGTCCAATTTAAATTCTCAATTCTCACATACTAATAGCTTAGGCTAAGTACCAAATGTCTAAGCCCACGTGATCCACTGGCGTTTTGATCGTCACCACGTGGGAATAAGACCTGTGCTAGGATGTATTACTATCAAGCTCCCCATCACTGGCATCAGTCTCAAATCAGTCTGCGAGGTGCGACTCCGTCGTACAATAATTGCAGACACGCTTGCGGCGAAGCCGCAGGCGCAGTGAAGCCTAGTGTAATGTAGTCAGCCAAAATTACGATCATTACCCTTCCCATTCCCGTAAGTACGGTTTCGCCTGCCCACAAAAGCGGGTTGCCCATAGCCGTACCTCATCCACAGGTATGGGTTTCAGCAGGTATGGGTGTGGGTCATTGAAAATTTAACCGTGGGTAACCCATGCCCATCACGATGATTCACGAGTTGATCACTAGGTGTGCAGATGAGCTTTCTAGGGTGCAGATAAGATCGAAGATGTGTACATAGTTCTCAGCGGGATGATGCACAGGTACATATGTGAAATGGGGTCAAGGGTCAGGTTGCAACCATGTTTCTGAATGATGATCCATTTGTCCCAAGCAGGTCAGAGGCTCTAAGGACATGTAGATAGGCCTAAGCAAGGAACGCTACTTAGCGTCTACATCTATTACGGACCTGGCCCCTGGGGAACGGACCAAGCCCTTGAGTCCAACAAGTAGGGTTCCAAAAGTGGGTACAAATTTTGGGATAGTCTGAAAGCGATGCTGTCCTCTCCGTAATGTGCACGTACAGCTCTTCTTCTCCCGGGTGTTGCCATTGTAATTTTGCTGTAGACACTGTCATCTTGAAATCTAACTCGAGAGGCTTCCCAGAAGAAATGCGTATCACTTCGTCGCATATTCCAACCCAATCTTCATCAAGACATCCACCAAAAGGGTGCTCACCGAAGATTGTGAAGTCGAATGAGAGGTTTGTGACTTTATTGGATGCAGGTATCGTACCGAGGACGATGTTGATATCGCGGAGGACCGCAGACCCTGGTACGTCACATTTGATAGTGGCATGGAGCGCGAATACGTGCAGGTGCGAAAGATCGCTGAGGTTCACGAGTCCAGCAAGTGAGAGTTGTTCGTCTTGTTAATAAACCTGTCAAATTCGCTTCATTTTATTAAAAGCACTGCACCTACCGTCATCCACGCGTAGATTGGTGAGATACAATTCCTCCAGTGTGTTGCAAGCCACATCGAGGATAGGTTGCAAACAGGCCATTTCTTCCTTCTCGTGCGGAGATAGCGTCAGAATGCGCAACTTCGACCAAAGGACCACAGGTGTATGAAACCTAAGCGGTGGGGTGATCATCTGTTTGACAAGGCTCTGCGAGTCGCGATAGTCGAAAAGTTCCAGTGCTGGCGACTCTCGGCCAGAACACTGTTTGTCTGGGTAGTTCTCGTAACTTTCCTCAGCAACTCCCACTTTGGCAAGGAGCACTTCTCTCAACCTGGGGCAGATGAGGAAAAGAGGTAATGGAACGTTCTGGCATTGAGTGAGGTGGAGAATAGTCAGGGTGTCCGAAAAGAATGATTGCATGAGCCGTCCCACGACGAGTATGGGGTCCTCGATTGTGAAAGGACAGAATGCGTGTCCCCCAAAGTGAAGTTCATGTGGCGGGATCGGCGACTTGGCGAACAGTTGGAGGATGCCGATGAGGGTATGATCGTTGAAAAGCCATGCATTCCGCTTGTGTGAGATGGCAAGCTCAACCACGCGGACTCGGTTGGCGAATGACGGCTTGGAGTTCAAGATCTTTCTCGTCTTTTCTAGCTTCTTGGATATCCTGCTCTTAGTTCCCGAGCTCTGGCCCAATTGGAAGGTCCTGAAGATGTACGTTTGACAGAACTGTGTGAAAGCCCGATCAGCAAGGGATAGATTATAGAGGTTTTCACGCTGAAATGGGAGTTTTGCAATGTGTTCGACGATGCAGGCAATCAGGTCGTCTGAGAGGAGAGAAAGCGGTGGATTCAACATGATAGCGAAGAGAAAGATATCCAGCTATGTCAAACTCCGTGACAGACAAAATAGCAACTCCGATGAATATCGGCTGACGCATACCAGCGAGGTCCGGCCAGAACTGCTTTCGGAAGCTTCATTTGCGAGGGTTGCCACGTTCTCATACACGACACTGAACAGCAATTCAAGTGCACTGAGGTTAGTCTCATAGAATTATCGTTAACCCCACAAACAATCTCCAGCCATCGCTATGTCCCAGTGTGGCAATCGAACAGCATGGTAACTTCAGATCGACACCTCGAAGAAAATCCTTCAGAAATCCCGACAAGCTTGATGCCTCGGTCACTAGACGTCATTCTGCGTTCAGAGATGGTCGAGCGTGCAAAGCCCGGGGACAAATGTGTCTTCACTGGCACGTTCAGTGTCGTGCAAGATGTCAACTAACTAGCCAACTTGGCCTTCTGGGTGGAAACAAGGCCGAGATGCAACGCGTCGACCGGAGGTGTCGGTGGAAATGGAGTGACTGGACTGAAGAGCTTGGGTGTTCAACTCGGAGACCTGCAAAACGGCGTTCTTGGCGTGTATGGCGAACGATGTGGACGGCCAGGTAAGTTCTCCGGTCGACTTCTAGACCACAAACTCAGTTTTCTCTTGCTAGGTTGGTACGAATATCCGAAGAGAAGAGGAAACTTGAGATGAAAGCGGACAAGCATTCATTCAATCTCTGACTGAGCCCGAGTTCGAAGAGCTGAAGAGCATGATCGACTCGGATCACATCTATTCGCGTCTCGGTGAAAGCATCGCGCCTACGTTGAAATCGTCAAGAACAGGCTCTTTTTGTAGCTCATGGGAGGTGTACACAAGCAGACACCTGAAGGAATGCACTTGCGTGGCGATATTAACATTTGCATCCATTTGCATCGTTGGCGATCCTTCAACGTCAAAATCCCAGTTCCTCAAGTAAGTCGCAAAATATCTAATAGAGTCGGCCTACTAATAAGTCTACAGATACATTTTCTCTTTCCTGCCACGAGCTGTCTACACTTCCTGCAAGGCCTCCTCGGCGGCTGGATTGACGGCCGCAGTGGCCAAGGACGGAGAAACGGGAGACTTCACGATCGAAGCCGGTGCACGATGCTGGCAGACAACGGCATCTGCGCCATTGATGAATTCGACAAAATGGACATCTCTGACCAAATCGCGATCCACGAAGCCATGGAACGACAGACGATATCTATCGCCAATCCCAGTTCCTCAAGTAAGTCGCAAAATATCTAATAGAGTCGGCCTACTAATAAGTCTACAGATACATTTTCTGTTTCCTGCCATGAGCTGTCTACACTTCCTTCAAGGCCTCCTCGGCGGCTGGATTGACGGCCGCAGTGGTCAAGGACGGAGAAACGGGAGACTTCACGATCGAAGCCGGCGCACTGATGCTGGCAGACAACGGCCTCTGCGCCATTGATGAATTCAACAAAATGGACGTCTCTGACCAAATCGCGATCCACGAAGCCATGGAACAACAGACGATATCGATCGCCAAGGCTGACATTCACGCGACTGTCAACGCGCGGACGTCCATCTTGGCTGCTGCGAATCCTGTCGGGGGGAGGTACGATCGCAAGAAGAAAGAAGACATTGCGGGCAAATCTGCAGATAGTGCGCCGATTATAAGTCGTTTTGACCTATTCTTCGTTGTGCTGGACGAGCATTGCGAAACATATCGTCAACGTGCATCGGTTCCAGTACGAGGCTATAAATCCTGAATTTAGCACGGAGACATTGCAGAGATATATTCGATATGCCAGAACATTCAACCCCCAAGGTAAGAGTATTCCTCCGTACCACCTTGTAGATCATGCTCATATTGGAACTATTCTCATCATATGCTCCTTTTTTTGTTGAGCGATTCTCGCAGATTATACCGGCGTTTGTACGAGAGTCATATACGCCGTTACGACAATCGATTTATTCATGTTGAGCATGATGCTGTCGAGTTTGACGAGGAGGAACTGGAGGGCGAGCGGGGAAAGCAGCAAGGGCGAGCAATTGATGATTGCGAAGATGTTCAGATGGCAGACACGCACGACTATGGAGGAATCCGAGTCAACGTGGCTGGACCGAGCGGGCGGTAAAATGACCACTTCGCACGCTGTTGCATCGGCAAAAGAGAGATATGTATTTATTTAATAAGTACAGATGATCTGTCGTATGCATAAAAACGCGTATCACCTCAGCAGCTCAGCTCAGCCTGTTTAAATCAGTCTCCTCAAGTTACAGCAGTTTCCGTAAACTTATTGTGCCCTTTGTCACTTGTGGGGCAAACAGGAGTGTCGTGCCAGGTCCCAATTGGGATGTGACGGTGTGTGGCAATAGCAATATACAGAACGGGCGATGAACATCGCGAACAGAGAACGGTCGCAGTGTTCGACAAGGATTGAATATTGAATATTGATCAGAGACTTCTGTCCGAGCAGAGTTTGAAATTCCGGGCCGACATATTTGGTTGCGACGCCCATAGAAACGGGTGGCCTATAGCCTCCTCAGGTATGGGTTTCTGTGGGTATCGGTGTGGGCCACTGAAAATTCAACAGTGGGTAACCCATGCCCATCACTGGGTGTGCAGATGACCTTTCTAGTGTGTAGATATCAGCAAAAGTTGTGTATGTACTGGTGGTTCTAGGGATGACACTGGACAGTGTGCGGGTGCATATGTGAAATGCGATCAAGAGTTTCTGAATGATGATCCATTCGATGATCCATTAGGGCAAGTGTCCCGAGCAGGTTGCAGGCTCCAAGGACGTATTAGATAGCCTAAGGAACAATACAGAGCATGCTACTTAGCGTCTACACCTACTGCGGACTTGGCCTCTGGGGAACGGACAAAGGCCTTGAGTCCAACAAGTGGGGTTCCAGAAGTGGGTACAAAGACTTGGATAGTCTGAAAGCGATGCTATCTTCTCCATAATGTGCATGTACAGCTCGTCTTCTCCTGGGTGATGGACTTGTAATTTTCTCGTAGATACTGACATCTGTAAATCCAACTCGAGAGGCTTCCCAGCAGAAACGCATATGACTTCGTCACATATTCCAACCCAATCTTCATCAAGACATCCACTAAAAGGCTGCTCACCGAAGATTGTAAAGTCGAATGAGAGGTTTGTGACTTTATTGGATGCAGGTATCGTACCGAGGACGATGTTGATATCGCGGAGGACCGCAGACCCTGGTACGTCACATTTGATAGTGGCGTTGAGCGCAAATACGTGCAGGTGCGAAAGATCGCTGAGATTCACAAATCTAGCAAGTGAGAGTTGTTCGTCTTATTAAGAAACCTGTCAAATTCGCGTCATTTTATTAAAAGCGCGGCACCTACCGTCGCCCACATGTAGATTAGTGAGGTACAATTCCTCCAGTGTGCTGCAAGCCATATCGAGGATAGGTTGCAAACAGGTCATTTCTTCCTTCTCGTGCGGAGATAGCGTCAGAACGCGCAACTTTGACCAAAGCACCACAGGTGTATGAAACCTAGGCGGTGGGGTGATCATCTGTCTGACAAGGCTCTGCGATTCGCGGTAGTTGAGAAGTTCCAGTGCTGGCAACTCTCGGCCACAACACTGCGTTTCTGGGTATTGATCGTAGCTCTCCTCAGCAACTGCCACTTTGTCAAGGTGCACTTCTCTCAACCTGGGGCAGGTGAGGAAAAGAGGAAATGGAACGTTCTGGCATTGGGCGAGGTGGAGAATAGTCAGAGTCTGCGAAAAGAATGATTGTATGAGCCGTCCCACGACGAGTATGGGGTCCTCGAGTGTGAAAGGACAGTATGCGACTCCGCCAATTCGAAGTTCATGTGGTGGGACCGGTGACTTGGCCAACAGTTGGAGGATGCCGATGAGGGTAGGATCGTTGAAAAGCCATGCATTCCGCTTGTGTGAGATGGCAAACTCAACCACGCGGACTCGGTTGGCGAATGACGGCTTGAAGTTCAAGATCTTTCTCTTCTTTTCTAAGCTCTTGGATATCCTGCTCTTGGTTCCCCAGCTCTGGCCCAATTGGAGGGTCCGGAAGATGTACGTTTGACAGAACCGCGTGAATGCCCGATCAGCAAGGGATAGATTATAGAGGTCTTCATCCGGAAATTTCTCGACGTGTTCGACGATGTAAGCAATCAGATCGTCTGAGAGGAGAGAAAGTGGTGGATTCAACATGATAGCGAAGAGGAAGATATCCAGCGAGCATTTAGATGACATCGCTCCTTCAAGTTGATCCCGCACTGCCACGACCTCGCCTATTCCCACGGTACATCTGTACCAAGAATAAGGACTGCACAGCGTCGAGTAAGAATAAAATGAGCACTAGTGTAACCCCACTCCTACCGAGAAGCACCTCAGAACACCCACCAGAAAATTCAGACGGCTTTGGCCCCACAAGGGTAACAAAAACCACACTCAAAGCACGGATCACAGAACTCCTCAGAGAACAGCCGGCGCCTGGCCTCCATCGAGAAGCGCATTGACACCGTATCAAACGGGCCACGGCACCCACACTGCACCAGCTCCCCAAAACACGCTGCCACAGATAACGGCGCAGCGAATTGGTAAACCCAACGCCAAACCGAGCCACAACGCGCCGACGCTGTCAGCGACAGACACTCCGAACGACACGCCCAAGGCGCGAGCCCCATCCAATCCAAACAGAGCCCACCACCCAACCCACCTAGTAATCCAATTCCTGCCCAACAGGGTTGCAACAGACTAGCGCATTGACTGGGTAGAAATTGTCGAAACCGTCAACCTCGCACTCCCAGCGAACCAGAGCTCATCCCATCTCAGAGTGGTGGCGGCATCATACGCCCAACCAAACGTTTCGTAAACACCGCGCGCGAAACCTTCGGCGGACTCATCGAATGCAGAACAGGCCTTGCCTACACCGGCGAATTTCGACGGCGATTCTTCCCAGACAAAGACGAGGACTGCCCATGCGGAGAGGAATATCACTGTTTAAAATTCGCCGCGCACCGCAAATACCTCCATAAAATCTCGCGAGATGTGTTTCTCCCAACAATACAGAGCATGCTGCTTAGCGTCTACATCTACTGCGGACTTGGCCTCTGGGGACCGGACGAAGGCCTTGAGTCCAACAAGTGGGATTCCAAAAGTGGGTACAAATGTTTGGATAGTCTGAAAGCGATGCTATCTTCTCCATAATGTGAACGTACAGCTCGGCTTGTCCTGGGTGTTGCCATTCTAATTTTCCCGTAGACACTATCATCTGTAAATCCAACTCGAGAGGCTTCCCAGCAGAAATGCGTATCACTTCATCGCATATTCCAACCCAATCTTCATCAAGACATCCACCAAAAGGGTGCTCACCGAAGATTTTAAAGTCGAATGAGAGGTTCGTGACTTTATTGGATGCAGGTATCTTACCGAGGACGATGTTGATATCGCGGAGGACCGCAGACCCTGGTACGTCACATTTGATAACGGCGTTGAGCGCAAATACGTGCAGGTGCGAAAGATTGCTGAGATTCACGAGTCCAGCAAGTGGGAGTTGTTCATCTTGGTAAGAAACCCGTCAAATTCACGTTATTTTATAAAAAGCACTGCCCCTACCGTCGCCCACTCGTAGCTTAGTGAGATACAATTCCTGCAGTGTGTTGCAAGCCATATCGAGGATAGGTTGCAAGCAGGTCATTTCTTCCTTCTCGTGCGGACATAGCGTCAGAACGCGCAACTTTGACCAAAGGACCACAGATGTATGAAACCTAGGAGGTGGGGTGATCATTTGTTTGACAAGGCTCTGCGAGTCGCGATAGTCGAGAAGTTCCAGTGCTGGCGACTCTCGGCCAGAGCACTGTTTGTCTGGGTATTGATCGTAGCTCTCCTCAGCAACTTCTACGTCATCAAGGCGCACTTCTCTCAACCTGGGGCAGGTGAGGAAAACAGGTAATGGAACGTTCTGGCATTCAGTGAGGTGGAGAATAGTCAGGGTCTGTGAAAAGAATGATTGCATGAGCCGTCCCACGACGAGTATGGGGTCCTCGAGTGTGAAAGGAAAGAATGCGACTCCGCCAAAGCGAAGTTCATGTGGTGGGACCGGCAACTTGGCGAACAGTTGGAGGATGCCGATGAGGGTATGATCGTTGAAAAGCCATGCATTTCGGTCGTGTGAGATGGCAAGCCTAACCACGCGGACTCGGTTGGCGAATGACGGCTTGTCGTTCAAGATCTTTCTCGTCTTTTCTAACTTCTTGGATATCCTGCTCTTGCTTCCCCCGCCCTGGCCCAAGCGGAGGGTCCGGAAGATGTATGTTTGACAGAACTGCGTGAATGCCCGATCAGCAAGGGATAGGTTATAGAGGGTTTTGTCACGCAATGGGAGTTTTTCAATGTGTTCCACGATGTAAGCAATCAGATCGTCTGAGAGGAGAGAAAGCGGTGGGTTCAACATGATAGCGAAGAGAAAGACATCCAGCCATGTCAAACTCCGTGACAGACAAAATAGCAACTCCGATGAATATCGGCTGACGCATACCAGCGAGGTCCGACCAGAACTGTTTTCGGAAGCTTCATTTGCGAGGTGTGCAACCTTCTCATACACGACACTGAACAGCAATTCAAGTGCACCGAGGTTAGTCTCATAGAATTATCGTTATTGCTGTTTTCATAAATCCTGGCGAAGCTGCCTTTTTGGGCGAAACCAAATTTTTCGTCACATCCGAGCTGTCGTTTTGTATGCGCCATAGCTCTCTCGTTTCTCAACCAAATTGAATAATTTTTAGTGCATTGGAATCGCATGAACTTAAGCTTTCGAATGGTGTGATACAGTTAGGCTATTTCTCGCTGTACGAAATCTCATAGTATCACGGCCTCTCGGAACCTAAATCCCTTGAAACATAGCAAATCTGTACATTTCTTCATGATATATGATTCTCTGAAGGTACAGAATGTATTATAAGTACTTGAATAGTGTATAACACAGCAAATATATGTTTTTGGGCAGAGGAAGAGCAGAAATAGGGTGGCTAGTAGGTAACCCTGTGCAATGTCAGGAAACCAATACTCAACTTGTCTTCTCCTGCCAACTCTACCATTACAGATTATCATCTCCAACATTATACTAGGGTTTAATGCTCTTGCAGCAAAGAACAGTCAAGTTTTCGAAGGAAATCTTCAAGTTAGGAAGTGCAGGAGAGCGCCAAGAGAGCGCAGCAGGCTTTGCAGGTTCTAGTGCAGGATCCTCAGCTCTCAAGTCAGATATAACCAATCTAGAGACTTCTTTTGAAGGTTTTGGGGCCTTTCCTGTCCTTTTTAGCAATTTTAGGTTGATATGTAGAGAGCAAGAGGATGTGACGTGGCATTAGTTCCGGTTGG
Source organism: Flammula alnicola (assembly GCA_015499995.1). Classification (NCBI taxonomy): domain Eukaryota; kingdom Fungi; phylum Basidiomycota; class Agaricomycetes; order Agaricales; family Strophariaceae; genus Flammula; species Flammula alnicola. Next base: position 153,032 of record JADNRV010000087.1, on the reverse strand, counting down.
TTGGTCAAGGCTATTGCCTATCCATATATTCCTTCGTTTATTGATAGTTTTTGGTTGCAGAGCTATTGCTAGAACATAATCCTACACCAGATCCTCGGTATTCGAGAAGAAATGAGGAGGTTTGCCATGTTTTGAGGGCTGGAGACTGCTTTTCAGCGAGTAACAGTGACATTTCTTAAACCTTTATATATCCCAATTTTCTTAGACCATTCAAAAGCTTACGTTCGTGCAATTCCGACGCACTTAAAATCATTCAATTTGGTTGAGAAACGAGAGAGCTATGGCGCATACAAAACGACAGCTCGGATGTGACGAAAAATTTGGTTTCGCCCAAAAAGGCAGCTTCGCCAGGATTTATGAAAACAGCAATAACCCCATTCTTAGTCACAAACAATCTGTGGCAATCGAACAGCATGGCAACCGTTTCAGACCGACACCTCGAAATTCACTGATTGTCAAAAAGGCCGCATCGAAGAAAATCCTTCAGAAATCCCGACAGGCTCGACGCCTCGGCCACTAGACGTCATTCTGCGTTCAGGGATGGTCGAGCATGCAAAGGCTGGGAACAAATGTGTCTTCACTGGCACGTTCATTGTCGTCCCAGATGTCAGCCAACCAGCCAACTTGGCTTTTCGGGTGGAAACAAGACCGAGATGCAACGCGAGGCCAACAAGGGCAACGCGTCGACCGGAGGTGTCGGTGGAAATGAAGTGATCGGATTGAAGAGTTTGGGTGTTCGAGACTTGCAATACAAAACGGCGTTCTTAGCGTGTATCATATGGTGAACAATGCGGAGGGCCGGGTAAGTTCTCCGGTCGACTTCTAGAGCACCAACTGATTTTTTTCTTGCTAGGTTGGTACGAATATCCGAGGAGAAGAGGAAATTGGAGATGAAAGCGGCCAAGCATTCATTCAATCTCTGACTGGACCTGAGTTCGAAGAGCCGAAGAGCATGATCGACTCGGATCACATCTATTCGCGTCTCGGTGAAAGCATCGCGCCTACGGTTTATAGCCTTGAAATCGTCAAGAAAAGGTTCTTTTTGTAGCTCATGGGAGCTGTACTCAAGCAGACACCTGAAGGAATACACTTGCGTGGCGATATTAACATTTGCATCCATTTGCATCGTTGGCGATCCTTCAACGTCAAAATCCCAGTTCCTCAAGTAAGTCGCAAAATATCTAATAGAGTCGGCCTACTAATAAGTCTACAGATACATTTTCTCTTTCCTGCCACGAGCTGTCTACACTTCCTGCAAGGCCCCCTCGGCGGCTGGATTGACAGCCGCAGTGGTCAAGGACGGCGAAACGGAAGACTTCACGATCGAAACCGGTGCACTGATGCTGGCAGAAAACGGCATCTGCGCCATTGATGAATGCGACAAAATGGACATCTCTGACCAAATCGCGATTCACGAAGCCATGGAACAACAGACGATATCTATCGCCAAGGCTGGCATTCACGCGACTCTCAACGCGCGGACGTCCATCTTGGCTGCTGCGAATCCTGTCGGAGGGGAGGTACGACCGCAAGAATAAAGAAGACATTGCGGGCAAATCTGCAGATGAGTGCGCTGAGTATAAGTCGTTTTGACCTAGTCTTCGTTGTGCTGGACGAGTGTGGCTCGCAGACGGACTAGAGCATTGCGAAACACATCGTCAACATGCATCGGTTCCAGGACGAGGCTATACATTCCGAATTTAGCACGGAGACATTGCAGAGATATATTCGATATGCCAGAACATCCAACCCCAAGGTGAGAGTGTTCCTCCGTACCACCTGGTAAATCATGCTCATATTGAAACTGTAGATGACGCTAGGAGCGGCGGACGTGCTCGTTGAGAAGTACAGAATTCTGAGGGAAGACGATGCTACGAAATTCGTATTGACTCACCGTACGTCAGCTCGAGAGTGTGATTCGGTTGAGTGAGGCCATCGCACTTCGCTAATTGCACGTCAGAGGTACGGTTGAACTATTCTCATCATATGCTCCTTTTCTTGTTGAGCGATTCTCGCAGATTATACCGGCATTTGTACAAGAGTCATATACGCCGTTGCGACAAATTATTTATTCATGTTGAGCATGATGCTGTCGAGTTTGACGAGGAGGAACTGGAGGGCGAGCGGGGAAACCAGCAAGGGCGAGCAATTGATGATTGCGAAGATGTTCAGATGGCAGACACGACTATGGAGGAATTGGTTCCTGTCCGAGTTAATGTGGCTGGAACGAGGGGGCGGTAAAAAGACCACTTCGCACGCTGTTGCGTCGGCGAAGTAGAGATATGTATTTATTTAATAAGTACAGATGATCTGTCGACGGACCGTAGCCTCCTCATCCACAGGTACTTAACTAGATGGACATCAAACTGAAGGCAGCAGATATTACTGCCGCCAAGCGCGGTGCCTCTGGCCGTCCTGTAGCCAAGCCTCGTTACAAAAACGGCCATTTGCCTTTCGAAAATCCGATGCAAGACCTCCAGACCTGGCGCAACGCCATCGTTCCGGATATTGTCGATTGGGCTGGAACTCTCAAGAAACCATTTGCAGCCAACTCCCACCCCAATCTCCAGAACGTTGTCGAAGATAGCTGGAATGAGGAATTCCCAGAAATACCTGCTTACGACGCTGTGCAGGCCGTGGTACGTGGGGAGTTCAACTTGATTATTACTCATATCATCAATATTAAATGGGGGGTGCAGTCATCAAACATGCTCTACAGCGACTCGGAAAAATACTCAGGGCTGAACCGTACAAGAACTCAACGAATCAACGCAAGGAATACCCCGAGAAAAGAACTTATCGTACACCTATCATGATCCGGAAACCGAGGTGAGTATTCAGACCTTCTCACAATCTTTCTGTCTAACTGACACTGTGGCTATTAGTCTGGAGCGTATCGCTCTCCCGCCATCATCAAAGTTTTCACCGCCCACCAACAGGTCATAACCAAAACAGACAGGTTTTATGGCTATCAAGTGGGTGCGCTCTCCCTATCTGCAGCAGCGATATGTCTCTTTATTGCTAAATTTCTTTTAGACTAAAAATTACTTTCAAGCATGAGCGTGCACTCAAACTATGGCGAACTGGAAATGGACCCACCAAGGAGACGAAAACAAGTTTCGTCCGCAAGTCCTGGGCTGTTCGGACCGCCGCCCACTACAAGGCCGTGTTAAAGCTGTCACAGCGGGTGTGGGGCGAGATCAACAACGCCTCGACAGCGGCTATTGAGTCGGTCGACGTGGACGCGACAGCCGACGGCAGCGAAATTGAAGATCCTGAAGACGTCGTGAAATTGTCAGAGTCCTAGGCTGAGGGTATGTAGATCATGCCTGACCTGCTACTCGTACTACCTTCAAACTTACTAGGTGTATGCTCTACTCGTACTAGTCTCCAATTCTGCTTGCAATCACGTTGGGGACTTCAATTCAACTCACAGCTTGGTAAATGTCGTCGTGTGATTGTGATTCCAATAGCTACAGTACTTTCTGATGTATACCTCAATTGCCGGACAAAGATCTATAGCCTTTCTGGACTATGTAAATTATGTTTCCGAATGATGATCCATGATCCATTAGGGCGAGTGTCCCGAGCAGGTCGCAGGTTCTAAAGACGTAGTAGATAGGCATAAGGAACGATACAGAGTATTCTACTTAGCGTCTACATCTACTGCGGACTTGGCCCCTGGGGAACGGAGGAAGGCCTTGAGTCCAACAGGTGGGGTTCCAAAAGTGGGTACAAATTTTCGGATAGTCTGAAAGCGATGCTATCCTCTCCATAATGTGCACGTACAGCTTGTCTTCTCCCGGGTGTTGCCATTCTAATTTTTTCGTAGACACTGTCGTGTGTAAATCCAACTCGAGAGGCTTCCCAGCAGAAATGCGTATCACTTCGTCGCATATTCCAACCCAATCTTCATCAAGACATCCACCAAAAGGGTGCTCACCGAAGATTTTAAAGTAGAATGAGAGGTTCGTGACTTTATTGCATGCAAGTATCGTACCGAGGACGATGTTGATATCGCGGAGGACCGCAGACCCTGGTACGTCACATTTGATAGTGGCGTTGAGCGCAAATACGTGCAGGTGCGAAAGATTGCTGAGGTTCACGAGTCCAGCAAGTGAGAGTTCTTCATCTTGATAAGAAACCTATCAAATTCGTTTCATTTAATCAAGAGCACTGCACCTACCGTCGCCCACATGTAGATTAGTGAGGTACAATTCCTCCAGTGTGTTGCAAGCCATATCGAGGATAGTTTACAAACACGCCATTTCTTCCTTCTCGTGCGGAGATAGCATCAGAACGCGCAATTTCGACCAAAGGACCACAGGTGTATGAAACCTAGGCGGTGGGGTGATCATCTGTTTGACAAGGCTCTGCGAGTCGCGGTAGTTGAGAAGTTCCAATGCTGGCGACTCTCGGCCACAACACTGTTTGTCCGGGTATTTATCGTAGCTCTCCTCAGCAACTTCCACGTTGTCAAGGAGCACTTCCCTCAATCTGGGGCAGGCGAGGAAAAGAGGTAATGGAACGTTCTGGCATTCAGTGAGGTGGAGAATAGTCAGGGTCTGCGAAAAGAATGATTGCATGAGCCGTCCCACGACAAGTATGGGGCCCTCGAGTGTGAAAGGAGAGAATGCGTGTCCCCCAAAGTGAAGTTCATGTGGCGGGATCGGCGACTTGGCGAACAATTGGAGGATGCCGATGAGGGTAGGATCGTTGAAAAGCCACGCATTCCGATTGTGTGAGATGGCAAGCTCGACCACGCGGACTCGGTTGGCGAATGACGGCTTGTTATTCAAGATCTTTCTCGCCTTTTCTAGCTCCTTGAATATCCCTTTCCTGGTTCCCGAGCTCTTGTTCAATTCGAGGTTCCGGAAGATGTGCGTTTGACAGAACTGCGTGAACGCCCGATCAGCAAGGGATAGATTACAGAGGTTTTTGTCATGAAATGGGAGTTTTGCAACGTGTTCGGCGATGTAAGCAATCAGATCGTCCGAGAGGAGAGAAAGTGGTGGATTCAACATGATCGCGAAGAGAAAGACGTCCAGCAAGTGTTTAGATGAAAAGTGTTGTGGGCGTCAAACTCCGTGCAGGCCGGTTGTTCCTTTATAAGGTTAGCTGTCAAAGATCACGGTGAAGTTCCCGCCAACAGCCGCCAACGCTAGTAAGGATTTATCCCGATAAGTTACGAAATTGATCACCATTGATGCCGCTTGTATGGCTGTAGATGTGGATGGCTCCAGCCAAGATACGCGACGTGAGGGCTACGTCAGCGCTACGTTCTATCAGCACACCGCTGCACACGCGCCCACAGTTGTTATCAATCGACGATGCCGTATCTGGTGCTGTGGGCTTCAATCGCAAACACAGCACCCATCAAATCGATTACCATTAGGTCTGTTTTCAAGTTGGATCGAGACTAACTATGTGAGGGCCGAGAACCCAGTGTGTGTAGCAAAGTTCCAATAAACGAATAATTGAGGACATACTCGCCAATCTTATCAGCGATGGCTCCGTCGAGCCCTTTTTCTTGTGTCATTTCCTTCTTCACTTCTGACCATGGAAACTGCCGTGAAAAAGAGTCACATTACTTACCGGAAATCAAGGAACGAGGGGTGTTGTACCTTGTCCATTTTGTGCACCGCCAAGGAGATGCTACGGATTTTCTGCCAACCGCTGCCGTCGAGGATTTTGCAGTGGTTGATCTGTGCACATGATTGAAAACAAATGACATGAGCAGTACATAGGAGAAGAGAGAAAAATAGACTTGATCGTGAATTCGCCGACGTCGAGCTTGGAGCGGATAGTGCAGAGCAGGCTGAGAAGCTCTGCGTCGGGGATCATAGGATCCCATGTCCCAGAGATATCAAAGTCTTAGAAAGACAATGCCATTCATTAGCTTGCAGTAGCACCCCAAAGACGGCGAGCTCACGGCCTGCATAAACTCCCTCATCCGCCCCTCACTCATCACCGGCTGGTCACGCCTATACACCTTGCCGATCTGCCACAGCTTGTTCCGCATCACCGTGCCCCCGTTCATCGCCAGGTAGCATGCCAGCAGGACCGTGTGGTCATATCTGAGCGTCAGCTGCTCACCGCCCTGATCCATGAGGTCGAAGATGACCTTCGCGTCCTCGCCATACTTGTCCCTCAGCACGACCTTGCGCTCGAATACGGGCGTGTCGAGGGAGGCGCCGCCGAAGGTCGTGAAGCACTCTCAGATGATGCGCTCGATGTGCGCGCGGCAGAACATTTCGGCGGGGCCGTAGTCTCGTGTACCCTGGCTGAAGGTCGCCAGTCATTAGTATCTTGTATCCGAGACCAGAGAAAGGCGAATGTTGGCAGTTTTCAAAAACAGCCGCTCCTTTTTCTTCACCGGTGCACCCGCCCTGGCATCTGCCCCTGCAGCAGTACCATCTTGCTTCTACTTATTCTCCTTCCCCACCTTGCTCGCCATCGCCAGCGTCTTTTTCGTTCCGACAGCGTCGTTCTCGACTCGTCCAGCGGTGCATCGGAGAGCCGGAGCTGGTTGAACCGCGTCGTTTTGGCTGTGATTTGCGCCTCGAGGTCGACGATGTCTACTGGTCGAGGTAGATGACATGGTGTGTGCGATTGATAGCATTGATGCTGATGATGGGTTTGGATTGAGCGAGGGTATGAGGGAAATGGGTGGTACATGGATCTGATTAAGAATATTTTAGCACGCGCGTCGCGAATGTGCTGTGCGTCTGGCAATGGGAATGAAGCTGGCGACGGAGATAATATAACGTGCCGGTGACAGCATCGCCACCGCCTGCGAAGTGTACGCGGCGAGAAGACAGCAGACGGCCCCGAGGTTGGATGGGCCTATGCTGCGGTGCTGCTCTCCACGGTTGTGGATTTCTGTCAGGGGATGATGTGTAGTTCTAGGGATATGCGCGGGTACATACGTGAAATGGGATTAAGGTTTAGGTTACAACCAATGAAATTATGTTTCTGAATGTTGATCGATGATCCATTAGGGCAAGTGTCCCGAGCAGGTCGCAGGCTCTACAGTAGATAAGTCCCAGTAACGACACAGAGCATGCTACTTAGCGTCTACATCTACTGCGGACTTGGCCCCTGGGGAACGGAGGAAGGCCTTGAGTCCAACAAGTGGGGTTCCAAAAGTGGGTACAAATGTTTGGATAGTCTGAAAGCGATGTTGTCTTCTCCATAATGCGCAAGTACAGCTCTTCTTCTCCTGGGTGATGCACTTGTAATTTTCTCGTAGACACTGACAGCTGTAAATCAAACTCGAGAGGCTTCCCAGCAGAAATGCGTATGACCTCGTCGCATATTCCAACCCAATCTTCATCAAGACATCCACCAAAAGGCTGCTCGCCGAAGATTGTAAAGTCGAATGAGAGGTTTGTGACTTTATTGAATGCAGGTATCGTACCGAGGACGATGTTGATATCACGGAGGACCGCAGACCCTGGTACGCCACATTTGATGGTGGCGTCGAGCGCAAATAAGGTAGGCGCCATCAGGAACCGGCTACCTTATGTAAGCGCTTATATAAGCGGCAAAATCTGGCCTTCAGGAAAAAATAAATATTTTAGACGGTATTTTCAGTAATAATTGAGCCAAGCATGGGTGAAATTATTTTTGACTTACATTGGATAGAAATGGATGCATTTAGGCCCACTTTAATGCCATAAATTCTTGCCCAGACTTGCCCCCACACGGTGTGTTTGAAGCATAGTTGTCGGCAGACGATGCCGCTCGGGCCGATGGTCGCCGACCTACCTATTATAGTAGCTTACATAAGAACCCTAACCCTAAGTCGCGGCAAAATCTTGAGGTCAAAAATCTGAAAAGTTGCAGAATGAACGGAAAAGCACGAAAAAACACTCAGAAAAAAAAATCAGGTTTTTCCAAGAATGGTTAATAACTCTCTCAAAAGTTACTCAATTTTAAATCGGTCTCCCGGGAGTTGCAAGGATGCTCAAAGGCTTCAATTCTGCGATCTTAGAAATGTGGGAAAATTGTTTGTGGCCGAGGAATAAGAGCTCGTCGTTCGCTTATGTAAAGGTGCCGGTTCCTGATGGCGCCTACCTTACCTGCAGCTGCGAAAGATCGCTGAGGTTCACAAGTCCAGCAAGTGGGAGTCGTTCATCTTGTTAAGAAAAACTTGTCAAATTCGTTTCATTTTAAGTATAAAAAGCACTGCACCTACCGTCGCCCACGTGTAGATTAGTGAGGTACAATTCCTCCAGTGTGTTGCAAGCCATATCGAGGATAGGTTGCAAACAGGCCATTTCTTCCTTCTCGTACGGAGAAAGCGTCAGAACGCGCAATTTCGACCAAAGGACCACAGGTGCATGAAACCTAGGCGGTGGGGTGATCATCTGTCTGACAAGGCTCTGCGAGTCGCGGTAGTTGAAAACTTCCAGTGCTGGCGACTCTCGGCCAGAACACTGCTTGTCTGGGTATTTATCGTAGCTCTCCTCAGCAACCTCCACGTGGGCAAGAAGCACTTCTCTCAACCTGGGGCAGGTGAGGAAAAGAGGTAATGGAACGTTCCGGCCTTGGGTGAGGTGGAGAATAGTCAGGGTCTGCGAAAAGAATGATTGCATGAGCCGTCCCACGACGAGTATTGGGTCCTCCAGTGTGAAAGGTAAGAAGTGAAGTTCATGTGGTGGGACCGGCGACTTGGCGAACAGTTGGAGGATGCCGATGAGAGTAGGATCGTTGAAAAGCCATGCATTCCGCTTGTGTGTGATGTCAAGCTCAACCATGCGTACTCGGTTGGCGAATGACGGCTTGTTCTTCAAGATCTTTCTCGTCTTTTCTAAGTTCTTGGATATCCTGCTCTTGGTTCCCCTGCTCTGGCCCAATTGGAGGGTCCGGAAGATGTACGTTTGACAGAACTGCGTGAACGCCCGATCAGCAAGGGATAGATTATAGAGATTTTTGTCATGAAATGGGAGTTTTGCAACGTGTTCGACGATGTAAGCAATCAGATCGTCTGAGAGGAGAGAAAGTGGAGGATTCAACATGATCACGAAGAGAAAGACATCCAGCAAGTATTTAGATGAAAAAGTGTTGGGAATGTCAAACCCCTCCGGATCCGTGCAGGCCCCGCCAACGCTAGTAAGGATTTATCCCGATAAGTTACGGAATTGAACACGTTGATGACGCGTGGATGGCTGTGGATGGCTCTAGCCAAGATACGCGACGTGAGGGCTATGTTCTATCAGACTCAGATGCGCCCACAGTTGTTGTCATTGACGATGCCCTAACTCGTGTTGTTGGCTTCAATCACACACACAGCGCCCAATCAAATGGATTATCATTTGATTTGTAAGAGACTACGTGAGGGCCAGACCGCTTGGTGAAAAGGACTTCCTACTAAGTAGAATACTTAGTAAATTGAATGGCTGGCACCGAGAAGGTCGTTCGGAAAGTTGGAAATGGGTCCCGCACTAGTATGTGTAGAAAAGCCACAACAAGTGAATAATTGAGGAAATCGCGGATAAAAACAAGGGTCGTTATCAACGCCAACACGTACCCTTGTGCTTGACATAGTCGCCAATCTTATCAGCGATAGCGCCGTCAAGCCGTTTTTCTTGCGTCATTTCCTTCTTCACTTCTGACGATGGTAGCGGCAGTGAAAGGGCGCGTCGAGGCAGGCGCCGCCGAAGGTCGTGAAGCACTCTCGGACGAGGCGCTCGATGTGCGCGCCATCGAGCGCGCGGCAGAACATCTCGGCGGAACCGTAGTCCCGGGTACCCTGTGCGCAGGTCGCAAGTCGTTAGTATCCTGTATCCAGAGCAGAAGACCAGAAAGGCGAACCTTGGCAGTTTTTAACAAAAGCCGCTCCTTTTTCTTCTGTGGCGCACTCGCCTTGGCCTTATCCACGTCGGCGCCTGCAGCAGCAGCGTCTTCCCCGCCATCGCCAGCGCTTTCTTCAGCTCCGACAGCATCTTTCTCGACTCGTCCAGCAGTGCACCTGAGAATCGGAGCTCGTTGAACGGCGCCGTCTCGGCGGTGATTTGCGCTCGAGGTTCGACGATGGTGGATGCCATGGTGCGTGCCATCGATGTTGATGGGGTAGGAAAGGTCAGTTGTGCAGTTGGTGTTTGAACGAGGATATGAGGGCAATGCGTTGTATGTCGATCTCTTCCGAGTGATGTTGGCACGCGAGTGTGACTCGATGCAAAGGGTATATGCTGTGCGTCTGGCAATGGGAATGAAACTGGCGACGGAGATAATATAATGTGCCGGTAGGGGTACACGTTGAGGCCTGAGGGACGATGGCGGAATATAGAACGCGACGGAGCGGTGGCAAGAGCTGCTGCGAGGCTGAAAGAAACGTCGGGGATCGAGGGCAGAAGGCGGGGTGTGGATTCTGCAACGCGATGGTCACAAAGGTCCGTCGTACACGTTTCTCGCAAGCCCTAGGGTATCTTCCCACTGGCGCTCTGCCACTGCGCTTGCATCTCCGAAGCGCCGTCCGTGGGAGGGCAGGGGTTGGAGGTATGCTCTTGCTCGGACCTCTGGGGATGTCAGGAGAGAGCGCGAGGAGTGCAGTATGGTGTCGGCTTGAGTGAGTGAGTGATATGCGAGTCTCGAGAAGGGAGCGTCAAGGTTCAACTGACTCTGAGCGGGTCATAGCATAGCACGTGACTATGTACACAACGTCCTCAGAGCTTTTTCTCCGCCATCACTTCAGCTCCACATGCGGACAGCGCGTACCCCTACTTCAGCTCCACATACGGACAGTGCTCGTCATTCGGCGTGCGCGAGTGCAACCTTCGACTCACACGCGCAGGGCCTCTCAGCATTTCTTCGACAACGGCTACGGCAGCGACCCACACGACGATGGAGACGAGTATAGCAAGGTGAAAGGAGAAGGCGACACACTCTCGTCGCCGTGGGTCTTCAGTCCGTGCATACTTACATCAACTGGACGCAAACATATTGCGCTGGATGCACGGCGGTGGATGTGAGATGTGTCGTCATCGTGCTGGCGACGAGTGTGGACAAGTAAGCAGCCCATTTCGTTGGCAGCGACAGACGACAACTCACTCACCTTTGTACGCTTATTACAGCCTCCATCCCCCCGCCATAAACCCATCCTTCCAGCCATCGAGGGCAGTAGTGCATCTTTGGAGCAGGCTGTACTCGAGTCTTCGTGTTCGTTGATGGTACGTGCTCGTTTCGGCACACGTTGGTTTCTTAGGTCTGCGGGATGGATGACGACATATCGGCATATTCCCGCACGTCCGTTCGTGACGAAAACGAACGCATCTCTGCAGTTAGAGCTCAAGAACAAGGTCGACTGACTTGGATTCTACAGCACGGCAGAATACATCCTAGTCAGCAAGTCCAATCGCGAGCCAAGATATGGCAGCGCTTACCAACGTAGACAACGCCAGCCGTCGTCTGTAGGCTCGTGGACTCGGAGCTGGGATGGATGCGGGGTTCGCTGGGACGCATTGGGCAGCAAGCACGAGTACGTGTTAGCTTCGTCACGAAAACGGGATCTGGGGGTACTTACGTGGCTTGTATTGTAGTTGTAGCCTCCTCGTCGAGCTGCGTACCGCATACACCGTCCGCTGACACGAATCCACAACCGCAGAGAGCAGCACGGCAGCACAGGCCCATGCAATCTCTGGCCCATCTGTCTTCGGAAGGGATCGAGGGATCGAGGGACGTTCATGGCGCTGCTCGAGCGGCCGTTCGAGGGCTCTGTGGACAGGAATATCAAGGTGCGCTTCGATGAATACTTACGTGCACGAGATACTGACGGGCCCATGTTTTCTAAACGGGAAGATGTCAGTGCCGGTTCAGCACTGAAAATGGCCAGATATACTGTGCCTTACGCGTCGCGGATCGCATGCGCTACATACCACACTGGGCCATGTCAGTCGCCGTCGGAGCAGCACGAGACGAACGGGTAATTTGCGTGTCGGGTAGAGAGTCTATATCATTGAGGTTGCTGAACGCGACGAAGAGGAACGTTAGGACCGATGGCAAGGTGGGTATTAGTATTACTTACTCGTTTGATAGCGTTACTGACCATGATAAGGTGCTCTAGATGTGGCATTGTCAGCGTCAAGCGGGTGAGCAACCGATATCAAGGCTTATGCGCTGAGGGGACGATTGGGCGGGCGAGATGGCCAATCCGACGATGACAAGGAAGAGGGCTCGAGTGACAAGAGTAGATGAGAAGGCGAGAAGAGTAGAAGAGAGGAGAAGTGGGAGGAAGGGGATGAGGAGACAAGGCCAATTGCGCCTTCCCTTTATATAACTGCGTATCTCTTCCAGCCCTTACCTCCTCGCGCGCTCTCCTGACATCCCCAGAGGTCCGGGCAAGAGCATACCTCCAACCCCTGCCCTCCCACGGACGGCTCTTCGGAGATGCGAGCGCAGTGGCAGAGCGACAGAGGGCAGATAGGGCTTGCAAGGAACGTGTACGATGGACCTTTGTGCCAACCATCGCATTGCAGAATGCACACCCCGCCTTCTGCCCTCGATCCCCGACGTCTCTTCCGGCCTCGCAGTAGCTCTCTTAGCTAGCCCTCCTCACAGACAAGTGCAATTGCTGTCTCCAGAGGCACGGGAATGCAACAGCGCCAAGACACACCACCCCCATTCACGGAAAATGCAACGATCGACTGCCGAACACTCTCCCGCTCATGACTACCTTGTCTACCCTCCCGTCCTCACGGTCTTTGCTTCCTCGATAAATCCCCAAAGCAAGCGACGTACCTCAAACGCCTGCACATCCACCGACAATCTTGACTGCGGTTAGCGGCACGGGCGGAGCTACAGAGGCGCGGGCGAGCACGAGACGACGACGAGAACGTTTTCCGGGATGTGGCAGTAGCAATATACGTCTCGATCGATAAACTCTGAATTCGTATATACTCAATGGAATATCAATAAAGTAATAATACTATGAAATACAAATACTCGCATGGAAAGAAAGCTCAATTCAAGGATGAAATGTGTAATGAAGAAAAAGGATCAACGACAGAAAAATGAGATAAGGAAAGATATACATAAATCACGATCACAAAATGGTTAGTTCATTGGCACATCCGAATGCGCTCCTTGATCCACTGGATACGTGTCGTTGGTCTGTTTGTACGTCAAAGTTCATGAATACAAAAGGTCGAGACGGTAGTAATCACTATGCACTCACCTTGTTCAAAATATCCTTAAGCCGCTCCCTGTCATCTTCAGCAAACTTGCCGAGTGGCAGCTCACACACATAAATGGGTGTCGCTCCCCATCGGCCCCCCAGCTTCTGGCGATTCCGGGCTGATTCCGCATCACCTCGTTCTGGGCCGACCATAACCAGGCGCCATTCGACACCTCTCTTGTGATTCATGTTATCGAAAACCTTAGTAAGGCCGGCTGTCGCGGAACGACGAGAGCCTCTTATCGTGAACTGAAGGGCCCAAACAATGTTGCCAGCGCGAATGACAGCATCAACACCCTCGAACTTGTTGGGCTCTCGAGGTCTCCAGTAGAAATTGTGGGGCGGCTGGATGGTTTTCAGCTTGGAGCCTGTTATCATGTTGGCCGGGGTAGGAATGGGGTACGGGTTTGGGTCATTGTGGAGATACGCCTGAATTGGGTCATGATTCGGGTTAGAAAAGTAGGCATGGGCATAACTCGCAAACAGCCATCCTGCAGTACCATGAAGAGAGGGATGACGGCTGAGCATATCAAAGAAAGTACATTGTTGGTCTGCCGCCTGGCGGGACATAGCTACGCCAAGCAAGCTGGCGAGAAATGGTGTCGGGATGTACAGAGCGGGCAGTCGGAAATTTGACATATCCGGCCTGACGGTGAATATCTCCGAGGACATGTCGAAACTGAAATCCAGACAATCGAGATCCAAAAAAACTGTTGAGAATTGGCTAGCAAGCTTGACAGCCCCGGCTCGGATATCGCGAACATGTGTGGCCTCCAGCGCTGGTGTCCCGAGAACATCGACGATGACCCTGGGGCTCGGCCCAAATTTCTGAAAGAGGGCCACCCCGCGCTGAACATCGAGGTGGCAGATAGTGCTGTGTATGAATGTGTTAGTACAATAATGGTGCAGAAGATACCACATACAGCATTGTCCGAAGCTCGTCCAATGACCATACGTCCATGATGTACTCGTTAGCGCTAAGGCGATTTACCCATCCCTCCCAACGACGAGAAGCTGGCGGGCTCGTGTGTATGACGTGGGCGTCTGGATATTGGAAGGCGCTGCAAAGCCTGCCGCCCTCGCATGACGAATCGGAAAGTGCCCAGGCACCTCTTGGAGCATGGCCGCATTCTGATGAATGCAAACTCACACCGCGCTCGTCGAAGAGGGCAAATTGGTTGGAGTCGATCTGTAGAGCGACGGGTTCCTTTTCCTGGAGTCGACGGGCCAAAACGTAAAACAAGAATAGAGTTTTCCCTATTGAGTTAGATCAGCAATGTTTGTGGGGTCATGCACTCGACGTACCGATTCCTGGTTGACCTGTGACTAGGGTTGCAGATCTCCACCATGCCGATGGTTGACGGAGCGTATCTGCGAGAATGGTCTTATAGGCAAGGATATACTCCTCACGAACGAGGAGGATGTTGTCGGGACGAGCATTCAGTTTGAGGCGGAAGAGCGTGAGGTCGATGTATGAGTAGCTCTTTCCAGCTGCGCTGACGACGTTGACTCTGTTTTCACCCCACAAGTATTTGCAGAGGCGTTCAAGATCTCCAATCTCTGAAGAAGACATGAGGTGCATATCTGACACCATGTGCATATCTGACATCATTTGCATATCTGACACAATATAAGAGCGTTCAGCATTGAAAAGCAGATATAGGTGCCACATTCACCATGATAAGGTAGTACCTCAACAAGGATGTGGATGGTTTTATGGGGTAAACCAGTCGCGAAATGCTCAGAAATCTCAGAGATGGGAGGTAGGGGATGAAGTTTAGTATCGGTGCCATCGAATTGAATAGTTTTCAAAGTTTCCTGTAAATTGTCGTCGGCAGGAATGGAACACCTCCAGGGGATGAGATCGCATACATCAACGTCATGGAGGCGACGAGGATACAGGCATTTGATCATTTCCTTGAGACGCACGACAGGTGCGTCATTTTCAATTGTGACCTCGACTAAATGTTGATTGGGCATATCATCGGGCCATATAAGGCATGTTAGACTCAATTTCATGCCAGACATTGCAAGATGGGAATGAAGAGGATGGCTAACAGTGGCACAAGGTAGAAATCGAGGTGAAAGGAAGAGAAAGCCAGAGGACCCGCAGAGGTGTCAGATTGGTGGATCTTGGGCGTGTGAATCTGATGTGGTCAGTGGCCACGTGACAACACGAACCCAACACGGTTGACCAATGACCGATCAATAGTCTCAGTCTGGGTATTTATCTGCCCGGAGCTTGCCGGGCAGATAACTTTATGACGAAGGTTGACAAAGTCTCCCAGATTATGGCGTCAAATATACCCTCCAAGCTCTAAGAATTTGGTTGCATACAGATAATGCATCATTTAAAACTTCTGTCTCTTCAGAATTATTGTTTTTATAATGAAAGGCTCACATTTCACAAATTAGGTATCTGCCACAGAACGTTATATCTGCTCTTGCAATATTGCCATACTTATCGCTTTACGCGCGTCCTTCGTTAATGCATACCAAAGGGCGTCCAGAATCCCTTCGTTTAGGCATGCAAGGCATCGAAAACAGTAAACTGGGCGTCGATTATGAACGCGCACATACTACTCTAGTAGTTAGAACCTACATATTGCAAGAGAAATCCGTGTCTTTGGGCAGACGGATACACGGGCCGCCACCTTCTCCTAAGACTTCAATCAACACTGAACATCGAATGTCAACAGCCCCATCTCAGGGCTTCCATAATACCTTAGCACTCAAAAGATGGCCTTTCTCGTTGAAATGAACACCCTCTTTCGAGAGGATGTCGACCTTCTCGTTGTATCGTGTTCCGGTCTTGTGGTCCTTTCCCCGTTCTCCGAAAAAACCACCAACGAAGAGGTCGGAGGCAATAACTCGATGACAAGGAACATATGGGCTGAATGGGTTATTTCTCAGCGCATTGCAAACTGAATAAATCAGAGGATAAACTTGAATCAATGGTATTTGATGTTGGGAGTATTGCTCGAAGACATACCAGAACGCGGGGAACCACCAGCATCTGCTGCGACTTCTTTGTATGTTGCAACTTTTCCTCCGGGAATGGTCATTGCGAAATTGTAGACGTTCCATTGGTGGGGCGTCAGTCGCTACAAGATGCGTGTAAATGAGTGGACATCGCAATGTTCGAGATCGGACGTGCTCACTTTTCCGGTCTTCGTTCTGTAAACATCGCGCTGTTGGCCAGTTACTGGAAAATAGATGCCTGGAACCCTTGAGGGTTCCAGCGCAGCTGTTTCCCCAGCCTCTATGAGGGCCTGGTCGTTATTGACCGGCGCACATTGTGTAACTTGAGGTGATATGACATCGCCAAAGTACCGTGAATTCATATGAGAACAACCGTCCAAGGCGGCATCTTTATCTTGGCTATGCATAATTTCGCGCTGTTGACCAGTTACGGGAAAATAGATGCACACAACACTTGAAGGTTCCAGCGTAGCTGTTTTCCCAGCTTCTACGAGGGTCTGGTCGTTATTGACCGGCACACATTGTGTAACTTGAGTCTTGAGGTGATATGACCTTGCCAAAGTACCGTGAATTCTTATGAGAACAACCGTCCAATGCGACATCTTTGTCTTGGCTATGCATAATTGAAGATATCTTGCTAGATTTGACTCTTTCAGCAGGCATGGCAAAAAATATAAGGGCAGCTGTGGTGAATATTGAGAACAAGTCTCAAGAACGCATGCACCGTCGTGACTGTCATTTGGAAGATGCAATAATAGGTCATATGATTAACTTAGGGCATGTTGTTTCGTGATATCCCCGGGCACATTGGAAAATATGTCCGAGTCTTTGAAGTCTTGGTTATATCGTCCATAAACAAGATGTTAACTTTGGACGGGTATCTTTAACGAAATAGGCCATACCGCGAATATCTCTTGGGGGAAAGCACCTGGCAGGTTTTCCACAGTCTCGCTGTCAACGTTCGATAACCTCTAATAAAGTTAACTTGAAAGGGTGTGCTACATATAAAAAGTCAGTTGGCCCCTATTGGTGAAGTCCAAAAGCAACTTGTGCGCCAGGCCTTAGGCCTAAGGCCTGGCGCACAAGTTGCTTTTGGACTTCACCAACCATGCTCATAGAGTCCCATATCCTACCCCCAACGTCCGACTGCCCCCTCTTCATAGTGGCAAAGCGGTACTGGGTGCCAGAGTTCGAGAAGAATGTCACGAACCCCTCCGCACAGACGTTGATAGTCCTGCACTCGACGAGCTTCCACAAGGAGACGTGGGAGCCTGCGCTCAAGGACCTCTTTCCCTCGCATCGCAGCCCGGAAGCACAACTGTGATCCGTGAGGCCTAGGCGATCGACTGCCCCAACCACGGAGAGTCGGGCCAGAGAAACCACCGAACCCTGACAGAACCCGGTTTTCAAAATTGTCTGTGTTTGTTTCCGCTTCGCACCTCTTTTCTTCTTGATCTTTTACATACTCCAGTCTCTTGTGAGAGATATGCACAGGCCGTACACCGTTTTCTCTCAGCTGGCTTAAACCATGGTGCTCACGTGGATTTCAGGAATAGGAATCTGGTCGGGATAGGGCATTCATTAGGGGGGAATGCGATGTGCGTTCCTTCACTTTCTCATCGAATGTTCTCAACTGACATGCATTTTCAGTCTGATGCTGCAACAAATACAACCAGTATTCACATTCTCGACACTCGTCATCGTGGAGCCGATGCTAAGCGCAGTCGGGCGACACCACATTAGAGCTCTCCGCGACAAACTAGTGGGCAGGGCGAAGAAACGCACAAAATTATGGCCCCTAGAAGAAGCAAAGCAGGACTACAATGACCTTCGAAGACGGGGCGCAAAATGGGACCCTCGGGTCTTGGATCGCTTCTTGGTGTGTCGTCACACCATTTCCATTTCCTGAGTGGATCCCTCTTGCTTACTTTACTTTACAGCACCATGCGCTCCATTGGAAGCCAGAAGCCAGAAGTTTTGGCCTGTCGTGTAGTCCAGAGCAAGAAGTCGTCAGTAATACCATCATAGTGTCTATCATTCGTGGGCTTATCAGCTACAGGCCATGTACCTGGACGAAGAAGGCCCAACGAAACCAGTCGAGGTCCTCAACAAAGTCTGTCATCGTATCCCAGTCCACCTCATCCTGGGTGAAATTCCCGACATGATGTATGTATTCCTTCGTCTCTCCCTTGCCTACGTATATTTACCCATCCTTAACAGCCCCTCACACATGCACCAAGCCCTAGCAGATCCGAAATCAGGACGCTGGTTCGCTTCTGTGACAATACAGAAGAACGTTGGGCATCTGGTGCGTCTTTGATTTACCACCCAATGTATCTCGAGGCCTCTTACCACGTTCCAACTTTAACCCACCCTGGCGAATCCATAGATACCACAAGAAGCACCCACGACTCTGGCTACCTATATCTTCGAGGCTTTATCGAGTACCGCTCCGGTGTTGCCACCGTGTCGATTGTAACGGCATTCAGCCAGCAAACATTTAACCTTAGGATAATTATACCTTGTATGTAGGCTATATAAACAGACATACCCCTTGTCTATGTAATAACCAGCCTTTCTTGCTTCTCGCTTGCCTCGATGACGAGCTGGGTGAGCATCTTCCTCGGATTGGTCTGAAAACAGTGAGTTACCTAGGTACGTACACATCCATGGAATTACGGGCTGTCAGCCTCGAGGCTCGCCTGGCTTGTCAGCCTTCCGTCAAGCCTTCCGTCAGCCTCAGCCTCACTCTTCCTAGACATTTCTCAAATTTTTCTAGTTTATATTTATATTTATGTTAGCCACAAACTCTACCTAGTACGTATAAAAAGACTCTTTAATTCTTAGTTATTCTGTAGAGTCAACTCAGACGCGACAACTGCATCTTTATTTCCTTATTCGGAATTCTTTTTCCTTATTTGGATATCATCCCTTGTGCCACTGTTAGCCGTCCTCATTCGCATCCTGCAATGTCTGCCACGAAGTTGAGTCTAATGTGCCTTATCTGGCCCGATGATATGCCCAATCGACATCTAGCCACGGTCACAATCGAAGACGACGCAACTGTCATGCGTCTCAAGGAAATGATCAAAAGCCTGTATCCCCGTCGCCTCCATAACGTCGATGTATGCGATCTCGTCCCCTGGAGGTGTTCCATTCCTGTCGACGACAATTTACAGGAAACTTTGGACACTATTCAATTTGATGGCACCGATACTAAACTCCATCCCCTACCTCCCATGTCTGAGATTTCTGAGCATTTTGCGACTGGTTTAGCCCGTACAACCATCCACATCCTTGTTGAGATACGTGACCATAGTGAGTGTGGCACCTGTATCTGTGCTTCAATGCTAAATGCTCTTATAATCGAGTCAGATCTGCACCTCACGTCTCTATACATTAGAGATCTTCAACGCCTCCACATATATTTGTGGGGTCAAGATAGAGTGACCGTCGTCAGCACAGCCGGAAAGAGCTACTCTTACATTGACCTCACGTTCTTCCACTTCAAACTAAATGTTCGCCCTGACAACATTCTCCTCATTCGTGAGGAGTATATTCTAGCCTATAAGACCATTCTCGCGGATACGCTCCGTCAACCACCATCGGGACACCGGAGATCTGCAACCCTAGTCACAGGTCAACCAGGAATCGGTGCGTGGAATGCATGACCCCATGAACATTGCCTGATCTAACTCAACAGGAAAAACTCTATTCTTGTTTTATGTTTTGGCCCGTCGACTCGAGAAAAAGGAATTTGTCGCTCTACAGATCAACTCCGGCCAATTTGCCCTCTTCGGCGAGCATGGGGTCAGTTTACATTCGTCAGAATGTGACCATGTTCCAAGAGGTGCCTGGGCACTTTTTGATTCATCAGGCCAAGCCGATGGGCTTTGTGGCGCCTTCCACTGTCCAGATGCCCACGTCATACACACGAGCTCGCCGGCTTCTTATTGTTGGAAGGATTGGGTAAAAAACCTTAGTGCTAACACGTACATCATGGATGTATGGTTGGAGGAGGAGTTTCGGATATTGCTGTATGTGGTATCATCTACACCGTTATTATACTAACACATTCGTACCAGCACTATCTGCCACCTCAATGTTCAGCGCGGGTTGGCCCTCTTTGAGAGATTCGGGCCGAGCCCCAAGATCATCATCGACATTCTCATAACACCAAGGCTGGAGGCCACCCATGTTCGCAATATCCGGGCCGGGGCCGTCAAGCTTGCAAGCCAATTCTCGACAGTTTTTTTGGATCTCAATTGTCTGGATTTCAGTTCTGACATTTCCTCGAAGATATTCACTGTCAGGCCAGATATTTCAAATGGACTGCCTACTCTGTACATCCCGACACCATTTCTCTCCAGCTCGCTTGGCATAGCTATGTCCCGCCAGGCGGCAGCCCTACAACATACTTTCTTCAATATGCTCCGCGGTCATCCCTCTCTTTGCAGTGCCGCAGGATGGCTGTTTGAGAGTTACGCCCACGTCTACTTCTCTAACCCGAATCATGTCCCAATTCAAGCATATCTCCGCAATGACCCAAACCCGTACCCCATTCCTACCCCGGCCAAGATGATAACAGGCTCCAAGCTGAAAACCATCCAGCCGCCCCACAATTTCTACTGGAGACCTCGAGAACCCAACTTCGAGGGTGTCGATGCTGTTATTCGGGTTGGCAACATTGTTTGGGCCCTACAGTTCACGATAAGCGCCCTTCATCGTTCTGCGGCAGCTGGCCTTGCTCAGGTTTTGGCTGACATGAATCACAAGAGAGGTGTCGAATGGCGCCTGGTTATGGTTGGCTCAGAACGATGCAACGCGGAATCAGCCCGGGATCGCCAGAAGCTCGAGGGGAACTGGAAAAAGACACCCATTTATGTATGTGAGCTGCCACTTGGCAAGTTTACTGACGATGAAGAGGAGCGGCTTCAGGATATTTTGAAAAAGGTGAGTACATAGTGATTACTACCATCTCGACCTTTTGTATTCATAAACTTTGACGTACAAACAGACCAAAAACACGTACCCGGTGGATCAAAGACTCGGACTCGGAGAGTGAACGCTATTGACCCAGCAATTCCTTCGCAAACACGTGATCGGTGATTTCCGATCAATATTCCCATCTGCCAACGTTGGACTTCGCGAAATCCAGATTTTCGGCTCAACAGAAAGAATGTCGCATAACTTTTTTGCGCTGTTGATTGAATTTAAACCCTTCGGCCATTTCATTAGTTATATACTGTAGTCTACTTGTATGAGTTCAGAACATAAATAAATATTCTGAGAACAAAGTAATAAGGCCTTTTCTCTGTGACTTGGTGCATTATCCATATATGGAAGCTGCTGCCATCAACGACGCGTTTGCTCTATCCTTCTTTTCTTGCTCACGCTGTCATTCCATACAGGTATCGTTACGCACGCGACGCTTCCTTAACTTTGGCTGCTTCTTGCTAAATTTGGCCTATCTACACGATCTCGACGCGTCAAATGGATGATCCGACCAGGAAATGTCCGCGTTGCCGCAAAACTAAGCCGCTGAATGCGGCTGAGTTCAAACGTCAGCGCGACGGATTTACAACCTCGTGCTTGAGGTGTTTGACACAAATCTCGGAAACTACTGCTCGGAAGAAGAAGGAGAAGGATAATGACAAGGAAAATCCAGCTGGTGCTGCCAATGACGAAGACGAAGAAGATGAGGAGGATTTGCGACAGATAACGGAGGCTGATCTGGAAACCTTCCTGAATACCATTTCGGACACAGAAGACATTCACACATTTTCGGCTCTAGTCAATATTTCCTCGCTTGGGCATGAAGATCTCCGAACAGGTGCAGACCAGTTAGTCAAATTAATCTGGGAGCGCTTAAAGTATCGATTCATGTACGCTTTTAATTTTAATAATATTTGTCCCATATTACTGAAATTTCCTCAGATATCACAGTGTCTACCATCATAAAAACACACCCTCCTCACGGTTCATGTACAACTGTTCACAAAACAATACTCGTCAGCACAAGCCCAAGAAAAGCACAGTTGAAGGTGTCAAATGTCGCGACAAGGATCGTATGGATACTTTCAAGTGCGAAGGCTGGATTCACATTACACTAATGGAGGGAAGTGATACAGCTTTGGTCAAATTCAAGCACAAAGATGATCATGTCCCTTACTGGAATATTGACGTTCCAGAGGAAATTCAAGCCTACGTTCAGGAAAACCTTAATCTCAATCCGACTCAGGCAAGTTTCTAATTTTATTTCTCAATAACTGTCTGAAATAATTTTTGGTTAAGCTTTGGGATGCAATTCTCCAGAAAATTCCAAAACCACCATTTTCACGCCAGTCAATTTACCACATTTGGCATGAACACTCGAGTCAGCAGTGGAAGAAGGACCCGGATGAGGTCAAATCTGCCAAAATCCTCATTGAAGAGGCCGCAAAGAAAGGGCCGGGCCCTGGCGGTATTTACACCGTCGAACCAATTCCTCTGCATGAAGAGGAAGGCTTCTCTGCGATTGCTTTCGCACTCCCAGATATTCTTCGAAAATGGGACTCCACAATCCGAGAAGTTTCATTGGATTCTGCATGTGTGTCCACAGTTCATTTATTTTTTTATCTTCAAACAAGGTTGATACAAATTCATGAATATATTAGGGCAAACAAATGGATCCAAGTTCGAGATTTATGCCTTGCTGGGTGAAATTTATGGGTCTGGGTGTCCTCTTGGCTACCTTCTCATTCAATCCGCTGAGGGTGGGGAAGAAAATGGAAAGCAACGGTATATTGAAGAATTGGTTGACCACTTCAAATGTGTTTGGAAGATCAAGGCTATTGTCACACTCACCGATAAAGACTTCGCTGAAATCAAGGCCTTTCTCAAGAAGTTTCCACATGCAAAACATCAACTTTGTTTCTGGCACTGTCTCCGTGCTATCAAGACTCGCTTGTCTATCCTTCGGCGCCGCCCTCGGTACTATGATGCAAAGCAGGCAAAGAAAGAATTCGATTGGATAGATCTGGACTTTGTTCCAGTTGGTCAGTCTGAAGGCACACAGCAAATGGTGAGTAATGTATCAGTGTAAATCTATCAATTTTACTAATTCAAATTCGAGGATCATTATATTGCACAAAGCGCGATCCCATTAATGTCGATACGCCTAAACGGAGAGCTTCGCGGTCAAGCTCCAAAGCCGATCGAGCGGCCTGCTCAACTTGTGCTGCTCAAAAACGGGCGAGTTTGTAATTATGGGCCAGTACCTCGTTCCCGACCAGAGAACGAGTCTGGGAATGGAAACGCACGAGGTGGAGATGTGGATGAGGATGCAAACCAATCAGACTCAGAGGATGATGACGAAGGAGATATTCGAGATCAGGTAGAGGATTTTCTCAACAAGGATACCACGCAAGATTCTGAAGACGGACCATCTTGGATGTTCGAGGAGGGAGAAACACTTTCACGCGATCCAAACTACGTCTTTTGTCCTGCTCCTCATCGCAAAGCCCTCTTACATCTTTTCACCAAACATTTTTGCCAGCATCCTTTACTTCCCGAGCGCGATGGGAAACGCACTGCGGAGGATATCCGGAATCAGGCCGTCTATGACATGTATATGTTTTGCAAAACCCGCGGCCTTCGAGAAGTTTGGGGCTACATGTGGGCATCCTGGTATTCACCAAACATGTGGAAGTTGTGGGCTCGCAGCACATCACCTTATATCTCTCGCTTGCGCACGACTATGGGCGTTGAAAATTTCTGGAGGCAATTAAAGCACAATTACCTTCATAACGTTGCTCGCCCCCGACTTGACCATCTTGTCTGGATCCTCATCAATCGTGTTACCCCGGCCTATCTCGCACGCTCAGAAATACTGGACGACAATTATCGCATTGGTCGAACAAGGTCGCTCACCACGTATCAGAAATACTTCAAAAAATCCTGGTTGATTCTTGCAAAACGGAAGGTCAGCGACAAGGTATATATTACAAACGTCAAGGATTGGACCTGCACCTGTGGGCGGCAGAAATATGATTGCCACCATTTGTGCAAGCATCTGGTTCAGGCAGTCCCAGCTCCTCCGATCCGATTTTGGCGCGAAGTCCATAGAAGACGAGTCCTGCCGCTTTACGAACACCCAGCGCTTGTCCAAAAAATCGACAACAATGGGAGCAATGGCGGCACCAGCCTTGCAGCTGAATTTGGGGAGTATGTCGAACCGTCTGGTGATATTACAGATGGCGATGATCGTGTTTGGTCTGGGGATCGGAAAATTCTGACCAGCGGTGGCGGATACAAGGAACTAAAGCAGAAAATCAAGGTAAATAATTCGTCTGTCCTTGGGAAGCGCACGAGGAAAGATGCCGCGAATGACGACGAGGACAAAGAAAATCGTCCACTGAAGAAAGCACTTACCGCGGTCGAAGTTATCGATCTCACAATGAGCTCATCTCCTGCTCCTGAACCCATGGACCTCGACGATTTACCTACAACTCAGGCTCGATCCTCGTCTCCTGTGGATTATGGAAGCGGAGATGAGGAACAGGTTAGTAATAACATATATATGAGTTTAGTGATTTGAACTGAAATACCACATACACTTCCAGTTAGAAATCTACCGCGAGGACCTCCTACGACGGGCGGATGCGTTTGAACGTGCCGCTAAGGTTCTTCGAGCCCAAATCCCAGTCGGCAAACCCGTCTGGTTGAAATCGGTCTTTGATCGAGGGCTCGGCAATGATGTCATGAATTTTGTTGCAGATATTGAACGGCACGAGGGAACGTCCAGAAAGCGAGACACCACTTGGGCTGAAAATAAAGGGAAAGCAGAGAAGAGAAGGGTAAAGAACACGATGGGGTACCAGTCGACCCGTCGCAGTGGTGATTGAGGGATTCACGGAAAGCTTAAAAATTTCACTCAATATAGTTTATTCTATTCTATTTTATTTTGATGCACTAAAACACCCTTCATTCAAGAATATCTACCTTATTTTTTTGACTCTACCTCTACCTGAATGACAACAACAAAGCCTGACCTAAAATTAAGCCGATGCCGACAAGACGACAACTTTGATGCCTTTGACTCGATGACTCGGAGGAAGGTGGCCTCGGTGATCTCCCTCTCAGAATATTTATTTATGTTCTGAACTCATACAAGTAGACTACAGTATATAACTAATGAAATGGCCGAAGGGTTTAAATTCAATCAACAGCGCAAAAAAGTTATGCGACATTCTTTCTGTTGAGCCGAAAATCTGGATTTCGCGAAGTCCAACGTTGGCAGATGGGAATATTGATCGGAAATCGCCGATCACGTGTTTGCGAAGGAATTGCTGGGTCAATAGCGTTCACTGACTCGGAGCGCCTTCAGCTGTGTCAACGAACTAAATACTGTGGTCGCGGTTTATGTATATCCTTCCTCGTCTCATTTTTCTGTCATAGATTCTTTTTCTTCATTAAGCATGTTATAGTATTATTACTTTATTGATACCAGCCAGTGACCTGTGCGAAGCACGGAGGTTTCCTTTTTACTCAGGTTGTTGCATCAGCAAAACATTCCAATTTTCCAATTTTCCAGTAAACATTAGTAAATTGATTGCGAACTGCGAAGACATATTACAAACCTGTAAGCTACTGAGAAAACTGTGTATTCGAGGAGTCAGAAGAGCTGTTATTGGACTCAACTGTGAGAATAGAGAGAATAGATGGAAAACGGCAAGCGCTCACTTTCATTAGCAGCCTGGTATACAATGAACATTTGCCGTCGGACTGGCCATCTCACCAACCCAATCGTCCCCTCAGTGCGTAAGCCTTGATGTCGGTTGCCCGCCTGCTTGACGCTGACAATGCCACATCTAGAACACCTTATCATGGTCAGCAACGCTATCAAATGAGTAAGTAATACTAATACTCACCTTGTCATCGGTCCTAACGTTCCTCTTTGTCGCGTTCAGCAACCTCAATGATATAGACTCTCTAACCCGACCGTAAGCCATCCATTCCTCTCCTGCTGCTCCGACGGCGGTTGGCATGGCCCAGTGTGGTAGCGCATGCGATCCACGACGTGTAAGGTATATCTGGCCATTTTCAGTGCTAAAACGGCGCTGACATCTTCCCGTTTAGAAAACATGGGCCCATCAATATCTCGTGCACGTAAGTATTCGCCAAAACGCACCTGTCCATAGCATTATACAGCCCTCGAACGGACGTTCCTCGATCCCTTCCCATCTGCTCGTAACAAGACGAGCATGCCATCCACGACAGCATCACCACCACCCGCGTAGTGCAGCAGCGAGAAGACAGCATACGACCCCGAGGTTGCTTGGGCCTATACTGCCGTGCTGTTCTCCATGGTTGCGCAGCTGTGTCAGCGGGGGGTGTGTGCGGTACGGAGCTTGACGAGGAGGCTACAACTACACTACAAGCCATGTCAGTACCCGCAGATCCCGCTTTCGTGATGAAGCTGACACGTACCTGCTGCCCTCTGCATCCCAGCGAGCCCCGCATCCATCCGACCGCCGAGTTCGCAAGCCTACAGACGATGGCGTGCGTCGTCTACGTTGGTAAGCGCTGCCAGATCTTGGCTCGCGATTGGATTTGCTGACTCGTATGTGTTCCGCAGGGCTGGGTGGAGAATGTAAGTCATGCTTGTTTTCGAGCTGAGAGATAGCACTGACCATTACCAGCCCATCCGTCTTCGCCCACCCTGAGAGCCTGCTGTACCCAGGCCCTCGCGCACAGCCGCATGCATGCCTAATGCTTGAAGGAGTGGTGTCGTGATTGAGGAATAGGCTGCGCAAGGAGCTACGAAAGGTTTTGGAGGCTGAAAATGCGGAGAAAGGTAAGTGTTGTGTACTACCTATCGTGATCCGTGTTCGGGAAGCTTACATCGTCGTGCGCATAGTCTTTGGCCCCTCACCCATCGTCTCTACAGCCGCCACCCTCCTTCGAATGCGCGAGGGCTGCCTGCGTTTTGGGGCTGCAACTGCCGAAATGCGGTCGTGCTGATGGAGTCGGTCGCGAACGGACGTGCGGGGATATGCTGTGCGGGTACGTGGTCATCCATCCAAAAGACCGTAGATCGCGTATTCATGTCGAAATGAGCAGGTACCATGAACGAAGTCTGAGACCCGAGTACAGCTTACTCCAACGACACTGCTCTCGATGGCTGGAAGGACGGGACGGGTTTATGGGAGGGGGGTGAAGGCTGTGAGAAAGGTGAGTGACTTGTCGTCTGTCGCTGTCAACGGAATGGGCTACTTACTTGCCGCCGGTCTGTCGCTCTGCCCGTGCCGTTAACCACAGTCAGAGATTGTCGATGGAAGTGCAGGCGATGTCAGGAGAAACCGTAACTTGATTAGCGTACACCGCCATTTGTCAGAAATGTGAGAAAAACCTGGAGATCAAATCCTGTGCCGTACCTTTTGCCACCTGTCAGACATACTGATGGGAGCTTCCCCCAACAGTCCAATCTGGCTAATATCAGCATGTCACCAGGTCGATCTGGCGACGACATGTCCCAACAAGCTGTGGACAGCTGGAAGCCCAGCTCAGGGAAATTGCCTGTAATAGCGGCAATTCTGAATATTTCTTCCTGCTCATTTCTGCTATTGTGGTTCTATTTCATGCTTAATTCATATGTAGCACATAGAGGAAGATAATATATAGCATATATTCATGAAACCGGTAATAGAAAACGCAGTATAATACAAAACTACAACGACGATACAGACACAACACGGACCTCATAGCATGCCCATAGATCATCCATTACCGTCTGTTGTCAATGACACATCCAGGTCGACATCGTCCGAAATGCGGAGCACATTTAGGAGGAGCCAGTTCTTGCTTGGGTTATGGGCGCTGCTGCTTAAGCCAAACCGCGAAAGGGCCACGTCGGCGGGGTATCTTGGGTTCATTTGGATGGGGTTCAGGAAGGCGCGGACCCGTCATCGTGGAATAACAATTGATGTGGGATGGAGAGGCATGGCGAGGCGAGGCGCCGCCTTCAGTGGACGGATGTGGGTGCACGAAGAGGGGTGGAGGAATGTGATGAGGAGCTGAAGCAGCTGTTTACGTGTGGTCTGCCACTGCTGCCTGAAAAGTGAAACTATAATCAAAAAGTAAAGGTCAGTAAGCGGTATTGTGAACACCATTCACTGCTCAGATGCAGGAGCAGGCACTGCCTGTCGAGCCGAGTCTACAAGGTACAAAGAAACCAACTGGGGCATTGGGCGCTGCCCAACGAGAAGCGCAAGAAGGCAACAAGTTAGAAACAAGAGCGCACAAGCGCGCAGCGAGCGAACAGACACATATAGAGGGGAACAACAGGAGGGACAGTTACATGGTGGGCATGAGGTAGGACATGAATACCCCAAATGGTTTGATAGCAGGCAGGGGAACGGACAAGCGGGAGGCGAGGGGAGATGGTTGAGGTGAGAGAGAGACCTTCTGAGTTTGGTTGTGGTTGAAGTCGGAAATAACCAAATATGGAGCGGAGTTTAAACGACTTAACAACTTTCGAAAGTTTGTCGCACGGGCCTCTTGGCATTGAGCTCGAAATCCCTGCTTTTTTCGCACTGTGAGGGCTCCGAAATGTTCATTAGATATATCATTTACTTTTATACTACAAATTTATCTCCCTAATCTCATATTTCAACGCTTGAACAAAATCGGCATTTTAGGTCATATCGAGGTGGAGTGGAAACCTGTGAGCCAGGTGTCGAGCCGCTGGGGCTGACGTTTACGGCCCCAGCTCCGACGTACCTGCCATCCATGCCGGAGGGAGATTCATCAGAAACCTGTCAAGCGGAGTTTGACTCCAGATGCCATCAACGTTTTTGACAAATGGCGGTGTAGCACGTGAGCATTGCACCATTCCTTTTCCGACCAACCAATGCATCGACGGGAATCATGATTCTCACTGCTCAGGTCTCTATGTTACTGTACAACCATCAGTTCATCTTCGTTACCTATATGCGAGTAACTCTATCATAAACAACAAAAGTCACGAATTTAATTGTCTGACTACGGGAGACTATTCGTTACCAGACGCACAGTACATAGGTCGAGTCACACTCGCGTGTCAAAATATCCTTGATCTCCCTCCTATCCAATCCACACCCAACCAACGACACAAGTGACCTCTCCTAGGCCTACACCATCAACATCGTCGCTATCGATCGCACGCACCATGGCATCCACCCCCGCGCGGACATCGTCGACCTCGAGGCGCAACTCACCGCTGAGACGGCGCGGTGCAACGAGCTCCGACTCTCAGGTGCACCGCTGGACGAGTCGAGAAAGACTCTGCCTGAGCTGAAGAAGGCTCTGGCTCTGGTCGCCTGGCGAGCACGGCGGGGAAGGACAAGAAGAAGAAGAAAGACGGTATTGCTGCAGGGGCAGATGCCAAAGTGGGTGCACCGCAGAAGAAAAAGGAACGGTCTTATTGAAAACTGCCAAGGTTCGCCTTTCTATAGTCTCGGATACAAGATACTAACGACTTGTGACCTGCACACAGGGTACGCGGGGCTACCGCCCCGCTGAGATGTTCTGCCGCGCCCACATCGAGTGTATCGTCTGAGAGTGCTTCACGACCTTCGGCGGTGCCTGCCTCGACACGCCCGTATTCGAGCGCAAGGACGTCCTGACGGACAAGTACGGCGAGGACGCGAAGCTGATCTTTGACCTCATGGACCAGGGCGGCGAGCAGCTCGCGCTCAGGTACGACCACACCGTCCCGCTTGCGCGCTACCTGGCGATGAACGACGACACGGTGACGCAGAGCAAGCTGTGGCAGATCGGCAAGGTGTATAGGCGGGGACCGGCCGGTGATGAGCAAGGGGCGGATGAGGGAGTTTATGCAGGCTGTGAGCTGTCAACTTCGTCTTGGTGGGGTGGAACTGCAAGTTGATGAATTTCTAGGTCTTTGATATCTCTGGGACGTGGGATCCTATGATCCCCGACACGGAGCTTCTCAGCTTGCTCTCCACTATCCTCTCCAGGCTTGACGTCGGCGAATTCACGATCAAGGTTCGTTTTCTCTGTTCTTCTCCTACAGCCCACTCATCTAATTTTTTTGTGCAGCTCAACCACCGCAAAATCCTGGATGGCATCTTCGAAGTATGCAGTGTCCCATCCGCGAAAATCCATAGCATCTCCTCGGCGGTCGACAAAATGGACAAGGTACAGTCTTCGCCCCTTGTTCCTAAGTGTCCTAATGTGTCTCATTTTCACGGCAGCTTCCATGGTCAGAAGTGAAGAAGGAAATGATGGAAGAAAAAGGCCTCGACGGCGCTATCGCTGATGAGATTGGCGAGTATGTCAAGCACAAAGGTACGTATCTCAGTTTCTGACATTGTTATTTTACTCATTCACTCACTAAGGCGGACCGGAGCTGCTCGCTCAGCTGGAGGCCGACGCGACGCTGACGGCAAACAAGAGCACCAAGCAGGGGCTCAGCGACATGACGATCCTGTTCACGCTTCTCGAGGCATACACCTTCATTGACAAGGTATGTCTGTGTGTGCTGAACACGAAAAGTATGCTGATTCGTGCTAGATCTCATTCGACCTGTCCCTCGCGCGTGGGCTGGACTACTACACGGGCATAATCTACGAGGCCATCGTCGAGGCGAGCGCCCCGCCGGTGTTAACAGGCGCCGATGCCCCAACTACACCCGCACCCTCACCCTCTCACACACCGGCACCCACAGACAGAGCCGACAAAGAGAAAATCCACCACGCCCGACAATGACGAGAAAGAGATCGACGAGTCGCAGGTCGCCGTCGGCTCCATCGCTGCTGGGGGGCGGTACGACGGCCTCGTCGGGGCATTCCTCGCCGGTGCTGCTGGTGCCGACCCTGCGTCGAAGGAGGGCAGGAAGGCGATGGGCCCTCGGGGTGGTGTCCCGTGTGTCGGCGTGAGTATTGGCAGGGACAGCGTGTTCACGCTGGGTCGAGCGGGGCGGGTGGACGAAGGAAACTATGGTGTTTGTGCTGAGTGCGGGGGACGGGCTGTTGAAGGAACGCGTGGGGCTGGTTAGTGAGTTGCGCGCGGTGGGGATCAAGGTTCGTCTTGTGACCGGTGAATGAAGGCGATGAATGGCTTTGGCTGACTGTCGAATCTCGAATTCTTTTTTTTATTTAAACCTTGGACCTGCGATACTACTTACTTTTGCAGATCAACTCTCTTTCCTATTTTCTGTATAACGTATGTAGTTCCCTTCGTCTTCATATGACGATGCCTATAATTCTTTTGCAAGTTTGGCTGGTAATTACCTTCGCTATGCCTGGATACTGGCGTCTCTATGTACAAGGAATCTGCTGCTCATTATCAATGAACTTAATGACCCTTTTTTTTCTGACTTGTTGCTTTACACCTGCTCTCCTCGCATTGATAACGACCCTTGAAGTTTTTATCCGTGATATCCTCAATTATTCGTCTGTTGGACCTTCGCTACACATACTTACTTAGTCTCGAAACTTGAAAACAGACCTTACGATAATCGATTTGACGGGTGCTGTGTGTTCGATTGAAGCCCACAACACCAGATACGGCATCGTTGATTGATAACTTGAACAAAGGCTGTGGGCGCATGTGCTGATAGAACGTAGCACTGACATAGCCCTCACGTCGCGTACCAAGCGGCATTCATTCACAACACTTTTCATCTAAATACTTGCTGGATGTTTTTCTCTTCGCTATCATGTTGAATCCACCACTTTCTCTCCTCTCAGACGATCTGATTGCTTACATCGTCGAACACGTTGCAGAACTCGCATTTCGTGACAAAAACCTCTGTAATCTATCCCTTGCTGATCGGGCGTTCACGCAGTTCTGTCAAACGCACATCTTGCGGAACCTCGAATTGAGCAAGAGCTCGGGAACCAAGAACGGGATATCCAAGGAGCTAGAAAAGACGAGAAAGATCCTGAGCGACAAGCCGTCGTTCGCCAACCGAGTCCGCGTATTTAAGCTAGCCATCTCACACAATCGGAATGCATGGCTTTTCAACGATCATACCCTCATCAGCATCCTCCAACTGTTCGCCAGGTCGCCGATCCCACCACATAAACTTCACTTTGGTGGACACGCATTCTCTCCTTTCACACTCGAGGACCCCATACTCGTCGCGGGACGGCTCATGCAATCATTCTTTTCACACACCCTCACTATTCTCCATCTCACCGAATGCCAGAACGTTCCATTACCTCTTTTCCTCACCTGCCCCAGGTTGAGAGAAGTGCTCCTTGACAACGTGGAAGTTGCTGAGGAGAGCTACGATGAATACCCAGAAAAACAGTGTTCTGGCCGAGAGTCACCAGCACTGGAACTTCTCAACTACCGCGACTCGCAGAGCCTTGTCAGACAGATGATCACCCCACCGCCTAGGTTTCATACCCCTGTGGTCCTTTGGTCGAAGTTGCGCATTCTGACGCTATGTCCGTACGAGAAGGAAGAAATGGCCTGTTTGCAGCCTATCCTCGATGTGGCTTGCAATACACTGGAGGAATTGTATCTCACTAATCTACGAGTGGGCGACGGTAGGTGCAGTGCTTTTTATAAAATGAAGCGAATTTGACAGGTTTCTTAACAAGACGAACAACTCTCACTTGCTAGACTCGTGAACCTCAGCGATCTTTCGCACCTGCACGTATTTTCGCTCAACGCCACTATCAAATGTGACATACCAGGATCCGCGGTCCTCCGCGATATCAACATTGTCCTCGGTACGATACCTGCATCCAATAAAGTCACGAACCTCTCATTCTACTTTAAAATCTTCGGTGAGCACCCTTTCGGTGGATGCCTTGATGAAGATTGGGCTGGAATATGCGACGAAGTGATACGCATTTCTGCTGGGAAGCCTCTCGAGTTGTATTTACATACAACAGTGTCTGCGGGAAAATTAGAATGGCAACACCCAGGACAAGACGAGCTGTACATGCGCATTATGGAGAGGACAGCATCGCTTTCAGACTATCCGAAAATTTGTACCCACTTCTGGAACCCCACTTGTTGGACTCAAGGCCTTCCTCCGTTCCCCAGGGGCCAAGTCCGCAGTAGATGTAAACGCTAAGTAGCATGCTCTGTATTGTTTTTTAGGCCCATCTACCACGTCCTTAGAGCCTGCGACCTGCTCGGGACACTCGCCCCAATGGATCATCATTCAGAAACATAATTTCATTGGTTGTAACCTAACCCTTGATCCCATTTCACGTATGTACCCGCGCATCATCCCTAGAACTACACATCTTCGCTCATATCTACACCCTAGAAGGCTCATCTGCATACCTGGTGATGGGCATGGGTTAAATTTTCAGTGACCCGCAGAAACCCATACCGGGCCTGTGGATGAGGGTATGGCTTGCGAGAAACGAGTGCTACGGCCGTTGTGGATCCACCCACACCGACCGTCACGTTGCAGAATCCGGAGCCCGCCTTCTGCCCTTGACCCTCGACGTCTCTTCCAGCCTCACAGCAGCTCTCGCATGCCCTCGCTTACCTCTTATCCAGCCCTTGACACGGGAACATACCAGCACCACACACTACCCTCATGGAAAACGCCACAATCGACTGCCGAACACTCTCCAGCTCAGAACACTATCCAGCTCATGACCACCTCGTCTACCCTCTGGTCCTCGCGGTCTCTGATTCCTCGATAATTCCCCAAAGCAAGCAACTTGAACGTACTTCAAACACCTGCACTTCCACCGACAATCTTGACCGCGGTTAGCGGCACGGGCGAGCATGAGACGACGACGAAACTGGCGCAGAATGCGTCTATGCATGTCAGAGAGCATGGTGCGAGGGCAAGGGAACAACGTACCAGCCAACACCCTTACACATTCTCGTCGCCGTGGGTCTCGAGGCCGTGCATAAATCAACTGGATGCCAATGTGTTGCGATGGATGCACGGCGGTCGATGCGAGACGCGTCGTCATCATGCTGGCGACGAGTGTGGACAAGTAAGTAGCCAATTCCGTTGGCAGCGACAGACGATAATTCGCTCACCTTTCTACATTTGTCACAGCCTTCATCCCCCGCCATAAACCCGTCCTTCCAGCCATCAAGAGCAGTAGCGCATCGTTGGAGCAGGCTTTGCTCGAGTCGTTGTGTTCGTTGATGGTACTTACATGCTCGTTTCGGCCCGCGTCGGTTTCTTGGGTCTGCTGGATGGATGACGACGTACCGGCACAGTATATCCGCGCACATCCATTCGTGACGAACACCATCACCACGAACGCATCTCGGCAATTAGAGCCAAAGCGCAGCCGGCACTCGCGGGTTCGAAGGACGGTGGCGGCTGTGGAGACGATGGGTGGGCGGGGCAAAGACTACGCTACCAGGTAAGCTTCGAACATGGAACGCGATAGGTAGTACTCAGTACTCACCCTTCTCCACGTTTTTCAGCCTTCATAACCTTTCGTAGCTCCATGCGCAACCTGCTCCTCAACTGCGACACAACGCCTTCAAACGTTGGGCATGCGTGCGGCGTCTCTACGCGGATGCGCTAGTAGATGAATGGTCAGTGTTCACTTTCAGCTCGGTAAGGAAATCAACTTACCTGGTTTCTACAGCCAGCACTGCAGAATACATATAAGTCACCAAGGTCAATTCGACTCTCTCCTCCATACCGGCTCCTGCCGCTCCTCCTCCTACGTTCGCTTTCGATGCCTCGACTATGTCCCTCCCGTCCACCGAGAGAGGATCGACTACCTTTGCCATTATCGCTAACAATACTACCTTTGCCACCAATATAACACCTCCAAATCCCTCTGATATCTGATATCCTTCACGGTGAGGTCAATGGACTTGTTTCTGCCTCGGTTGCGGCACGCGAAGATCAACAGAAGTCGTCTAGCCCTACAACACCCATCTTATTCTCCGACCACCTCAATTCAATCACCACTCTATCTACCAGATTTTCCCAACACACCATCAAATATAATCCTGTCCGTTCTGTTTATCGTTGGATTGCCATTATCTGGTATTTTATATATATATCTCCTAATCTCGTTCATGTAAAAGCTCATACTACATCTCGCTCTATTCCAGCTCGTCTCAATCGTCACGCCAATTTAATCGCATCTACTTCACATTCTCACCTGCGTCTGTTCCTTGTCCCACCTTTTCTAAGGCTGACTATGTTCTTTATTCTTCTGCAGGTTTTGTTGAAAGCGACATCTCTGCGTTTATTTCCAGCGGTCTCTCCAAGCTCCAGCCTGTGGATTTCAAGGCTTGTCACGAACCTTTTCCTGCCTCGCTCTCTTTGATAACACCCCTTCTTCGGTCCATGCCTACACCAAGGCCACCTCCGCCTATTCTGCCGTCGTCCAGCTCTACGGTATCCGGACAGCTTGACACGGCTGCTTTGAAGTTTGAAGGTAGACATCTGTTGATCAAGACCACATCATAAACATTACCACCTCTCTCTTCGCCGACATTCAATCTTGGCCATCCAAACGCTCTTTCTATTAGTAGTACTACCTTGGTGTTATCCTGAAATTTTTTGAGCCGGTCAGGCCTACATCCCTATTAAATTTACTTCGTGTCAACCAAGTTCTCCACACGGCTGCAATCAATTATCAGACTTGTCGGGTGTATTTGGAGACTGTCCGTCGCGAAACTCGTATCCGTTTTCTTTCTTCAAATCCTATGCCTATGGTCCTCGCCATTGCATCCAACGGAGCAAGCAACAATTTGCATTCATTTTGCAGGTAAGTAATTGCAGTAAAAATTTGAATTAGCAGTGTTCCTATAGGTATATTTTATATTACAGTAAAGGCGGGGTGAATAGAGGGATAACTTTTGATTTATTCCCGCGTTATTGCAACGTAACGTACAGGCGAGGGTCGGCTTGACGCGTCGACGCGTGCGCGTTGATCACGATCACTGACATTTGTCAGCCACCTATTCGATTGCGCGGACAGGCGGAGGACACCAACTGCAACCGACCTTTCCTACACCATCAACATCGATCGCACGCACCAATGTCATGCGGCACCATGGCATCCAGCATCGTCGACCTCGAGGCGCAAATCACCGCAGAGACGGCGCGGTTCAACGAGCTCCGACTCTCACGGGTCGGGAAGGACGCTGTCGGAGGTGAAAAAGATGCTGGCGATGGCGAGCAAGGGGAAGGAGAAGAAGGAGAAGAAAGATAGTGCTGCTGCAGGGGCCGACGTGGATAAGGCAAAAGCGGGTGCATCGCAGAAGAAAAAGGGGCGATTTTTGTTGAAGACTGGCGGCCAAGGTTCGTTTCGTCTTCTGCTCTGGATACAGCATACTGGATACTAACGACTTACGACCTGCGCACAGGGTACGTACCGGGGACTACGGCCCCGCCGAGATGTGCCGCGCCCGCATCGAGCGCATCGTCAGAGAGTGCTTCACGACCTTCGGCGGCCCCTGCCTCGAAACGCCCGTGTTCGAGCACAAAGACGTGCTGACGGACAAGTACGGCGAGGACGCGAAGCTGATCTTCGATAGATGAGGGAGTTCATGCAGGCTGTGAGTTCGTCTTCGGGGTGCAACTGCAAGCTGATGAATGGTGTTTTTTTTTCCCAGGACTTTCATATCTCTGGGACCAAAAGGGCTCGACGGCACTGTCGCTGATAAGATTGGCGAGTATGTTAAGTGCAAAGGTACGTATCTTGTCTTTCGTTGGAACCGTGTTTCTGACATCCTCACTCACCCAGGCGGACCGGAGCTGCTCATGCAGCTGGAGGCCGACATGACACTGACGGCGAACAAGAGCGCGAAGCAAGGGATCAGCGACATGGGGATCCTGTTCACGCTTCTCGAGGCATACAACGTCATTGACAAGGTCGGCCTGTCTCTGCGTCTGCGGTGAAGATGACAAGTATGCTGATTCGTGCTAGATCTCATTCGACATCTCCCTCGCGGGGGGCTGGATTACTGCACGGATTATCTACGAGGCCATCGTCGAGGCGAGCGCCCCGCCGGGGTTCAAAGACCCCGATGCCCAACTACACCCAACTACACCCCGCACCCGCACCCGCACCTGCACCTGCACCCACAGACAGAGCCAACAATGAGAGAAAATCCACCACGCCCGACAACGACGACGGCGAGAAAGAGATCGACGAGTCCCAGGTGGGCGTCGGCTCCATCGCGGCTGGGGGTGGGGGGGGTACGACGGCCTCGCCGGGGCGTTCCTCGGGGGCGCGGCGGGCGCGGACCCCGCGTAGGAGGAGGGCAGGAAGGCAATGGGCCCTGGGGGTGGGATCCCGTGTGTCGGCGTGAGTATTGGCATGGACCGCGTGTTCACGCTGGGTCGAGCGGGGCGGGTGGACGGACAAAGGAGACTATGGTGTTTGTGCTGAGTGCGGGGGACGGGCTGTTGAAGGAACGCGTGGGGCTGGTTAGCGAATTGCGCGCGGCGGGGATCAAGGTTCGTTTTAGCCGGTGGATGAAGGCGATGAATGACTTTGGCTGACCGTCGAATCCCGAATTCTTTTGTTTTAAACTTTGGGCCTGCGATATCACTTGCTTTAGCAGATCAACTCTCGTTCCTATTTTCTGTATAACGTATGTAGTTCTCTTCGTCTTCATATGACGATACCTGTAATTCTTTTGCAAGTTTGGCTGGTAATTACTTTCGCTATGCTTGGATACTTGCGTCTCTATGCACAAGGAATCCGCTGCTCATCCGTGATATATATATATCCTCGATTATTCGTTTGTTGGAACCTTGCTACACATACTAGGCCCTCGGCCCTCACGTACTTAATCTCGAAACTTGAAAACAGACCTTATGATAATCGATCTGATGGGTGATGTGTGTGCGGTTGAAGCCCACAGCACCAGATACGGCGTCGTCGATTGATAACAACTGTGGGCGCGTGTGCCGATAATCGTAGCCCTGACATAGCCCTCACGTCGCGTATCTTGGCTGGAGCCATCCACATCTACAGCCATCCAAGCGGCATCCATTCACAACACTTTTCATCTAAATACTTGCTGGATGTCTTTCTCTTCGCGATCATGTTGAATCCACCGCTTTCTCTCCTCTCAGACGATCTGATTGCTTACATCGTCGAACACGTTGCAAAACTCACATTTCGTGACAAAGACCTCTATAATCTATCCCTTGCTGATCGGGCGTTCACGCAGTTCTGTCAAACCCACATCTTCCGGAACCTCGAATTGAGCAAGAGCTCGGGATCCAAGAACGGGATATCCAAGGAGCTAGAAAAGACGAGAAAGATCCTGAGCGACAAGCCGTCGTTCGCCAACCGAGTCCGCGTATTTAAGCTTGCCATCTCACACAATCGGAATGCATGGCTTTTCAACGATCATACCCTCATCGGCATCCTCCAACTGTTGGCCAAGTCGCCGATCCCACCACATAAACTTCACTTTGGTGGACACTCATTTCGTCCTTTCACACTCGAGGCCCCCATACTAGTCGTGGGAAGGCTCCTGCAATCATTCTTTTCACAAACC
Organism: Flammula alnicola; assembly: GCA_015499995.1. Classification (NCBI taxonomy): domain Eukaryota; kingdom Fungi; phylum Basidiomycota; class Agaricomycetes; order Agaricales; family Strophariaceae; genus Flammula; species Flammula alnicola. The sequence goes on along the minus strand of JADNRV010000087.1, from coordinate 114,403 downwards.
TTGACTATCCTCCACCTCACCCAATGCCAGAACGTTCCATTACCTCTTTTCCTCATCTGTCCCAGGTTGAGAGAAGTGCTCCTTGACCATGTGGGAGTTACTGAGGAGACCTACGATAACTACCCAGCCGAACAGTGTTCTGGCCGAGAGTCGCCAGCACTGGAACTTTTCGACTACCGCGACTCGCAGAGCCTTGTCAAACAGATGATCACCCCACCGCCTAGATTTCATACACCTGTGGTCCTTTGGTCAAAGTTGCGCTTTCTGACGCTATCTCCGCACGAGAAGGAAGAAATGGCCTGTTTGCAGCCTATCCTCGATATGGCTTGCAACACACTGGAGGAATTGTATCTCACTAATCTACGAGTGGACGCCGGTAGGTGCAGTGCTTTTTATAAAATGAAGCGAATTTGACAGGTTTCTTAACAAGATGAACAACTCTCACTTGCTAGACTCGTGAATCTCAGCGGTCTTTCACACCTGCACGTATTTGCGCTCCATGTCATTATCAAATGTGATGTACGAGGATCCGCGGTCCTCCGCGATATCAACATCGTCCTCGGTACGATACCTGCATTCAATAAAGTCACGCACCTCTCATTCGACTTTATAATCTTCGGTGAGCACCCTTTTGGTGGATGCCTTGATGAAGATTGGGTTGGAACAAGCGACGAAGTCATACGCATTTCTGCTGGGAAGCCTCTCGAGTTGGATTTACAGACGTCAGTGTCTACAGAAATATTACAAGTGGAGCACCCAGGAGAAGAAGAACTTTACATGCACATTATGGAGAAGACAGCGTCGCTTTCAGATTATCCAAAAATTTGTACCCACTTTTGGAACCCCACTTGTTGGAATCAAGGCCTTCCTCCGTTCCCCAGGGGCCAAGTCCGCAGTAGATGTAGACGCTAAGTAGCATGCTCTGTATTGTTTTTTAGGCCCATCTACTACGTCCTTAGAGCCTGCGACCTACTCGGGACACTCGCCCCTATCCCAACAGGCGCCCGACCTCGTGTGCAGTCTAATTTGGCATCCACATCACTTGCTGTGCCTCGGTGCAAGTATCGCCATGACTCGGATGAGGTGGCCAAAAGCATGCTTCCGAGAGTGGGTGTTCTTCATTTATTTTATTGTCATCTTTTATGGTCTAGCTGCTGAGAGCCTTCGTTTTTGAAACAGAGAGACCAAGCGGAGGACATGGGCGCCGGCCGAAACCCAACTCCGCATGGTTGAACGACAAGACGAGGCCATCCTGATTCCTGAAGACAATCTCTACGCCTATGATATGAAGACGCCTTGACGAGAAAGTGAGCACTAGTACTCAGATTGTCATATCTTCTGGGCCTCTTCATGACATCCTTTATCTTTATGGTCAGGTACAGCTCAACTGAGCACTCTATACGTACACCTTTCCACAAGGGCGAAGATCTAGCCAAATTAGAATTAGCAAAGAAAACTTTCGCTGGTGACCTCACACTAGATTTCGAAGAGGTCTATGTAATTTTCGCTGATGTTGGACAGGATGAATTTTGCTGACGGCGTACATATTCACATTGTACCCCGCTTCAGGTTGAGGACGTGATTGAAGAGGTATCCGATGGCGAGGCGAAAAGCAAAGACTCGGATGATGTCAGTAATAAAGATCATCAGTTCGCCCCCGGTCTTCAGATCCTGCTAGCGCTGGCGCTGGCGCCACCCGCCGCACTTTGACATTGTATTTGTAGATAAATTACTATCTAGTGTATTTATCATTATAATACATATTTGAGCTCTGGAATATACACAGAAGCATGTCAGCCGTCATTCTTCTTGACATCGGTGGTCAGGAGTCCAAATCAGAATGTCCATTCGAAAACTACGAAATGATACTATAGTGAAACAACAAGGCATACGACGTACGGTACAGTGTACAGAATATTAGACGATGGATTCAAATACAGGTGGCGACGTCAAGAATCGTGGTTAGGTCGTGGGTCATATGAGTAAGTGGCACATCAGAAGGTCGTTCGGAAAGATGGAAGTGGTGCTGGTATGTGTAAAAAAAGTTACAACAAGCGAATAATTGAGGAAATTGCGGATAAAAAATAAGGGCCGTTAGGGACATGGATAGTATGTGCAAAACAACAATTCAGAAAAAAAAGTGTGTCATCAAGTTCATTGAGCAGCGGTTTCCTTGTAGAGACGCCAGTATCCAGGCATAGCGAATGCAATTGCCAGCCAAATCTGCAAAAGGAGTTAGAAGCATCGCCATTAGAAAGATGAAGAGAACCGCGTACGTTGTACAGAAAATAGGAAAGCTGGTCGTCCTTGGTCGATCTCCAAAAGTAATATCGCACGCCGACGATGGCTGCAAGACCGGTGAAACCGAGGCTCGCTGGAACGTCGATTTCCCATATGCAGGAGAGGTACCAAGACCAAAGGAGAAGCGTTATCATGGGCGTATGCCTAGAAATGTTCGGAAAGGCGATGGGAGTGTTCTGCGCCCCACCAATTTGTCGCCATCAACATCTTGGAAGTCTTGCGCTTGGATCGTGGTGGCCAATATCGAGGCGATAATGAAAATCGAAAAGGATCCGGCAAAGTCCAATTTCGATTGATTCGAGCCTGTGCTTATGGTTCAGTTTGCAGAAATTATGGTACAAGCTCGAAGAAATTCTAACCTGCAATCAAAGTCGATCCCGTCGCAAAGCAAGAATAGCCTACGGCGTTCATGAGATTCTTCGTGAGCCAATGTTGGTCGCCGTGCAGTTCGTGGTACATCGGGATGAGGCATGCAAAGGAGGCGCTTGCGTAGAATACATGAAGGTTATAGCTGAACGATACGACCAAACATAACGCCGTGACCACATATTTGAGGACACGAGCATTAGCCAGGCTGATACGTCCAGACGGCAGAGGTCGCCATGGCTTGTTGCGCAGATCCTCGTCTGGATCCCGTATCTGGTTCGAGAGATTAAATTCGAGGAGATGCAGCCATATCCACACGACAGCTTGGATGGCATGGGACAACCGGTGGGTGGGAGACAGAGGCGCCGCTCCCAGGGCGAAGAAACTCTACGGTACCAGTACCGTCAAAGTCAATCACAAGATGGATCAAAATTATATTTAGGAGCGCCTACCACTGGGATTAAGGTGGTCTTGATGTCTGACTTGCTGAAGAGGAAAATCGTAAAGGCATGATACGACAGGCTCGACGCCGCCGCGTTGGTCGACGAGCACAGGCGAGAGACGAGGGAGGAGGACATGCTAGCTTGGAAGCGGTCCCGGCCGAGGGTGTAGCATTATCTACCCGCCCCTCGCTCAGCTCTTGTAGCCCTGCGGAGCCAGAAGACACGAGCCCACTTCCCCTTGGAAATTTTATCGCAAGAAGATCTAACTTTATCCGGATGTCCGACTCTGTCCAAGGGGGAAACCTTCTTTTTCCATCTGTGGGTCTGGCTAGGGCCATGGGCCGAGATAACTGAAAATATTACGCCAATCGAACATCGGGCGAAGCCAACCTCGAGGCGTATGTCATATTATGGTAAGCGGAACCTGTGGAGGACATAGAAATTGACCGATAAAGCAGCCGCCATGATGTCGGGCAGAGTGCTGGACCTTGAGAACTCTGCGGGACCTGCGCGCGCGGAGCGACGGACACGAGGAATTTCAAATCTTTCACAGATTGTGTGCAGATCTTTAATATTTCAATTAGGGCTGCGATTAGATGAGATTGCAAGCTGATGCCGAAATACTAGTATGTGGGTCGGCGTTGTCACTCGTTTAAGCTTACTTATCGTAAGGGCTTAGACCAACATGTGTTGTCCCAAGAAGGAATTTCTGGAAATACCTGAAAGTCACCAGGTTCTTTCAGCAAGTGGCTAGATTGCAGAGAAGGGGTGACGATATGTCGTTCCTAACTTACGCGAGCCTCGAGGAGTTCCACTAAATCCAAGTCCACGGTCGGGCCCCGTTCCTGCCTTATCGAATCGCGCCCGTGCAGCTGCCAGTGCTAGGTTGCAATTGTCCGATTGGCTTTAGGATGTAAAATACTATTCGCCGATTTCATATACCGATGTAAGAATGTTGATCCATTACAAACACATGAAGTGGACTCAACTGAAGACCCTAGGGCCTACGCATTGCAGGGCGCCTTGTCACGAACGCGAACGCTGGAGAGTTTTCGCAAGAAACACGAGGCATGCCATCATGACAAGTTGTAGGCACATAAACCCATTTACAACACACCGCCTCTCGCCTACGCGAGCCACATGACGTGGGCATTTACCTGAAAAAGATGACGAAATCTATCTGGAAGACTATGACTGACCGCCGGGCATATTCTGTGCCACACGTCACAAAGAACCTACTCTTCATCAAGGATGAAGACTAAGTATGGGTCATTGGACGATCTAAGATAAATGCCGTTAGTAGCTATGTCTTCTTGACCTGTCTCGTGAACATACTGTGGATGACGCCAGAAAATCACAATTTGTTCTATGTACGCTCGGTGGGTCCATCACCACCCGGAGTAACTCTCTCCATATGAAGTATCAGCTGGTACGTAAAATGTGATGATAAGGGGGATTTATCGATGAGATTTGTTTATGTGGGCGGCAAGGACCATCTGGGACGATAAGATAACAACTTCGCCCAAGTGCACAAAGAGCCGAAGTCTGCAGGGCCGTCTAAAATTCAGGGGGACCAGAAGAACATGCAGAGGTGCGCTGATGCTCTAGGACAAGTCGGAAAGCTTGATCATGACACCTTGACTGTCCGTTCTCCGTAGAACTTCCAAGTTGTGGACCTGGGAGTCGGAAGCGCCTGAGAGCCGCAGGGCCATAGTTCTACCGTTGTGTACCCGCATACACAAGAGGGCTCTGCTGTAAAATGTGCTTATATGGATTCTGTAGAGATTCTGCGAGCCTTGAGTCCACAGGTACGTTGTGGTTCAAAGAGTAAAACGAACTTTTTGCGATGCTTGTCATCCAGTCACGAGCACCTGACCTCATAACAAAGAAATCTTAAGATTTTGAAATCGTTTGACGTTCATCCTCTTCTTAGCATTTCTATCTCGAATTCACTTTGAAGGAATAAATTTCCCATGCCATATCTCACATTTGATGCTCTACCACCCCTTCGAAAACGGTGGGGACCGCCGTCAGTGCCACGAACTCAACGAAAGACGAAGTCAATGCTCCGACGTTGAACGAGAAATCAAATAAAGACACAAGATCTCCCAACCCTTGCAAAGATGGTACCGTCGAGAGCTGCTCCAATGCATACCCAGTGGCCAGACTGGATACGGACATGATTACGGATGCCACGGCGGCACGACTTGCAACCAGCTTGCTAGGCCATGTCCTTTTTCTGAAGAACCAGGTTCCATTGTGAGTCGAGATCTGAAGCAAGCGCAGCGTCTGAACTCTTGTTTGTAGTCCGGTTATGCAGCTTGGGAGGCTTCCAGGAGGAAAGGTGAGCAATGTTTTCTCTTATCGATACGATCATGCTGAAGAACGATTGCATAGGCGAACTCTCGTGCATTTAAACAACGCGCAGAGCTCCTAGCGTCATATGATACAATATCATCACACTTGGACACAACCTTCTCCGCATTGTCGACAGCCATTGCTCGATGCTCTGGTCAATCAGGACAGAATGTGGCACAAGCACACGTGGCTATACTCGTTGGCCCTAGTTTAGGATCAGCGAAATCGAAGGTAATGCTGGGTATCGATGGCTTGGAAAAGCGCATCTGGGGCACCCGAGAAGAGGCATTTTCTCAGCATCAGGGGGACAAAGAAAGCGATGACGAAGAAGAGGAAGAGGAGGAAGGTGAAGAAAGTGAAGAAAGTGAAGAAGAAACCGAGGAAAGTGGGGAGGAACCTGAAGAGAGCGAAGATGAGGATGAAGAAGATCAAGAGGAAGACGATGAAGAAGAATCTGTTGACGACGAACCACCATCGTCTTCACCCCCGCCGCCGTACACCTCATATGCCGAAGAACAGAAATTCCTGCAAAACGCCGATCGCCTCCTGTCCCGCACACTTGCTTCAGCAGATGCAGCAGGGAACGGAATTACCTCCGAGATGAGTACGTCCATCCATACCCTCTCATTTCTGGCTTTATTCGCCGACATATGAATGTCCCAGCTCCCACTCAAACACACGTTCTCATTCGTGCTCCGCGACGGTTCAACCATCCAGCTTGGATACCCCGTCAAAACATAACCGCTGCTCTTGATTCCTCTCTTCAGGACTTCTTGAACAACTCGGGATTGGCGAACCCGGACGTCGAACTTGAACCACCCTCCAAACACAGTGTGAAAAGAGGCAAGGTGGAAGGCGTCTGGGTAACCGCCCGCAGTGGTATTCAACGAAGATCTTTGGAGACGAGAAAAATTCGAAGAGCACGGAACCTTCGATAGGAGAAGAAGACGATGACATGATTTGGTGGAGTTGGGACGGTAAATTTGTAGGGTTTAATGACTGGTAATAGGTATCTGTAATTCTCTGGCTCTGCAGTGATAATCGTTGCGATGACGTCTCTTGAAATACATGGGTATTATTCATACTACATCTCCGCTGTCCAGGGGTACTGTTCCTGTCTTCGGGTAACTCTCGTCTCTCTTCTCTCCATCCTCTTTACTTTTCAACCATGGTCCGACGCTCTCAGGCTGAGCTGGGCCGCCGGCGCTTAATCTCTCTCCCGATACTCTCTGGTGCGAGAGGTCCACCCTAAAGGCGATGGGCTCCGTATGAGCTCGCGATTGTTCTCCACATGATGTTGATGTTGACGGTATGTTAATTGTAGAGGTCGCATCCAGCTCTCTGAAGATACCCAGTCTCGTATTGCGGTAAATGCGCCCGGCCATGACGTTGGCCACCATCAATTCGGGGAGGGGGAATATTTCTCGATAGGCTAGAGGTATTGAGGGGTTGAAGACAATAATGGGGAAAAATAGGTAGAACACGACAATACTCCTGTTTCGAAAAAGCAAATGGGCTTCTACCCAGAATTTTATAGGTGGATTTCACTCACAAGAAATATGCCTGGCCATCTTGCAGAAGTGCTCTCGATAGTGCAGGCAAATGCTGTCCTAAAAATATCACCCGGAAGGTATTCTTGATCGTCGTCTGCACCGTAGAGTTTCGTACGAGACGCCATGTAATGGCGCAGAAAAGCAGGAGATCGTTCACCAGGCCTGGCCAAGTATTCGCCGAGACACTGGGGCCCAGTCGAATAGGATCTATGCAGTATTTCGTTGGCCCGATGTTATCGAACCTTGTAAACGCTATGGAGGGTAAAAGGCTCCCACCAACGACGCCCAACCATGTCAGGGTAAACAAACCGATGGCGATTTTGTTGTCCCTGTATACTGCCCGGGCGCGAAGGAAAAACAGAAGGTTTGTCGTTGAGATTGCAATCGGGAAGCTGACTTGTACCAGATGTTGTGGTATCACGCATTTTCCTACTCCAACTGGGGCCGCTGTTTTTATAGCAGTGTCGTCAGGCATGTTAAGGTGAGTATATAAGAGACTCTTACTGTAAGAATACGTTAGTCCAAAAAGATACAAAAAGGTAAAGATTCTGCGGAAGTATCAAATTGAATGTTAGGTACCAGTTTTTTTGGGTTGACAAAGAAAATGCCTTGCCTTAATACAAGGTACACAGCAGTAGGAAAGCTAAATCGGTATCTTGTCAAAAGCAAATAATCCATCCGAAGGCCATTGAGAGTGTCCCAGATGAGCGCCTAAATTGAACACCCGATTCATTTGATGCAAGACCATATCGCATAAAATGTTTGCTTACGGAAAAAGTGCCCACAATAACGTATATTCCCAGATTTAATTGAAAGGCAGCATCCGGCGGTAGGAAGGCCATAGGAGTAAATGGATTCGCTGGTTGAATAGTGGTACTGGAAGACATTTGTGTAAGGTGGACCTGAACATCACACGTCGACGTCTGCCTGTTTATATGCAACAGAGTGTCCTGGGAAAATGAATGTGAGAAGCTATGAAAATACCATAGGTGCTTTATGCGGGTGAATTGTGGCCGTTAGGGATTCCAAAGGTCCTTATCATGCAATAGAGAAGGTTCCTGAAGAGACGAGCGCTAAACATACCCATCAATGATATCAATGTCCAAGTCACTCTTCCTAGAATAAATTGTCGCATATTCACAGCCTCTCAGGTTATAAGTACCCAATCAAAATATGTCGATCCCTGAAACTCCATGGAGGGATGATGGAATTCATATTAGCTCCACTTTCCACTCCGGGTTTGAATGTCGGAATTAGAGAGCCCATTCCGTGAAGCTGATGTCCTAGGTCTGGCACGATGATGCTTGTAGAATGTCGCGAGGTCCACCCCCACGTCGCGACAACCGTCTCGTACAAGTGTACAGCTAACCATTAATCACCAATACTTATTACTTGCATTCCCAACTTGAGTGATATCGCCCCCCTCTAAGTTCACTCCTCACTGCCTTCTACTTGAGTATGTCCGGAGTAGGGTGAAAAGATTTTACCTCAACCGTAGCAGTTGAGATAGGCATTGCGAGGCAGTGAACGGCGAACGTCACCAAATGATTGTCGATAATGTCAATGAACATCATTCAATTCAAATGGGCAGCGTTCTTTGGATAAATAGCGATGCATCTTCAGTTACTGAAGATGATCGAGCATAGTATCGTTAGAAACTTCTGAATACAAGGAATTAGTGGATTTCTCCGTGCCATACTTTTTCAAAGGGCACTTACCCATCTACCCGAGGCTCGTAAACTTTCGTGGAGGCCACGGAGATCCTCGTCAAACATGTCCATGAGGGCTGTACGTTCAACGGGGTGCTCTTTATGGTAATGGCGTTGCATGGCGAGAGGAGTATACGGCAAGTCTCCTTTGACGCCGAAAACGTGCGTTTTACTTGCCCTACAGATATAATGGATTCAGTGGACTGTAATACGGGGTACGCGGGCAAGGTCAAGAAGCACATACAAACAAATTCTGCAAAGCATGACAGCTGAGCTTCCGCGAATAAAATAGACATATGGACCACTTTCAACCTTGCTGAAGGACATTAATATCAGCATTTATTGAACATGTTCTTTTCAGAACCGAGAACGACTTACAGTCAGCGAGAATAGTCATATCGTCAATTTTTCCGCGGAGCTCTAAAGGTGATTGACCTGGGGTTACAGGTCCGTCGCAACATAATCTCGAGCCGGAATCGAGCCAGTCGTTTGGTGACGTTTCGCCGCTTTTGGGTGAGGGAAGAGCGTCCTCCACGAACGACGTTTCTGCGAGATCCACCGGAGATGGAGATCGCGATAGCGAATACTCGCTCGGCCTAAAGAGCGTTGTAAGAATCTACAAAAATCGAATCGTCATCGATTTGAGTGTTCTGATCATCTAGAAGTTCCGGGACCGCGGATTCCCTTCTGGGTATGGATTGGATATTCTGTACAAGAGATGAAGATTCTTTATTTTCGGCCGGGTCTGCTGCCGCGGTGAATTGTCTTCAGGCATCGTTACATCGATATTGAAGTCCTTTGTCACAAGATCTGGTGCTTCTAGGCGTGTCTGGCAAAAATACAAGGCTGAAATGTGATCGCAATCAACAGCGGAGTCGCTTCTCAAGGGTTCGACTTCCAACCTTCGCTCTGAATCGCTAACATGTTCGAGGGAATGCGACTGAGGAGAAGCAAGGATCAAGGTCATCTTGTCGTCGTGGTCTCCTTCCAGAAGGTTACCATCACTCGTTGGCGAGACGGCAGGTAGGATATCTCAGGGTACGGCGTCTGGAACAAAAGTCGGGGCTTCTTCGCATATTTGAGGTGTAGTTACGGGTGATACGGGTTCGAGGTCCAGCCCCGAGGCGAGGTCTTCGACTACCTCGTTCGCAGAGCAAGCTTGCGATAGTGTAATATCCATGGGTGGTGTGGACTCCACGGACCTTTCGAACGAATGTGTTTGATGGTTCATACAACTTGGCGTTTGCTAACGAGGTGGAAGGATAGCCCAGATCCGTTTGCGGCGCGTGTAAAGTTTCCAAAGAGGTTTCGAGGCTTGTTTTAGTTGTCTCCTGCGTATGACGTGAAAAATTGTTGGGGTGTGTGCATGGTCTGGCACATGCGGGTCAAGGAGTAGTTCCTGTGCTAAAAGTTCAGCAATGTCAGAAGAAAAATGCGCATAAACATACCGAACCGAACATTTGTTCTGCTACCGTCTCCAAGGTTGGCAGATCACTTTGCCCAGAAACCGCGCACGCAGCGCGAACTGGGTTAAGGTTATTGAATTCCGGAGAATCACCGGGTCCTGAACTATCTCCTCATGTGCAGTAGTTACGAGGCATGAATTTACGGTCGCGGCGAGATATGGCGCATGGGGAGGAGGCATGGGCTCCGTCATTATTTTAGCTCTTTTCGGTGGAGGTCCTTGACTAATATCAGGTTGTTGATTTCCTTTACATTTCGTGGCACGTTTGGCAATCGTGGCTGCATCCTTGGCTACGCGAATTTCAAGAGTGGCGGTTATCGTGTCGTATGCTGAATAATTGCCTCGAGGACCAATAAGCTCAGCGAAGTTGGCATAAAGAAAAAACGATGGATTCTACGCTTACCATTAGAAGGCAATAACATGCTCTGGAGCCAGCCAACTTTCCCGCTCTTCCCTCTGTACTGGCAACCAAGCCGGAAATCGGGGTACTTTGGGTGACGGAGGCCATTAAGACGTATCCAAACCCTCTAACACCTGCCTGGTGGTCCGATGCCGTAGCTAAGACTCGAACGCCTTTATATCCTTGTGAGCGCCTTGCAAGAACTAAAAAAGGACTCTTGACCGCGATACATACATCCGAGATCACGTGTCGCGTAGAAATTACCGGATTCAACACTTTCCAATATTCAATTGTCATTATTGAACGTTCCTCGCAATTGTTTGACAATGGGCTTTTCCTTGACCTGGCAAACCTTCATGTTCGCTTGTCCCCCTTTCATCCACCTTGTCAACTGTAACTTAGAGAGTGAACTTTATCCCTCTGGCTCTGGGTTATAACGAAGTGTTTCGGGGTTGAAGCAAGAGCATAAGAGTGCAAAACTGGTGCGTTAGAATATTGGTTCGTTTCAGGAGATTGTTGGTTCATATAAATCTGCCACCAGATTCCCATTGACTTGTCTGCTATGCTCTCCCTAGATGATCCTTTTGCACCGATCCTCGAGGGCGCATTGGATTACAACTATCCGCCATTGAAAACCGAGCCGGATGTCCCTCAAGCAAAGGTCCACAACCCCGTAACCTTCTATGACAGACACATTGCCTCCAATCTAGTCCTCAAATGTTTTAAGAACGCTCCATCTATTCCTCAAGATCTTTCAGCTATATGGGATGAGATGCTGGAGGCGTTTACCGAGGATGGTCACCACTTTGACCGTACCCATTATTCGGTCCCCCGAGACATACCGGCCACCCCGCATTATTCTACATCGGTTGGGGAACAGTACTTCAACTGCATAGCGCTTCCATGCCTCAGATACGCGTCTAAACTCTGTATTCACCCGCGGGATACGACTTGGTCCACCTTCTTCGGGTTCTCGACATTCCATGTCGGATACGAAGAGAGCAATTTGTTTTTGAGAGAAGGCAGGATGTACCCGGACTATAAAGTCTTGGCCTCTGACCTTATATACCAGTATCTCTGCTGGATGCCCTCGACAAACCGACATTCGACGTGATGGAAGAATTACCCCGAATATTTCCTTGCCTAGCGGTCTGGTCCTTTCTAGCTCTTACAAAGTCGGCAGAGTCCATTTTAACTCGGATGAAGGCCGTGTCTCGATTTAAATGGGAAGGAGTGCACACATTGGGTTATCCAGACGTGTCTCCATTGTCGCCTCCTTTGGATGCACCAAAGGGACTCTTTGTCCGCGAGATGATACCAAAATTCCAACGCTCACAGCGCGTCTCCACAAAAGCCTCCACCTCCCAACTCCACCACTCGGCTTCTTCGACTACCCCAGCTGTCGCTACACGAAATACCCGTAATACACGCGGGCAATCGAAGCCTAGAGCCGTTCAAGTCAAAGTACCCGGTCGACGAAGGGAGATTCATCGTGACTATCGTCCCAATGCGAATGATTTTATCCAGCGCGTAAGTTATCAACTAGAATTCTTCAAACTTTCTGAATGATTGATTCTTCATAGGCATGGGCATCAGCTGTTGAATATGATGCTACGTTCATTATCTTCAACTGTGGGACCTACGAACGCATTGGCGTACGACATCGGGCATCTCAAACACTCTATTTGTCTGATCTAATCGACACTGTTCATTGCAACAACCCGAAATACAGAAAGCTCCATATGGGATTATACGTAGCCATCGTAACGGATGTTCTGGAGAGATACAACGCCAAAAAGAATGCCTCCGCGTCACAGGCTGCAATGTCGGAACCCCCTCGGCGAAAACGATCCGCAGAACATTTAGAAAGCGCGACATCGAGTCCAAGCAAACGCCGAAAACCAAATCCTTTACCAAGGGTGTATAATCAGGGCGGGCGTTACAGAGCGAGCAAAGTAAGCCTGTCAGCGATCTTATGTTATATAAGCTCAGTCCGATTCTGTAGATCGACAAAGAGCTCAGTACTCGGGAGTTAGCACTCATCAAGCTCAATTACGGGATCTTCTGCTCCTCGGCTCCATCATCTTTTATTCGTCTGGGACCAAGCTGTGTTCCAGGCTTATTTGACGATGCTTTCAAAGAACCGGACAGGAGAGCTGTGTATACTTCGAAGCACTTTATGACGGCCACTCTGGAGGCGCCTATAGGATCTGGAGCCATAGGTGTCGTCCATAAAGCAATGATCGAGATCGAGACGGAAGCAGGTAACAAGCTCCAACACAGATGCTTGATAAAATTAGGTTTCTCAGAGGACCAACAAAGAAAAATGCAACACGAATACGACGTGTACCTGCATCTCGCGGCGGTTAAGGCCGTTGAGGGTGTTGTTTCGGTTCACGGGCTTTTCCAAGATATAGAAACTGGAACCATGGCCATGGTGATGAATTACGGCGGAAAGAGTCTCGCGGTTCGAGAGTCTGAGAAGAACAAAACGGTCGCGGACGATGAACTCGATATCTCAGAACAGGAGTCGTGAGTTAACCATCGACTAGCTCTGCTTTGATATCTGATGTTTTTCTACTTCTAGCGATGCATTTCAACGTGCCCTCGCCGGGATCCATCGAGCAGGTGTTCTTCACCGCGACATCAGGTCGGATAATCTGTTAATCAGTGAAGACAATGAAGTCTCTATCATTGATTTTGATCGTGCCACATTATGCGGAACCCGCATGCGCATGCAATGGAAGTATACGATTTGAAAGAAATTTTGAATCATGCCGAAGAGGATGAAAGCGATGAGGAGGAGGACGAAGACGAAGAAGATGTGGAACACGACGAAGAGGAAGACAAGGAATCCAGCTGCAACCAGGCTGGAACGTGATCTCCTGTTAAGCCATTTTTCAAGAACAATACCAAAAAGTCGAAGCAACGATGTGAATTACTTCACTATTGTCGCCTTTTGTATTTGGTGACTTTCAAGCTTTCTTGAAGGCTATATACTCACTAACACGATGCAACGAATAGTATATACATAATCTGTTTCCAATCTTGAGAAGAAAAAATATCAGCCTTCGTTACTACCCCACAAAGCAGCGCAACCCAGTTCGAATTACCAGGTCTGGTACCGCCCTGTCCGTCGAGAAGCAAGCTGAAAGCTCTTTCGCAATCATCGATTGCTTGTTCATGCTTTGTCTCAAGCTATGCCGCCGCGGACATAGTAGATAGGCCTAAGGATCAAAGGAACGATACAGAGCATGCTATTTATCTACATCTACTGCGGACTTGGCCTCCGGGGAACGGAGGAAGGCCTTGATTCCAACAAGTGGGGTTCCAAAAGTGGCTACAAATTTTTGGATAATCTGAAAGCGACGCTGTCTTCTCCATAATGTGCATGTAAAGTTCTTCTTCTCCTGGGTGTTCCACTTGTAATATTTCTGTAGACACTGACGTCTGTAAATCCAACTCGAGAGGCTTTCCCAGCAGAAATGCGTATGACTTCGTCGCATATTCCAACCCAATCTTCATCAAGACATCCACCAAAAGTGCCACCGAAGATTATTATAAAGTCGAATGAGAGGTGCGTGACTTTATTGGATGCAGGTATCGTACCGAGGACGGTGTTGATATCGCGGAGGACCGGATCCTGGTACGTCACATTTGATAGTGGCGTTGAGCGCAAATACGTGCAGGTGTGAAAGACCGCTGAGGTTCACGAGTCTAGCAAGTGAGAGTTGTTCATCTTGTTAAGAAACCTGTCAAATTTGCTTCATTTTATAAAAAGCACTCCACCTACCGTCGTCCACTCGAAGATTAGTGAGATATAATTCCTCCAGTGTGCTGCAAGCCATATCGAGGATAGGTTGCAAGCAGGTCATTTCTTCCTTCTCGTGCGGAGATAGCGTCAGAAAGCGCAACTTCGACCAAAGGACCACAGGTGTATGAAACCTAGGCGGTGGGGTGATCATCTGTTTGACAAGGCTCTGCGAGTCGCGACAGTCGAAAAGTTCCAGTGCTGGCGACTCTCGGCCAGAACACTGTTCGTCTGGGTAGTTATCGTAGCTCTCCTCAGTAACTCCCACGTGGTCAAGGAGCATTTCTCTCAACCTGGGACAGATGAGGAAAAGAGGTAATGGAACGTTCTGGCATTGGGTGAGGTGGAGGATAGTCAAGGTTTGTGAAAAGAATGATTGCATGAGCCGTCCCACGACGAGTATGGGGGCCTCGAGTGTGAAAGGACTGAATGAGTGTCCACCAAAGTGAAGTTTATGTGGTGGGATCGGCGACTTGGCCAACAGTTGGAGGATGCTGATGAGGGTAGGATCGTTGAAAAGCCATGCATTCCGGTTGTGTGAGATGGCAAGCTTAAATACGCGGACTCGGTTGGCGAATGACGGCTTGTCGTTCAAGATCTTTCTCGTCTTTTCTAGCTCCTTGGATATCCCGTTCTTGGTTCCCGAGCTCCTGTTCAATGCGAGGGTCCGGAAGATGTGCGTTTGACAGAACTGCGTGAATGCCCGATCAGCAAGGGATAGATTACAGAGGTTTTTGTCACGAAATGCGAGTTCTGCAACGTGTTCGACGATGTAAGCAATCAGATCGTCTGAGAGGAGAGAAAGTGGTGGATTCAACATGATCGCGAAGAGAAAGACATCTAGCAAGTATTTAGATGAAAAGTGTTGTCAATGGATGCCGCTTGAATGACTGTATATGCGGGTGGCTCCAGCCAAGATACGCGACGTGAGGGCTATGTCAGTGCTACGTTCTATCAGCACACGCGCCCAGTTGTTATCAACCGACAATGCCGTATCTGGTGTTGCCATGGGCTTCAATCACACACACAGAGCACCCATCAAATCGATTATCATCACTCGAAGTTTCAAGCTTTACTTCAAATGAAGGAGCTCTGTCGAAGGACTTCTTTCCAGACGTGATAAAACGACTTACTCCAAAGAGATTCAAGAAAAGCTCGTTTTTCTACCTGGGACTCGCGGTCGTACATACATTTAACCGGATTTGCAGCTCGCGGAGATCATCGTCGGACATATCCATCAGGGCAGCGCACTCATCGGGATGTTCTTTCTCATAATGACCTTGCATAGCGAGAGGCGTATGTGGAAGACCTGGTTTGACACGGAAAACATGGGTCTTACTCGTCCTAGAGAAAGGTTTCAGTCACGCAACACAAGCATGGCAAGAAGGTCGAGAAATACTGACACACAGAGTCGACAAAGCATGAAACCGGACACTTCCACGAATGAAATAGACATGTGGGCTTCTTTTAACCAACCTCGAGGAGGCGCTGGAGATATTGCTGGAACGCATATGCATAACCGTCATCATTCACAAAAATGTATCATAAATCAGTGAGACTGGCGTACACTCGATGGCGACGGGCAACTCATCGCTCTTCTCTTTCGATTTTGAATTCATTTGGGCTAATGCTTCAGGTTCGTTGGAATGTCGCGATAGCGGAGGGTCTGTACCCAAGGATAATCTTGGTGATTTATTTTCATCTGCGGGCAATGTGTGAAGTGCACCCTCTTCCATTGTCTCCATCGGTGAGGCTGCTTGGAGGTCCATTGGGGATGCAGACTCTTGTGAACTTGGCGAACGAATCCTTGCCACATCTGCAGATTCCACTGAAGGACCAGAAACCTTCGCTCGTTTGGATCTAGACTGTGGCTGTTGCCTTGAGCCTTCTCCAGAGCTGCCGTGGATTGATTCATCAAAGGCTCGCTTTCGCTTGAAAGATATTTCACGCGTCGTGGCTATAACAGTAGATCGAATAATTCAGCAGTCTACCAAATTATATGAGACAGTGCAATCCTTACCGTCGCTTGCTGCCATATAAGTACCCTCCATGTTTGTAAGCATTCGCTCTTGCTGCTCCTGCGCCTCGCCCCCGTCCATCAACCCACTCTGCCCAGCATGCCCAGCCGAATCTTTGCGTGTCGCCTCCGGGTGTTCGGCCTGTACTTCCGCCTCCACATTGCCTTCATAGTCACTTCCCGGGTTATCGTCAAAATCCTCGTCTTCGTGGTCGTCGAGAGATACATGTCCGTCCTCGTTGGCATTTCCCGCATGTGATTTTCGGTCGGTTTGAGCGCTTCTTAATCTCTTTAAGCTCTTCTTCGTGAGGGTTTTTCGCGGGCGACCTGGTCTACCTTTCTCCTAGAATGACGTTTAAGCACGACATTAGAACGAGCATCTCAGCTTTCAGTCAGATCTTCCTACCGTTGACGGTCGTCCGGTGGCTACCTCTACGTCTCGGTAACGGACTCGATTCAAGAGATGTGCATAAGACTGAGTCATCCCGATTGTTGATACATACTCGAAACCTTTGATATCTTTCTTGACATGTGACTGCATATAGATTGATGGGTTAGAGTAACTGTATTATAAGAAACAATCACTTTCTCACTCACTGCATCAACATCAGCAAGACCCCATGATTGCGGTGGACGCGCTTTAATGATGGTGTAGGCCTTGAGTGGTTTGTGGTAGAATAACACTTGCGTTTGAATACGGTTGCCGAGTTTATCCAGAACTACCTGATTCCTGTTAGGAACGTAAGGATGTCCTATAGAGAGGGAAGGTCAGTATATTCACCTGAAACAGAGACCATAATCATGTTGTATCTCACCGATAGTATGTTCCGGATCGAATAAACCCTGCGACATATAGCGCATATAGAGATCTTTGGGAACTAACACTGTCGTTCGTCGGAAGATGTTCACCCAACGTGAGATATAATCCATATTCATATTTTCGTTGAATTCAAATGGAGTGGCAGTGCTTTGTCGAGAGGCAACACGAAGATAATAGGGTTCGGAGAATTTCGCCTGGTATGAGTAGAGCGATACCTTGAACTCCTCATATAATTCGTCGTCGGTACATACGACATATGCAGGAGTACCAGGAAATATAGCCAGGTGGTAGAGGAAGTCGTTAGCGGTGTGGCGGCCAAACCCACTGAAAGCTTCGGAATAATTGTTACAAATCTCTCGAATGATATATCGGTTTGGTGGTTCAAGCGGCAGGAAGAGCGAGGTGTTGTCATGGCCCTCGTGCACTACTTTTCCGTCAATTTCTTTCCTATTAATAACGCTCATTCTCGATCTTCGGTCTTTCTGGGTAAAAATAAACTCACTGAGTGCGGTCGGGTTCAGGCTGGAGTTTTAATGCTTCGGTTACTTTCACTTGATACTCATTATATTCCCGGACGATGTTATGCCTCCAGGCATCAAGTTTGGCAGACGCTAGAGGTCGTTCCAAGACCCAGTCTGGCCCTCCTTTTCGGAAATGATTGAACAATTCGTACCAAGTCTATCAAGCCACATGGAATAATTAGCTCGACAGCTGTCAAGAGAAAGGAAAAGATACATACAGAGCTCCCAACTTCAAAATCTGATCGACACCATGGTGTATCGCGACTCTTCACGTGCATTTTAAGCAGTTCCAAGTGGTCGGCTATCGCCCAAACCCAACGGTCAGAGACGAAAGCTGCATACAACTTGATTGTGCGCGGTTGGATAGGCGATGAATGCTGGACGATGAATCGGTCAGGAATCTTGAAGGTTCGCCCGCCAGATTCAGAATTAGGGTCCGGGTAGTCGTTCGCAATGATTTCCCGATAAATTTCATGCGGCATCCCAATAACATTGCCTTCAAGGCCAAGATTCATGACCACAGCATGGTGGCCAGCAGCCATGACCATAAGGTTCCCGCGGGTGACGCATGTAAGTGCCCCAGGTGAAGAACTTGCTGTGAGGTAACGCCAGTCCTCGTCTGGTGAGTGTTGCACTGAGCTTTGCGGTGCTTCTATCCGTGGGTCTTCGTGAACATTGGAATAGTGTGTGGGGATATTGAATTCCGTGGAGTCAGCTGTTAGCGTTTTATGGTTCGGCTCATGAGTTGCAGGGATAGCGATAAAATAGACTAGATTATGAGAGCAAGTCAGAACCTGCAAGGCTGCAACTGAATCAAAAGGGTGTAATATGAGCATCGACTTACATTGCAAATTCTTTACTTCTCTTCGCGACAAGCCAGATCCTTTCCCATAGTACACAGCTGCCTCGGCGACTCTCAATGCAGAAACTTCGGGCATTTGGAAAGAGGAGACGCAGTAGTAAATTGGTTCATAGTCACCATTTGAGAACTAGCCAACTGGAACAACCGTGACAGCGGCGAACCAGGCGAACCGACTCTACAAAAACCCTGGGAACATTCTTAGGCACCGACGCGCCGTCCGAACATTCAGAAATCACCAAAACAGGACACCGGCGGGGGGGCATTGCCTGAGCCTTGAACATCGTTCTCCTCTTTTCCCCTCCCCATCGTTTGATACACAAATTAATCAGACGCTGTTCATGGCTGTATCCACTTCTTGTCGGACTTCAGAACACTTGATGACACAGCGAACCGACGAAGATTTCCGCGTGCGTTGGTTTTCATCTTCTCTCTTTCCTGTTTCTGTTTCTCATGAGGTAAACTTTTTAGATTGAAACCCCAGATTGTATGGCCCAGGAATCCAGGTAATTGACGCCAAAAGGGATTGAGTCGTCTGCTGCCAACATCGCTTTGGCTTGCGATTAGCGTCGGCACGACGCAAGGATGTTTCGAAACAATACATGGTTTGTAAATTTATATACGGGTGCCGACCACTCGTAGCTAATGGACCATGACAAGCTATGCGAACTATAAAGAACCCGGAAAATGAACAGAGCGACGCGCGTACAGATCAGTATCAAAGCAAGGCGGAAAGCAATACAAAAATAAGTAGACCATTGGAAGGTATGATCTATGTCGATTCGTTGATGGATACGATATCTGACGCTGTGGTTTTAGGATATCTATGTAATCAGAGGGAGATCAGGATGTACGTTCGCCATACGACAAGCACAGCCACCGCAAGCAAGGTGGTAAGGAATGCCCCACTAGCGACGTACAACCCTTGGTTGGCTAGCGCCTCCCCTCCAGATTTAATCCAAATATATACCGATATTGTGACGCCTGCGAATAGGATCGACCTTTGAATCAGGTGAGCATCTCCTATTGTTCTGATGTCAGTGCCTTACCAATGTTGCAGAGCATGAGGAGCAGCCAAACAGGTCCAAAATTCGAGGGCCACTGGCTCGTTGAGGTTGTCTGATGCCTGCATATGGCGATAGTCTCAGCTGGCCTTGTAGACTGAAATGGTGAGGAAGGCCGTGTACCTCTTTCCATATCTCTTGGATGCTGGGATCTTCTAATTCTGACTTAGAAGAGAGATACATCCAACCGAGAAGACAGCCTGCTGCCGAGCAAATACCAGTCGCTATGGCAAATGTGCGTCCTGGGATGTTAGTGTTAAGGTCCGGGATGCTGAGTGCAGCGCACGATGCCCTGGTAGGCTGCTGTCAGTTTTTTCATCTCCGAACGAAAGCTTCGTTGACTTACGCGGCTATTCCCCCGCATGTCCAGAACCTATATTTATTTTTCACGATCAAAGATTTTATCGTCGCCGTCCAGCCAGACAACGCCAAGTCTCCTGTGAGATTGACCTGGCCGTGGACCTGCTCTCTTTCCTTGTAGCGATGCTGAGCGTAGAGTTGGCCATTGATACCAAACGTGAAAGCCCAACATAATCCCAATACTATGAAGTTCAAGGTTGCCGCCACAAACGACGGTGCATCTCTGTAGCAGGAATGTAATTAGCCTCGGGGAATCATGCACACGCCACCTCTTCAACTTGCCTGGCGCGGGTAATGGGAGGACGAATATCCAGGGCCACGGTGGCGCCAGGTCTTGGTGTACTGGCGATGCCGTGTGTATTCGGTTCGATGTTGAGCCAAGCCCTCGCGGGTGGTGTCAAGTGTGGGTGGTCGCCATTCTCCCCTGTACTGATCATAATTCTCGGTTCTCTTTGTAGGTTTTTGGGATACAGATGTAAACTTCTTCGCGGGGCGACTGGGCGGTAAGGTTTGGGCGGGGCTTTGCCTGGCCTATGGGTGACCAAATGCTATGACTGACGTTTGTCGTGCTTTTATGTGTCAATGGAGGATGATATAAACTATGTTATGGGATTTAAATACACAGGAAAGACTCTGAGTAGCAGGCAAAGCGGCGTCCTTATCGGTTTGAGGCGGCGTCCAGGGCGCGCCCAAGTCGACTTGCCGCGAGTGGAATTAAATGTGCATATGGTCAGTCATATATTGAATACTATATTATTGTAACTCGTTAATGAAGTCAGCCAAAAAGGCATTTCATAATTCATTTTCATTACAAGCTTCAAGTTATTTGTGGAAAGATGTGTGGGGCTGGGAAATTATGGCTTCGCGGAGTATTAAAATGGACGGCTATCCTCATCTAATTATGTTCTTTTTCGTATATGTAAAAAGTTTTCTTTAATTTACATAAAAAGGTTACAGTTCATCATTCGCGTGAGCTTGTCATGCCCCGCTTCCACAATCGTTCGTGACACAAATCAATTCGAGTCATCAAAGTTGCTGTAATATTCAAATTGGGCGGGTGGCAACGCTGTACAGACAACTTTTCGCGAATGATGAACTGAACATTATTATGGGATAAAACAGACTCGCATTACGGAAACTTCCGCAGAAACCCTCAGAAACGGGGTTTCTGAATAGTTTTATCCCAAAATTGAGATACATCCGTTAATCTCCGGATATTTGTAGCTCTTGCTGGAGTCGTGTGATGCCACCAGGACCGAGTTGCTTCCGCTTTTTCATAGAAATGAGCAATGCCACGTCACATGACTCACATTCCGCTCTCCTTGCGCAGACGGGTGAGACTATTTCCATCATTCCTTGACCGTTTCCTTTCATTTACTGCCGTTTGCATAATTCCGTGAACAAACTCATTTCTTTTTTGAGGCGTGATGTGACCGGTTGACCGCTCACATGACTATCAAGTGCTGATGGGACTTACTACTACTACTACTACTACTTAGTAGAGATCGCCTTGGGGGGCCATATCAGCCTCCCATATAGTTCGAAGTTCTTCATCCCTTCTGCTGTGGACTTCTGATTTTTTTTTCATGTCAGACCGTATCAAAAAAGGAGGCGAGCGAGGGAGGCAATGGAAAGGTTTTTATTTCTTGTAGCCTCCATTCGCCTCTGAATTTCATCAAGATAAAGCACAGGGTTCGCATCCAGAAGGGCAGAAATATACTCAATATCCCTGTCTTCAACTGTAGATGGTCTACCAGGCTCCTAACCAGCCGTCGTTGGGTGTTCTATATCTACGAGGGATGTGATTTTCGGAAGTGATTTGTAATACATGAGCTTAAGTTTGGACGAACACCCAACGACGGCTGGCACATAATGTCAGCCACAGCCATGTGAACTGCTGACACACACACCAATTTCCACTGAAATAAAGTCTCGTCCTTCATGTACACAAGGTAGAAACACATATAAAATTTATACAAGTGAATTTGAGGGCACTTGGTATCACTCTCCTTCAAGTATAATTTTTTCAGGCTCTTAATCTCTACCCAATGGAAAGATACCACCTGAAAGCCTGGTGCAGCAACGAAATCTGGCCCTCACAAGGTCCATCCCTCTTTCTGAGGTGAGGAAAAAAATTCTGCGGATACAATATATATTAGTAAGTGCCTGGGGAATGTTTTTATATTTTTCCTGAGGCTGCTTTGCCTCCGTAGCCATCGTCCTCGAGGTTGGTTGTTGTGAAAGAGACCTGTGTGTCAGCAGTTCACACGGCTGTGGCTGACATTATGTGCCAGCCGTCGTTGGGTGTTCGTCCAAACTTAAGCTCATGTATTACAAATCACTTTCGAAAATCACATAGAATCACATCCCGCGTAGATATAGAACACCCAACGATGGCTGGTTAGGAGCCTGGGTCTACCAGTACATTTGGTGAAGGGATTATTGACTTGACCATGTGCTCGGAAATTGTGGAAGACTTTGAACACAAGCCCGATTGAACAGTTGGCCTGTTCATATATTTGTCAGTAATCCAGGCCCTCTTCGAAGTATGAAGCTACCATCCGAAGCCGTCATGAAAATGAGTATACGTAGAAAAAGAATCCTTATCTGAAACTATCGACGCATATCAGGACGTGCGAAAAATTCTATTTATGGAAGGTACGTCACATCACGCCTCAGAAAAAGAAATGAGTTTGTTCACGGAATTATGCAAACGGCAGTAAGCATATAACATGATAATTTCAGTCGCTGTTTTCCACGGGGGAGATAAGAGTGTTCTGATTGGCTGGAGGCTTGCCTTCATGCCCGACGCTGGCGCGGCTAGTAAAATCATATTCGCAAAAAGGTTGACGCGAAACGGTCGAGAAATGGTGGAAATGGCCTCACTGCCGCAGACAAGAAGCAGGAGATGCGTGGGACTTCCACATGTAGCGGCAGCGTCGGCACACCCGGGCGTGACACGGGTTGGGTGACTTCTCCTCGAAAAGGAAAGTCTCCCGAATTACCCGGACTCTGTGCCTCGATCTAAAAATACCCTCTTTGTCCCTGACAGCTGAGCTCATCGCTGGTAATGGTGAGCTTGGTTTGATGGTCTAGTTTTTTCCATAAAATCTGGCGCTTTATGATAGTTAAATTTAAAGTATGAAATAGAACATTTTTCAATATTTAACTCGCTCTCATTGTGTTGGAATTTGGTCAGACTTGTATCTTATTCACGAAAGCGGGTGAGAGGCGGGTGCACATGACATCGGGTTTGCAACGGGCACCGATGTGTCATCGCCAAATTGGGGTTGCCATCAAATTCATATTCATTATTGTTGAGGGAAACAGGCATGACCCTTAACAGGGTGCATGTATTCTTCGTCGTTGTAAATTCTTACCTACTACTTCGGGCGACCGAATGCTATAGCCGCCTCACGCGGCTATATCATACGTGCCCGCCTATTCATCTACCCGCTCACTTGAGCGATCGCTCGTGGCACTTCCCGCGAGCGTATTATTTTCTTATCGATGGATACCTGCACCTCAGCCGTTTACACACACCGTGTGTCGTCTGAGGTCAGTTAATCCTTCTATTGTTCATTACTTCACTTACTAATTACTTCCTGTAGTCTTAGTACTCACTGCGTTCGTAACTACAGGTATATTACAGCCGTTTACACACACCGTGTGTCGTCTGAGTCTTAGTACTCACTGCGTTAAAGATGCTTAGTGCGGGGTGTGTGTGAACTACTAGATAATCAAGTAGTCGCTTTCAATAGACTTTGTAATGTCTATTAGAGAGATACTATCAAATCCGACTTGCTTCACTTTTAAATAACTACTTTACTACACTCAAACACCCAAATCAATGTTTAGTTGACTTAGTTCGTCCAAGGGGAGGATAATAGTTTTATAATATCGATACCTGATAGTAGGTGTGCGATAAAAGAAGGTGTTTAACTATACAACGGCTCAGGCAAGGCCTTAGGCGCGTTTATAGCCAATGGGTCGTTTTAAGTCCAATAGACTTGTGTAAATTCTG
Source organism: Flammula alnicola (assembly GCA_015499995.1). NCBI lineage: Eukaryota > Fungi > Basidiomycota > Agaricomycetes > Agaricales > Strophariaceae > Flammula > Flammula alnicola. The sequence goes on along the minus strand of JADNRV010000087.1, from coordinate 90,332 downwards.
GTCTGGTACTCGGAAACTAGTGCTCTATGCACAAACTGCTAACTGATCTCGCTTTGTCTTGTTCTCCAATTGAGAAGATGGCTCTATGCCCTTTAACTTGTCTTTACTTGTCTCAAAAACTATACTTGTGGAAAGAGGCGCGCAGATGTCTGATCCGCCGACACTACAGTCCCTTAACAATGGCCAGAGGCGCGTAGACGCTTTCGTCCACCGACACTACAGTCCAGGTCCCCAGATGTCCTTTGACAAAGGGTAGGTTTTGAACAAGTCACTTAGACAGGTTCCTTGGCTTATAACTCTCTTTACTTGTCTTGGCGAATCACTTAGACACGCGTTCTCGTCTTAACAGTTCGTTTATATCATTACTTGGTTTCTTTTTATATTATGGGACTCTCGCTTTGAAGCTACTTGGTACTTAGAGGTGAAACACTTAAGATATAATTCTTAAGCGCTTGTATCTCGTGGGTGGTAAATTGCTTGTATTCTACGGTGTTACAGGGCTGCTTATATACTACTGAGACGATATATTATTACATAGACGCAATGACGAGAATATAGAGATTTCATGGGCATTTGTGCGCGAGCGGCGGCCTTGTGGAGTACAGTTTCCGTGCTCATCCGCTCAATCATGCCTTTTTGGTTGGATCGGGAGCTCAGATCGTCGTCGGTTCGGCTAACTTAAGCGCCTAAGACTTAATCCTCCTCGACCGCGTGGTATACAGGCTCATGACCTTTCGCTTTCATTGGTATCTTGTCCTGTCATTGGCTATAGACTGACCGGAGCATAGACGCGCCTACATCTCGTCGGAGACGCTCGGGCAATCCACGCACGTTCTGTCCGAGATAATGCTCGTGATTAGGGTTGTAACCCTTCGTCCTTTGTACCCGGTATCTTGGTACCTTCGGCGTGCATCTGGGATCTCGCTGTGTCGAGTTATGCACCCCGGAAATCTTCCTGTACCCAGTTATTACCCGATATGGTATGTGTTCCCAATTTGGTATCCCTTTGATCCGAGCTTTGATCGGCGTTGCTACAGGCGCGTCTATGGGCGTCTGCTTTACCCCGGCTGCTCCACTGTCCTCGATGCCTTTGGCAATGTCACGCGACCTGTCCTGTAGTGTGCCTAGATGTCCGTTCTTTAATCTAGAGATCCGCGCCCTCGCTGTATAGGCCGGATGGTTAAGACATTACTGAAAGGCGCCTATTTCCGTACACTTCATTAGATGTATTGACTAGTATCTCAATAGTTACTAATGATAATGTCTTTATTAAACCGCGCATTCCTCGTTATCTTGCATAGTTTCCTCTAGTCCTTAGTAGCCTTGTCATTGTAATGTCCGGACTTGTAACATTTAGACTACATTATAAGCTTTACTAAGTGCTAAAAATAGCTCAGGTAAGAAGAATGGTAGTCCGTTCACAGCTAGCCGCTCGCGGTCTCTTCAGCGTTCGTAACTACAGGTTATGGGCCCCGCGTGAAAGCTTAACTCAGAGAACCCGACGCACAATTATAGATCGCTACATAGGCTCAGTGATCACAATATACACCACTCAACATGTCAAGCAAAGGCACGAGCTCATCGCCACCGGTCCTACCGGAGACGGAGAAATTTGATGGAACAAACTACCTTGAATGGTGCGAAACCATACTGATGGCGTGCCGACTCCGAGGAGCGCGAGGCTACCTTGAAGGGACTATCGCCAAGCCACCCACACCCACACCCAACACCGCGACCGTATCACCGGGCGCTCCCACACTAACCACCATCGGGACAGCCGCCGCGGCTGCTTCCACAGCCACCACAGGACAGCCAATCCCAGACACCAAGTGGACGTCAACCACTCCATCGTGGGAGGAATGGGATGCCCGCGATGCATGGTGCCATATTGCCATCAGGCAGAACGTCAAAAATGCCATCGGACTTGGCCTGAAGACTGATGGCACAGCCGCCGAGGCGTGGAAGTCGCTGGCGGACCGCTACAAGACAACCACAGATCTCGCGCGAGTATATGCTCAGCGAGAGCTTCGCGGACTGAGGATGAATGACGGTGACGACTTCCCAATGCACCTGGCCAATCTGCACACCAAACATAACCGAGCCAATTCGGTGGGAGCAAAGATCGACGATGCGGATTTCCGCGAAATCATCTTGGCATCACTGCCCGCGTCGTGGGACCATATCATCGCCACCCTACACACGTCAGCCACATCTATCGATATGATCATCCGGCTGGAAATGCACTGGTCTAGAATCAATCGGACTGGCCGCGTGGCCGCCCCAGGCACGTCAGCCATCGCGCTGAAAGCAAACTCGAAAGGGGAGGCTTACAGTAAAAAGGTCTGCGCAAACCCCATCTGCCGTTGCAAAGGACACCTCATCACTGAGTGTTACTGGAAGGGCGGCGGAAAGGAGGGCCAGTTTCCCCCAGGCTTTGGCCAGCGAGGAAATTACAACGCATCCAACACAGCGCTAGCCACCCCGGCAAGCACCGAAACCACGGTCGCAAACGTGGCCGTCATCGAGCGTGTAATTGCACTAGCGACCCACATGGAGATGCAGCACGACCAATCAATCGAGTTCCGTGCATTCGAGCAAGTCGACGACCAGGCAGATCTGCCCGCACTCGTTAGCAGGGACGAGGTGATCAAGGATCCGTTCCAGAGCCTAAACGTACCTCGCGGACCCGATATATCCACCCATATCCCATCCGACCCTGAATACATCGTCACTGCCATACCAGAGAAGGTTGAGGAGAAGGATGGAGAGCCGATTGCGATGATGGCAGGGAATACCTCAGTAGCCACCCTCACGTATGCAGACTCTGGAGCGAGCAACCACTGCTTCGCTAATAAATCTGATTTCTCCACTTATGAGATGTTTGACGAACCGAGAGAAGGCCAGGCAGCTAGCCGCGGAGCACGATTCAAGATCTGCGGAAAGGGAACGGTCACAAAGCACTACACATCGAAGAACAAACGCATCCAACTTACCTTCAATAACGCACTCCATACACCTGACTTCGCGGCGAACCTAATATCCATCAGCCAGTTTGACCAAGCCGGAATGTCGGTCACGTTTGGAGACGGGCAAGCGAAATTTATGGATCCTGGAGGAGAGACCCTTCTGAGTGTGCGAAGGGACCAAGGGATGTACGTGTTCGATGAGGCTGCTGAAGAAAGTGATATCAAAGCCATGCCCGCAAAATCACACGAAAAACCGACCTCGATTGAACAGTGGCACCGCCGCTTCTGTCATTTCGGTACAAGAACCATCAAGGAGATGGCAAATAAAGGCCTAGTGGATGGATTGCATATCGTTCCAGGGAAGGAGTTGCTAGGGATGTGTGAGGATTGCATATATGGAAAGCAAACCAACCGACCGTATGACGAAAAGGTGACACCTGAAACAGAGGTACTGGAAAGGGTCCATATGGACTTGTGGGGTCCAGCTCGAGTTGCATCTGCTGGAGGGGCAGTATACGCTCTAATCATAACGGACGGGGCATCATCATATCGAAAGGAATATTTTCTGTCTGAAAAGACAGCAGATGGGACGATCAAGGCCATCAAAGAATACAAGACCGAGGCCGAGCTGCAGACGGGAAAGAAGGTCAAGTGCTTCCGATTCGACATGGGAAAGGAGTTCTTAAACCGTACGTGCGAGAAGTTCTGCAAGGAGAACGGCATCCGCATCGAGACACCCGCTCCCTACGCGCACTCTGGGAACGGCGTTCCGGAGCGAACAAATCGAACAGTACTCGAAGGAGTGCGATGCGTGCGATGCGACTCAGGTCTACCACCCTCATACTGGGCGGATATCCTGGCAGCCATAATCTACGTTCTCAATCTCATGCCCTCTCGAAGACACCCTGGACAGGTACCCGCTGAACGCTGGTTCAATAAACGACAAGATGTCTCTCACCTCCGCGCAATAGGCTCAATAGCTTATGCAAAAATCCCGAAAGAAGTCAACCCATCTAAACTCGATACCACATCCATCAAATACACGCTGCTCGGCTACTATGGAAGGGATGCATACAAACTGTTGGATCGCAATACGGGGATTATAGTGAAGGCGAGGAATGTCATCTTCGAGGAGGGTACAGGGCATCGTACCTTATTCGCACAGGACGCCCTTCACGATGAGCCAATCTTCAATGACGCTGAAGCCGATGAGCCTACCACCCTGCAACAGCCACCGAACCCGAATGCGGAACAGGCGCCTAGTCAAGCGCCTATCATCCCAGACAATGCACCAGTGGTCGACGTACACCAGCCTTACCCCATTGCCCCCAGACATCGCCTTACCGACGTACTCCACACCCAACGCCCACGAAACGCACAGCTGTTCAATATTCAACAACCTGCGAATGTACAAGTACCACATGCGCCGCCACCTCCACGCAGATCCGCGAGGATCTCTAAATCGACGGTCGCTGCTGCGGAGTCAGCAGAGTCAGTGGAGCGAGAGCAGAATGCTAGGGACAGGGGAGAAGAGTGGGCAGGTGACGCGACACCACAGGCATCGACTGCGTACACTCTAACTCAGGCCGTGCCCGGATATGACATGGACTTAGACGCCGGAAATTTCCATCGAGAGCATATGCAGGACTTCCAATCCGATCTAGATGAATATGTTGCGCTACTGGCGAAAACAGATGCAGATATATACCTACCTAAATCGTTCAACGAAGCGATGCGACATGAGGATGACTGGAGGCCACCGATGGATCTGGAGATGTCGGTGATGGAAAGAAGAGGTGTCTTCAGTAAGGTGGCAAGGCCGGTGGGGAAGAAAGTGATCGGGCTGAAGTGGGTATATGGGTTCAAGTACGACGGAGGAGGCGATATAACGAAGAGGAAGGCACGTCTCGTGGCACAGGGTTTTAATCAGATCCCGGGGGTGGACTTCGACCAGACGTACGCATCCGTCGCACGACTGGAATCAATGCGGATGTGTCTCGCCATCGTCGCCCATCTCGGTCTACAGCTCTGGCAGATAGACTTTGTCGCCGCCTACCTCAACAGTGTAAACAAGTACGAGGTATACACTGAACAGGCGCCCGGCTATATTCAGCGAGGGGAGGAAGATCTCGTATACCGTGCTCATAAGACTGTCTATGGGATGATGGCAGGCGCGCACGACTGGGAAGATGAACTATCCGGGACATATGACGCCCTCGGATACTACCAATCATTGGCGGACCCGTGCGTTAGACACCGAATAATCGACGGGCAATACACGCTCAATGTTACGTATACGGACGACGTTATTGGTGGTTCGTCATCAGCATCCGAGGAGATGAAGGCGATAGGGGAGCTCGAGAGTGCGTATGAGATAAAGAGGGTGGAAGATGACGAGGAAAAGGGCAGGTTTATACTGGGGATGAGCATGCAGCAGGACAAGACGACGGGAACTATCACGATATCGCAACGCCCATACCTCGAGCGAATCTTGAAGAGATTTGGGATGGCCGAATGCAACCCGAAATATACACCGCTCCCAACCGGAGTCGACCTATCGCTGAAAGACTGTGCAGCAACCGACGAGGACCGTAAGTTCATGGCCGATAAACCATACCGCGAGGCGTTGGGAAGTGTCATGTGGGCTCAAGTGGCATCGAGACCAGACCTTTCATTCGCAGTCAATCTTCTCGCTCGATTCCAAATCAATCCTGGCCCACAGCACTGGAAGGCGCTCATGCATGTATTGGCGTACATCAAGGCAACCCTCCATTACAAAATCTCATACCTCAAGGGAACTGACGATGGCCTAAAGCCCTACGGATTTGTCGACGCTGACTACGCAGGCGACCTGTTGGATACTGGGTGCTCGACGGGCGCCTATATCTTCACGATGGCGGGCGGCCCAGTCTCCTGGAGCTCGAAACGCCAGGACACAGTCGCGCTCTCCACTACAGAGGCAGAGTACATGGCCACTAGCCGAGCGTGCCAGCAAGCGGTGTGGATGTTCTCATTCATGCGAGAAGCTGGCCTCGAACAACCTACCCCAGCCGTCTTATACAACGACAACACCGGTTCAATTGCGCTCACGCAGAGCAAGAAAGGCCATAAGAAGGCCAAACATATACATATCCGATACCACTACATACGGGAACGGGTCGGCGATGGAGACGTCACCGTGGTGCACGTACCATCCAACGAGAACTTAGCCGACATCCTCACGAAGCCCCTCTCGCGTGAGGCGACCGAATCGCAGTGCTACATGCTGCGCCTGATGGATTAGAACCGGGTCATCCTGCTTAGGGGAGTGTTGAGGGAAACAGGCATGACCCTTAACAGGGTGCATGTATTCTTCGTCGTTGTAAATTCTTACCTACTACTTCGGGTGACCGAATGCTATAGCCGCCTCACGCGGCTATATCATACGTGCCCGCCTATTCATCTACCTGCTCACTTGAGCGATCGCTCGCGGCACTTCCCGCGAGCGTATTATTTTCTTATCGATGGATACCTGCACCTCAGCCGTTTACACACACCGTGTGTCGTCTGAGGTCAGTTAATCCTTCTATTGTTCATTACTTCACTTACTAATTACTTCCTGTAGTCTTAGTACTCACTGCGTTCGTAACTACAGGTATATTACAGCCGTTTACACACACCGTGTGTCGTCTGAGTCTTAGTACTCACTGCGTTCGTAACTACAATTATTCATATTCAAACGAATAATGGATACCGAACAGAGGATAAAACTATTCAGAAACCCTGTTTCTGGGGGTTCTGTGATTGCCGATAGATGCCGTTGATGGAAAACATGTCGGCGATTGAAATTAATTTGATGAACTTAGTGTTTCCCCGCTGCCTGCGATGTTAATGGTTGCAATTTTGTCCACAAGAATGCGTATTTGATCTATATAAATATATCTAAGAAAGAAAATGAGATTTTAATTTGCAGGGATAATGGTAGAAGCTGGAGATAAGACCCAGAAAGGCCGTCTAGCAGCTTGGAATGCTCCCAAGAGATGCTGTACACCAAATTTTGGCCCGGAAAATATTCGACAAATGAGAGAAGCATTATTAGAGGCAATTACCTGGTTGAATGTATGAATTTACATGAGGAATTGTTATATCTAGGGGCGCAACGGAGCAGTGACAGGGAGCGGCCATCAATCGGCAGACTCGCATTACGGAAACTTCCGCAGAAACCCTCAGAAACGGGGTTTCTGAATAGTTTTATCCCCGAACAGACTCTAATTCCGCAAGGCCGCAAAGATTTGACCGGGCCTTGCATAATAACGGATAAAACTATTCAGAAACCCCGTTTCTGAGGGTTTCTGCGGAAGTTTCCGTAATGCGAGTCTGCCGATTGATGGCCGCTCCCGTCACTGGTCCGTTGTGCCCCTAGATATAACAATTCCTCATGTAAATCCGTACATTCAACCATGTTTGTCGAATATTTTCTGGGCCAAAATTTAGCGTACAGCATCCTTTGGGAGCATTCCAAGCTGCTAGACGGCCTTTCTGGGTCTTGTCTCCAACTTCTACCATTATCCCTGCAAATTAAATCTCATTTTCTTTTTTAGATATATTTATATAGATCAAATATACATTCTTGCGGACACAATTGCAACCATTAACATCGCAGGCAGCGGGGAAACACTAAGTTCATCAAATTAATTTCAATCGCCGACATGTTTTCCATCAACGGCATCTGTCCGCAATCACAGAAACCCCAGAAACAGGGTTTCTCAATAGTTTTATCCCAATTTGGCATATTCATTATTCATATTCAAACAAATACATACATATTTCCTTGTTGTTCCCTGATCTCACGCTCGTGGGCCAAACGATACCAACTGCCGCTGCCGATGGCATGCGCTTTGTTCCAGGCAAGTTGGGACCAAAACAAGATCAAAATCAAAGGCAAGAAACAGCGATGGATGAAGAAATCCGAGTGGCCAAATTCGGTATATGTTCTTGGAGATAGACAGCTATGTAGAAGATCGAAGATATGATGCCTGAAGCTGAAGGCCTGAGGTTTGCGCAACAAGAAATCTCCAAGATTTCGAGCGACCCAAAGTAATGGTACCCCCAGCTTGCAGGGTCACACTAATTCAGAGCTTCGCAACCAGACCGAGGAAGGCGATTTGCCCGGGAAGGCGGTCCTCGAAACCTATTCAGTAAGGAATTCATAAAAACAACAACGGCTTCCGCTCCGAAAGTCTCTTCCACTGAGGTGAAAAGCTAAGTAACCAGTGACAATGATAATTTATTAATATTTTGTGTTACAAAGCTATATCCAGCACTCATACACATACAAGGTCATGCAGCTCATGTAACTCCTCGTCCGACATACTACGAAGCTTCTCATACTCTTCTGGGTGTTCCTTGTCACAATGCTCCTGCATAGCGAGATGCCTGTGGGGGTAATTTTCTCTGACCTGGAACGTTATAGCCTGATGTTCGTTCAGCGCCCTAGAAATAAAGAAACAAATGACCATGAGACGAATGAATAAGGGGATTTAGCTGTATAGACACTTACAGGCAGAGTTTGCAGAATATACGTCCCGACTGAGTTGCGAACATAAGGGATACATGGATGTCCTTCATCCGTGGCGAAGGGGATACGAGATTTGATTTTCGCGAACCTAAATAGATCAAGGTAAACGGCTACATCGGTCAGTAAATAAGTTATAATGACAGACGATTTATTGCAACACTTTCGCAATCATCTGATTCGAAATCATTTTGATCTAGGTTTACGGGAGGTCGATTCAGGTCCTCGTCCATCTCCGTATCCTCGAAGTCCTGTGGAGTTGGAACTTTAAGAGAAGAGGGATTGAAGTTGTCTTCTGGCGGAGACACTGAAGTTGCAATGACGGTGAAAGAATTAGGAACATCGGGCCTGATCATTGTCACCGGTAAATCGTCAGTGAGCATTTCTTCCGGGTACAAATCGACGGCTTTTGGATGACCATCTGCGTAGACTTCACGAAGACCATCGTCCGTGGAATTGTTTATTTCTTCTGGTGTACCGTGCTCCCAGTCGCCGAGATCTTCTGCAAAATGGGACATCACGGGTGAAGCGAGATTCAGGGTGGTTGTGGTATCGATGTTAGCACTATTGGGAAGCTTGGAACCAGACATGGTCGGCGTGACGCTCCGTGAGATATTGCGAGATTTCTTTTTATGCAAGGGCATTGATTTCGAGGGCGTTTTACATGTCAGATTTGAGATCAGAGAGAGCGACGGTTGATGAAGAGTATTGGCATGCAGTGGACTTGGAGTTGACGGAGCGCTGCCTAAGTCTAGTGGACTGTCGTTAATAACTGCGCTTCCATCGGCGCGCTATTGGCATGTTCTGGTAAGCATACGCGATTAAGAACAGAGAAAAATATAGAGACGTACGGGCGAAGAACTTCCTCTATTCGAAGATGACGTGCGTTCGAGGAGACACGCGCGAAGAGCCACATTTTCTTCTTTCAGGCGTTCGATCTCTTCCTCGGCAGCTTTGATTATCTTCGCGTCTGCTGCAACAACCTCCCTCAGTTGCTGTAGCTCTCCCAGCAGGGATTCGGTATAGATAGAAATATCGTAGTTTGATTCAGCATGTCGAGGCAGAGAGTCGCGTTGGTTTAATGTGGGTAGATGAAGTGAAATGGGAGCAGGTGAAGCATTGGTCGTGGGGCTTGGCGGTTGCGGCAAGCTGTCTTCTAGGCTTTGTGGAAGTGTACGTGGCTTGCCGACGGGTTCTTGCAAAGGAGAGGGTCCTGATACGGTGTACACGGTAGTCTGGGGACTTGGAATTCGCGTATTCGTCACCTGTGTTTGAGTTAGTGGCGCGGAATTTGGGCTGGTGTCGGTCTTGTTACAAGGAATCTGCGCTGGATCCTCGGGTGTCTGGTAAGTTTCGATAGCAGTCTGGTTAGCGATGAGCTCGGTTTCGATTATCTGTAAGGGTGAAGGTGGTCGAACTAATGCGCTGTAAGAAATTTGACGTCAAGTTGTTTGGGGAAAAACGAACCTAGACTTATTTCTGAATTATCGATATTGTCGTATGGGGTACCATGTGGCTGTTGAGGTTCTTGGGTTGGACATGGGGCATTTGAGGTGAGATCTGCATTGAGAATTGAGAATTCAATGCGCCACTGTGGGTTCACCACTTCGGGCCGGCTATCAGATTGGTGTACGACAGTACTAGTGGATGTATGCGGGTCAGGTTGTCTGTTTAGAGTGGGTAATTGTTCATAACGATAGTCAGCCACGGTATGAGATCTTGCACCTGTTTTTCAAACAAATCAATGAATCCAGCGGGATATACCCTCCATTATCAAACGCTAAGTGCAACTCACCTGACGCTTGACCTGCCGGAAGAGAAGACTCGCACTGACTCGGCCGCAAGAGCGAGTTTACATTTGAAAATAGGAATTCATGGGGAATTAGACTAGCTGTTGTATAGGGCTGTGTCAATTCTGGTGCGGGTGTCTGCGAGCTGTTAGTCAGTGACAACCCTGGCGCACTGACTCGATCCAGGATGTACGCACTCTTTTGCTGGTTTGCAGGGTTGGACCGCTATACTTTCGTTTCTTGCTATTTTCATTTGGTTTGAATGGGTGCTCTTTGGGCGCTCGAGCCTCTGAAAGAATTTCAGATTGTGTTTTTCCTACTTTGAAAATGTGTTTAAGTCCATGAAATGAAGGTTTGACGTTCAAATTACCTGGATGTAACTTGATGAAATTGGGGCTAAACCATCCGTACGTTAAACCGGTGCACCAGAGGCGGCGATTTGGGTATTCTGGATGCAAAAGGGCGTGAGTCATCTGTTGCGGACCAGGCCATGCTCTCCAATCGTCGGAATATCGAGCATACAGCGTCAAAGCGCCTGGCGTGAGATCAACGTATATGTCTCCAGGAAGTCCATAGTCCGCTCTAGGTGGTCCGACGCCTAGAAATTCGCTAAATCCGTGCGCCTCTTTACCGATTTTAAAAGTTCGCAAAACCGTTTGTAGAAGTCTGAGGCTTTCGCTAGATGTCGCTCCGAGTTTTTGGTGATGATTGAATACAGAGCCGAGCATTGGAAAAACCTGTTAGTAGTGAACCAGAGAAAAGACAACTGCTCGATGTGCAAACACCAAGTCAAGATCGTTGTATTCGTAGAATCTCGTTGACATCTATGTGAAATATGAAGTGGAATCAACAAAGCTATAAAAAGTCGAGGAGAGGTCACGTGGGTGTTCCTTGTTATAACCCTGGTTTAGAGTTAGGGTTATCGGAAAATTTGTCCTTGTTCAGACTGCTCTTTGACCATCCAAGTTCCAACAACACCGATGTCAGAGAAAGTTGTCGGAATCCTTGGTGCGCGTGAGTACAGTGAAGCAAAATATTGGACTCCGGCTGATCTTGCTTCATTTACACAGATTTTTCACATCCATTTTGCGAGATGAAACCCAACATTTTTGATCAGGAGGAGGCCAGCTCGGTCGTATGCTTGCGGCTTCAGCTTCGCTTTTGAACATCAAGGTTATTATTCTCGACGCCGGAGAACATGGACCCGCGAAACAAATTATCGCACCTTCAGCACCGCATCTCGAGCATGTTAACGGATCGTTCGCCGATCCCGACAAGATTCGAGAGCTGGCGAACAAAGTCGACGTCCTTACGGTGGAAATCGAACACGTTGACGCCGCTACGCTGGAAGAAATCCAATCAGCGAGTAGAGGGAAGGAGCTCGCCATTCATCCGAGCCCATCCACCATCCAGATCATCCAGGATAAATATCGACAGAAGAAACACCTTGCGTCCAATGATCTGCCTGTCTCAGAGTTCGTCGCAGTAGAATCGACGGTTGGGTCGATTTCTTCTGCTGTTGAAAAGCTAGGGCTGCCGCTTATGCTGAAGAGCCGTACCTTGGCATACGATGGCCGTGGCAATTTTGTTCTTCGAGAGATTGCCCAGGCCCAAGCGGCAATAACTGCCCTCGGCAACCGTCCTCTTTATGCAGAGAAATGGGTTCCTTTTATCAAAGAAATCGCCGTCATGGTCGTGCGAACAGTAGATGGAGAAGTTCAGTCGTACCCTGTCGTTGAAACAGTTCACAAGGATAACATCTGCCACCTTGTTTTTGCACCCCTACGAAGCAGAGATGCCTCACTCTCGCAACGAGCTCGATCCGTGGCTGAGAACGCCATCAGGACATTCTCAGGCGCTGGTGTTTTCGGTGTAGAAATGTTTCTCATGGAAGATGGTGTGTCTGTCGTTTTAGAGAAAATTTTGAAGCTAACTAACAAGATTCGAAAAAGGAAACATATTCATCAATGAAATCGCCCCTCGCCCTCACAACTCTGGTCATTATACGATCGAAGCTTGTGAAACTTCCCAATACGAAAACCACTTGCGCGCCATCCTTTCGCTCCCGCTTGGATCTACGGCCTTGAAGGTCCCTTCTGCCGCCATGCTAAATCTGATAGGTCACTCCTCTTCCATGACCGAAATCACCACTACCACAAATGCGGCCTTGGCTATTCCTGGAACATCTGTACATCTCTACGGCAAGTCGGAGTGCAGAAAAGGTCGAAAGATGGGGCACATCACCATCGTAGCAGAGTCCGACGCACGGCTGCGATCGCGGCTGCGTCCTCTTCTTCAATCACTCCCGGCCTCACCATCGGAAGAGGTTGATCTATACGCACCAGCTCTGACCGAACCAGGCTCTGGATTTTCCGACCCCAACCCGCTAGTGGGCGTCATCATGGGCTCAGACTCTGATCTGCTCGTCATGCTGCCCGCTGCACGGATTCTGGACCATTTCAAGATCCCGTACGAACTGACGATCGTTTCAGCGCACCGGACGCCTGACAGACTCGTCGAATACGCGCGGAGTGCGTCAACGAGGGGGCTGCGAACCATCATTGCTGGCGCAGGCGGCGCGGCCCATCTTCCAGGGATGGTGGCAGCGATGACTGCGCTGCCGGTTATCGGTGTTCCCGTGAAGGGCAGCACCCTCGATGGTGTGGATTCTCTGCATAGTATCGTGCAGATGCCTGTCAGTATTTTTTCTTTCTTTTACAGCCGTAGCGGGTTTTCTGGTGCCTAATTTTTTTAAAATCCTCTGCAGCGCGGTATTCCTGTTGCAACGGTCGCCATAAATAACGGAGTGAACGCTGGATTATTGGCCGTGCGGATCCTATCTGCAGGCATCCCTGGTCTGATTGACGCTATGGATCACTACATGAAGACTATGGAGAACGAGGTGCTCGGTAAAGTCGAGAAGCTAAAAGAGGTCGGATGGGAGAACTATCAGGTGAAACGAACATGAAATACATCACGAATTGTACTTGTTTATATTTCTTGATTATATTATTCGGAGCAGCGTATGCATGAATGCCTCATAACGTCGTTTCTACACACTAGCTGTCTGCTGATGTCTGCTAATCGTGACAGTTCTGTTCAGGACTCCTTCAAGCTCGGAGTCCTTGTCGTAAAGTAAATGTAGTCACGTGATTTCCAATTTTCCTCGACTCGGTTGTTCGTACGAATACAACTCTCCTTCACTTTTCTAACTTTTGATATGCCTCCTACCGCAACGAAACCCACAACGCAGAGAAAGCGCAACAGGAAGCGCAAGAGAAGAGTCGCGTCTTCAAGTGAATCGTCATCGTCGTCCTCGGAATCCAGCGACGATGAAACTGTGCCTACAGTAACGAAAACCTTGCCTACGGCCAAACCGTTGGCTGAAGTGGGCTCCTCTTCTTCAGATTCGTCTTCAGATTCGTCAGACTCGAGTTCTTCAGATGAGGAAGAGACCAAAGTTGTAGCGCCTCGAGGACGTCAGGAAGGAAAGCCTGAACCGAAAACGATACGGCGGTTATCTCCATCTCCATCCCCTCCACCAGCGACATTGCCGTCTTTTCTACCATCAGAAAATGCTGCAAATACCTCTGGCCTGCAAGAGCAGCAATTGAAGGACAGGTTCCGTCAGTTTTGGATGGCATCAGTGGCAGATGGCTTCAAAGACGATCTCGAGGAAATTCGCAAGGTATTTCTCCCATATTCTTTTGTGATCACATTTGTAAACCTTTCTATAGGAACCCAATCTCCGAACCTCGCGCCTCGCTTTACTTATCGACTCGTTGGCTGCAGGCGCCGATGTTTTTACTTCATCCAGTAACAATACGACTATAAATGAAATGGACGTTGTATTAAATTAAACATTTTACACCGGCTTGAACACTCCCCGCTCACAAAGCTGGACACATGTATCTGGATCTGGCTTCAACAACGAAAAACGCCCATTTGGATATCCGATCCTTAAATCCTATCCGGATTGACATCGACAAACTTGCCGCCATACTGTTATCCAGCTCCTCTTCCTCTTTGTTCTCCTTCTCATCTTCTAGCCCATTGCGTCCCTTATCATCGTGGTCGTCTCGCCGTTTATTGACATATTCAAGGTCAGCGGCCACCGATTTTTGGACATCAGCGACGTGAATCACCTGTCGATTCGCAGAGCAGTTCTCCACCGCCTCGCGCACAAGCGAGAGTGTCTTACAAAAATCGGCCTTGCCAGTTGTGTCGGTTTTTTCTTCGTCGTCCTTTTCTTGTGCTTTTTTCTCGTATTTGGTCTTGGCCTTATTGAGTCGCGTATCCACCATTGCCACAAACGAATTGAGCTCCCAAATCAACTTGGTCCGCCTCTCGCTTGTTTCTTCAGGAAGAAGTTCGACGAGCGTCGCCCGCAATTTAGGAATCTCTGTCACCAACTTCGCTACCACCTCTTCATTGTATCGTGCTCCATCGGTGTCTATCTCAACACTACGAGGAGAGAGCTCACCTGGTGAATCATCTAGGGCGTTGAAATAGTTTTTGAGACGCTCGTTAAGCGCTTGAGCTCCAACAAAGAGGCGATGCCCGAAACGGTGTTGCCGACGCCATCTTCCATCTGCAGAGCCTCTGCGGTAACATTGCCTAAAACAAAACATCCTGACGGAAGGCGAACATAGGGAGCATTAAGTCATGCCGACACTGATGTATCAAATACCTGGGGAAATGGCGTATATAAATAATAGGAGCATATACAACGAGTAGAGTATGTAGTCAGAAAACAGCGATCAGGCGTTAGTAACATAAGGAAGCAGCTTGCAAAGCACAAAGAAATCAAAATCAAAAGGAAGTCGAACATAGCGAATGTTATTAGAATGCGCCAACGACCGATCTCCCAATGTAACTGTCAAGAATCTAAAAAGCCTTTGTCAGAAAAAAATAAATGCGTACGGGTGAATAAGCAAAGCGTACCTTATCCATCTCCTCGAGTTGCCTGAACCCGGGGGCATATATTTCACGCACTTGAGGGTGCAAAGAATCCAGGTCGATAGGCCTGCCGAAAAGCAATTCATCGACCGGATCTTGTGGTGGCAAGGGCTTCTGGGGCTTCAAAGCCTTGTACTCAATAATGGACATCATACGAGAAATCCCAAAGTCGTCCTTTGGTATCACGATTCTGCGCTGCTGCTGGTTCTTCGGAGTAGCCCGCGCCTTCTCTTCATCCACACGGGCGAGGTTCGACTGGGCAAGAGACGTGGCACGGTCAGACAGGTCGGACATGACAGAGGCGATCGATGGGTTGCGACGGCTACCCATCGGAGGTGGTAGTGGGCTGGTCCTAGGAGCACCTGTGGGCGTGGTAGTACCAGGACGGGAAGTTCGTTCACTAGGAGGGATGGAGTGGGCAACTGGCGTAGATCGCGCATTGACATTCTCCTCTGTGCCCTGGAACATCCTGGAAGTAAGAGCTGCAGACCCAGGCGTAACTGAACGGGAGCGTCCTTCTGCGTCGTCAACAGAATACTCCGAGATAGAGGCAGATCTCGTGGACAGGCGGTTACTGTCGATGCTCGATACTGACGAATAATCTCTCTCCTTGCCTTTGCCCTTTCTGATCTTGTTCAAAACTCGATCAAGCTTTTCGCCAATGCCGTCCTTGTTGCGAATGAAGACTCCTTCGAGCAAGTCATTCTTGTTACCGTCGATCTCTCGCCATTCCTCCTCGATAATATCACTAATGTCGTAGGTTTCGCCATCAGGCTCCACGTAGGAGTACCGCATTCGATCGCCGGTCTCATAACGAGAGCTGCGGAGCATAGCGTTGCCAGGCAGGAGAACATCCATACCGCGAACGGAGTTGGTCGAAGCAGAGACAATGGCGCGCTGGGTGGCGCGGGTAGCAGCACGTTGAGCTGCGATGATCTCTTGACGAGAAGGCTGCTTGGGGGGCTTGTTCTCATCTAAAGGGCTCTGAGGGTCCGAGTTATAACTCGACGAGGACTCGCGGTGCAGGTGTTGAAGTGCAATTTCATCTAGAGGAGCGGAAGAGCGGCGCCGAGATGTCGAGTTGCGATAAGACGTAGCGCGGCGAAGCACAAAGACGGGGTCGTCTGGTCGGAGATCATCGACCGACCCTAGCAGTTGAGATGAATCAAGGGATCGGCGTTTGTTATTCGACGCCTGCCGGTCTGGAGCTCGGTACTGGGGTGGGCGAGGGTATGCGTCAATAACTTTGCCAGATGGTGGCAATTCACGTTCTACAGAGTAAGAGAAGAAATACGTAAGTCGGTTGCCATTACTACAGAGAAGCATTCAAACATACCATGACCATCGATGCTGACCATGAGTCCATATCGAACGCGAACTCCGCTTCGTCGTTTGGTCGTCTTGTCCTCCACTTCATCGCCGCCATCGATAACACCATCCTGAATGCCAAACCGTTCCAGCCCGGTCTCGGTAACTTCTGCAACAGTAACATTCTTCGGGAACATGAAGATCTTGCGTCTCAGAACAGGCGACACAACAAAAGGTACATGAGGGTCGGTGAGAGAGTTCTTGAAAACAATAGCCTCTGTCTGAGGATGGAATTGCATGTCTTCTGGAAGGTCCTCAGCATAAATGACAAGTTGGAGGGCGAAGCGAATGGAAGGCGATGTGAATCGTTCAGGGGTGACGTTGGCTCCTGCAGTTAAGACGGAAAGGAACTGCGACTTGGGAGCTTGGGCCTCAGACTCGCCGTGCGAGGTGTCAGCAGTCAGGGTCTCGTCGCCTTCGTGGCCATTCAAGCTGTCGTCCGCGCCATTATCACCTCTGCGATTAAGGTAGAACTTGACGGCAGAGTCATCCGTGAAATCGTTCATGGATAATTTCTTGATTGCAGGGTGCATGGAGAGGTTGCTCGAAACGGAGCTGATACTGCCAACGCTGCTCCTCTTGACCTTCGGCAACTCCATGGCTTCGACGACTAAAGTCTCGAAAACGACGAGAGGATTCTCGGTAGGCTGCAATACAGCAGAACCTCCGCCCTCGACCTGTTTGACGGTCAGGTAATAATCGCCCTCATCTTCGCCAGATGGCAGTCTGAATCGCTGAATGGCCTGTCTGACAAGGTCGGATGCAGTAGTAGAAGCATTCAAGAGCACCGTCTTGAACGTAGCTTCCGTTTGCAAATTCTTTCCAGCGAAGACCCGGATGACGCTCAAGTTGGCTTGCCCGTCGTTGGCAGAGGGGCTTGTCAGAATCAAAGACCCTGGACGGGGTCTTGCGGATGGCGGACCCAGCGCGGAGTTGGACGATGGAGAGCTGAGCATGACGGAGGAAGCCGACTGCAAGCCATACGAAGGCTGAGCTTCTGGAGGTGAAGAAGGAGAACGATTAAGATACTGTTTATATAAATCGCGTTGTTGTTGATCTCGCTCACGAAGTTGACTAGCATGCTCCGATACTTGAGGTGTCGTGGAACGCTCCGGAGTAGAAGGCGTCGCTTGTTCAACCTGAGAGGCAGCCCGCATATCGGAAACGGCATTCCTGAGGCTAATCGCCTGTTGCTGCTGTTGAGCAGTGCTAGTGGTGGGTGACGTAGTGCCGTCCATAGGAGGCCTGTGGCCAGAACGGCTCGACTCCTCCGAACTTCTGCCAACGTATTCGTTGCTCTCCTGTGAACCAATGGATGCACTGCGGTCTTTGACTTTCTCTTTCTCCTTCTTTCCGCGTCCGAACAAGACTCCGAACATGGAGCTCTTTTTCTTCTTGTCCTTTCCTTCATCGTCAGTGTCTCCCTTGGAGGACGGCTCCTTGCGCAACTTGGCTGGAGATTGTTTGTTGTAAGTAGCCGAGCTGACGGGGGGCGCCATTTTCTCTTTGCCTTTCAACTTCTTCTTCATCGATTCATCCGATTCATCCTCGTCGCGGATCCTCTTCGAACGCTCCTCTTCAACGATGATGCTAGGCAAGTATGGCTGACCAGGTGTGCGGTCGTCGTATTCACGGGCAATGGTGGGGGTGACCGTCATCTTACGGGTCTCAGTTGCCTCTGCGGGGTCAATACGTCGTGGACCTTGAGTGGAGGATACGTCCTGAGTAAGTTTCTCTCGAGAAGGAGAAGCCCGAAGATCTTGCTGTTGCTGCTGCTGGGTGATTTGGGGCTGTTGCTGCTGCTTCTGCTGACCTTCTACCTGCATTAGATTGGTTGGTTGTGGGGCTGGTTGTTGCGAAGGCGCTTGTTGTTGGGGTTGTTGTGGTTGTTGCGCCTGCACCTGCTGCTGCTGCTGTAGTTGACGTTCTTGGGCCAGCATCTCTTCGTGTTGCTGTAATTGTTCCTGCTGGTACGCGCGAAGCCTCAGCTGTTCTTGATGCTCGCGGATGGAGCCGGGCTGCAAGGCATCGGGGATTGGTGCGCCTTGGCCAGCCTGTAACTGTCTTTGCATGTCGGCCGCACTGTCATCCCATTGCATACCATCATCGGGGTCCATTGCAGAAGCAAGGTCGTCTTCGTCCATGCTTTGCATATACATCTGCTCCGCGGCGAGGTCCATGTCTTCGTCTTCAAACCCTTCAACGTCCCATTCATCGTCTTCGTCTTCAACTTCTCCATCGCGAAGGGGTGGAATATAGCGATGATGAGAGCGAACAGAGTTGAAATGTATACTCCTTCTATTGTTGCCGCCACCATTACAGTTGGGATCTGGTGAGGGACTCGGACCATTGCCAAACGAGACGTTGTTGCGAACGCGATCTTGGGCCGCCAAAAGGCTTTCTTGCTGTTCTGCTTGTGTAGCCAAAGCGAGCTGCAGGAGAAATTAAATTCGGAGTAATAAAAACGAAGAGATATATGAGGACTTACATCAACGTTACGATGCTTGTTCAAACGCGCAAGGCGTTCAAAAGGCGTTTCGATGTTCTCAGCAGGGATATACCCAACCTCTTGGGTTTTGAGGACTCTAACTAGCCACCAGTAGCTGTTACTATCGTCCATGAGATATAGACTGTCCCCCTTGACAACATTTGCTTGGCCTTCAACCGTAGCTGCAAAACTGTGTAGTGCGTACACCATGTCGAAGTCGATAGATTCATTGGGTATCGAGAGCGTCGAGGAGCCATCTTCGTCAATAAAATCTTCGCCCTCTTCAGCTTCCGAATCTTCTTCGAGTACCGAATGTTCTTCGTCGTCGGTTCCGTAGTTCATAGCTGCATCGGCATGCGCCTGGAGGTGCTGGCTGTCCTCCGCATGTATTTGTTCGCGTAAATCGAAGGTATCCTGACGGTGTACCCTCCGTGTGTCGACGCTCATGACTGGAAATTATAAAAGGTGGAAATGAGAGTGAGGGAAGTGCCAGATAGGCCACGAAGTGCCCGCTCCGTTACTATTGAAGGAATGTCGGAAGTTGGTGATATTCGAGGCTAATTATTGGCCGTGATTTTTAGCCTATGTCGTCTTTGAGGTGAGGCTTGGCCAATGGGGGCTGCCTGGCGGATTTCAGCGCGGGCTGTTGGTGGTAGGCAACAGTCCTGGGCAAGCTGTGAATTGAAGAACCTCCGCGCGCCGACACGGTCTTCAATACTTATGTAATATAATTTATATTACGTAATTAATACTATTTGAGACGTATATAACTCGGTGCGGTTCGAATAAATTTCATCCTTCAAGCTTCGATGGTCAAGAACCCTCGCCGTTGAACCGGGGTCGACCTCTTTCATGCCTGTCCTCGTTCGACCACTAGATGACGCGGTTTTTGGTCTTGTGGGGGTGAGTTTCTTTTCTTTCTCTTTTTCGGATGATACTATGGAGTTACCGCCTGATGTGTTCTCTTCGGAGAGTACATTTGACGACAAATCCAAGGCTGTATTTTTCGAAATATTCTGATCTTGCTCTTCTGCGCGTCCTTCGTTTCATATTCTAACTTTTCATCTTTTCAGATCAAGTTCTGGTGATACCTTCTGATGATATTGAATTTTTTTAACGATCCCCAGAACTTGGTGTAGCTTATCCTCATGTGAGTACCTTTTTTTGCGATCTTCGAATGATGTTTTATCACGACGGTCTTCGTACTTCTCTGCCGAAAATGCCCGCCACAGCTCAATTTTTCGGGCACCCCCTTCTGATCCCTTTTGTCCCCTGTTCTTCATGCATGAATGCTGATATAAATATCAGGTCCTCTTTTTTTCTTGCTGCAGTGAATTTCGTGAAAAACTTCATCTCTTTCCGTCTGGAACCTGTCAGCGATGCATGGATTCCGTATTTTCCAATGAATGTAATCGGCTGGATGATTGAAATTTAAACCCCAACCGAAGTTCAGATCTTAGGACCAGACTTATACACGACGACATGGGTTGCTAGTGCGTGTCCAGAGGGCGCATAATGCATCTCGCCGTCGCCGCCATACAGTCTGTCGAGTTCTTACGTGGACTGGATTCAATTGAGCGTAAAACCAGAACTATTTTCGCAGTGATGCTGTAAATGATCCTTCATCTTAGTCGAAACCCTTTCGTTCGTCATCGATATCCATCCTAGGGCGAAAGATGTCGGGAATCTCTCAGACTAATGAAGCTATCGGTAAGCCTCGACTGTAATGTTCAACGCTACTGCTCTGAACTTTAAATAGGAAATCAACACCACCTGGTCGCTGTGGAGAAAGGCATGCGTGCTCTTAGGCGTCTACTGAATGACGAGAATCCTAATGTCCAACTGGAGGGGCTAAGAGTAATCCAGTTCCTTGAGAAATTGACAAGGCCACGTTGTCAACTTGAATGTTCATAGTATGCATATAACTTCTCAAAGTATTGCGGCAATTTGTTTCCTCAGGACGAAATGCCCTCTCGCGAGCTCATGGATACGCTCATCGCCATGCTGGAAGCGCCAACTGTCCACCACGTTGTCAGGGGAAAAATCCTCCGCCTCATATACGAGTGGAATGATGCACTTGAGGGGGAGCCGCCCAAGGCGCGTACATATCTGTAGAAACGACGCTCTGATGCGATTTGTGTCGTATATCAGAAAATATTAGGAACCTATCCAATTTGCTGTAAAATAGTTAATAGTCATCTCGAGCATTGAAATTGAATTCAGGTGTACTAAAAAGACCGACGCGACACGACGCGCTCGCGTTTGCTGGCACGTGCACTTTCTTTTTCTTGTCAACCACCACCACAGGCGTCTTCAACGTTCTCGAGCATATTCCCCGATTTATTGTTGAACGGTCTTATATCAGAACCATATTCTTACATATATCAAAACTTTGATATGCCACCCAAACAAGTCTCCTTGATATCCAGAGTGGCGAACCACCTCAAGCCCCACAAAGCGGAAGCTGTTCAACGACTCCGATTTAATGCACTATGCCTAGTCACGACGCTGATATTGTCGTACCTTTTGCCAATACCCTCTGTGCCTTCGGCGTCGAGAAGGATCCTGAAATTCACTTATCATGAGACTTGGTCCACTGAATGGTTTTGGGAGTGGTTCTGTATTGCAGGTAAGTAACTCTGAGCTTGCTGCGTCGGTTTTGGAACTGAGTTCTTGACCTTTCTGTCGACTAGAAATCTCCATTGTGCTTCTAGTAGGATGCAACATCCTCGAAGCTGCGTATGCCATCAAGTACCCCCGCGCGCCACTTCCCCCAGTGACATCTCCTGCGAAACCCAAGATACCAACAGCATCTCTAGCAACGCCCAAACGAGCATTCAAAGTTCTATCACCCCACGTCCGTAATTTTTCATAATGCTCGTCGGCGAAGGTGCAATTAACTCCATCCTCCTTTATTTAGACAAGCCCTCAACCGCAAAAACCCTTTGCATTTTCTCCATCAGCCTCTACATCTCTCACTTCTGCTTCAATCAGCCTCTCATCTTCCTCAGCACCCTACGCCCAATCGCCCGTATCCACGCCTTCGCGGGTGCTGCATTACACAGTGCCTCCGTCTTCTTCAACAAATACCCAGGCGTCATCTACGTCCGAATTTCTTTCGACGCCTAGTCCAGTTATTTCTGCGTACCGGGGCAAGCATTCTTCCTCAGATGTAGGCCGTAAGTCACTCCTTTTTTTCGGGTGTTCAGGCAATAATATACCCGGACTCCTTTTTCTCCTACAGGAGCCCTGGACGGGTCATATCTTTCAAGAATTATTCCGGACGAGACACTAGAAGATTGAAATTGAATGTATTGGACACAGATCCATCGGGCGCCGTCAGTCACTCTCGTTCTCATCGCCATATTTCGCGCATTAACTCTCCCGTATCTCGTCCTATCTTGCAGGCGCCATCTCTGGATGGGTATATCTTTTACGAGTTATTACAGACGAGGTGATAAGCTGAAGCCCAATTCAGTTGACATGCTTGAGTGGGGCGTTTCATGCTATGTGTATTGACAATTCAATCTAATACCCCACCAATGGTAGACAATCTTTGCCCTTCAAAGGGAGTAATTATATACTTAATGAAAAACTTCGCAGCCAAAGTTGACTGGTGAAGGGCTACGAAACTCAACCGAGATAATCTTCCGGCCAGGTCCGGATAACACAATAAAATCTGTAATAATCGATGAGGCTCGACTTGCAGTCCTACGGATTCGTTGTCACTTATCTAGGCTGCTATCTGTTCGATACACAAGAAAACTTGATTCAATTTACATTTACACACAAGGACCTTCGACATCGGTCATCATTCATGTAAGAACAGTCTGAGATAATCATATAAGTGCGTTACGTTCTAACCAAAATCCGAACTCCTTCGGGTCGCTCAATGGGTATCGGCGCCGTTGCGCAAATACGGGAATACCATGCTCATGCGCCTCTCCTTCCTGTCCTCGTCCTCCTCTTCCTCCAACTCTCCTTCAACTTGATGACGACGTCTCATCTGTCTGCGCGAGCGATAGCGGTTGTGCGATGGGTTTGCGTAGTACTCTTCCTTTGCTTCCTCGCCGCGGACACTGGCAAGCGTGGCGCCGACAGATTGCTGCACTTCGAAAAGGTGGATGAGTTGGCGATGCTCGGCTGAGGTTGCATGGGCCTTGCACGCTTCCTGGAGGAGGGTCCACACAGTGCGCACGTCGGCCGTGTCTGTCGGGTTGACTGGCTTTGCAGGAGGTTCCTCCTTCTTCTTGCGCTCCTCCGCTTCCTCCTTCGCCTTTTGGTCTCTCTTCTTCAACACCTGCAACTTCTTCTCCCTGTCTGTAGCCCACTTCGTTATCGCCGCCATGACTTTCGCCTTGTACTTTCCCTGGCTGTCTTTGAGGACGTCAAGCATCTCTACAATCTTGTCCGCATTGGCCAAATACAGGCTCACAGGGTTGCCTAAAATGTCGGGGCTGCTTGGAATGATCTCTTCGGATCCACTATAATAATTGTCGGGGGAAGTGTTGTATAGGTGCAAGCGGTTTCTGAGCTCCGCGAGTGCAGCGGTCTCCAGTGGAGTAATGCCGACGCAGTTCTCCATGTATATGGCCTGTGGAGGCGATGCGGCCAGAAGCTGCTTCGTGATTTCCGTGTACGAGCTTTTGACGGAGCAATGAAGCGGTGTCTGCCCATCGACGTCTCGGACGAGCAGCGTGGATCGGTTGTGTTCGAGAAGAATCTTGACAGGACGTATCGCGCTTTTCTTCACTGCAACATGGAGCGGCTGAAGGCGATGAGAACTTCTTGTTAGATTCTAATGTTTAAAGACAGAAATATAAATCACCGTATTGAGACGGGTCTTCGACTGTTGGGTCAATAACACCTCATTTACATCCTTTGGCAGCTTGCGCAGCAGATGTTCCAGCAAGTCACCGTTATTCAGTTCGCAGATCTGGTGATAGATATTCCATCTAGGTTATTTTATTTTTAAGTTGAAAAATGAAGAGCAGATCAATGAATAACATACCCGTCGTTTAATGTTCGCTCCGTGGCGGATACTTTCCTCGATAGGAGGTAATCAATAATCTTGATATCACATTGCTTGCGTACTGCCAGGGTAAGAGGATTCACTCCGACGAACTTGATCCTTTGAGGTTTGAATCAATGTCAGAAATGAAGTTCATGCTGTAGGAAATGCCACGTACTTGGTCTGCAAAGCCTGAGCGATCAAATTAGGCTGCAACTTTGCGAGAAGTTTGACAATGTCCACGTCGTTACCGAGGATTGCAGCAGTAAGTGGTGACTCTCCCAGCGGGCTTATAATCCAACCCAACCATAACGACAATTGCTTCTCCAGATCACTCTCCGTCTTCCCGGAGCCTTTCACCCCAAGCATGCGTCTAAACCAGATAGCTTTAGCATCGGAGTGGGTGGATGCGTAGAACTTGTATGCGGCAAGAGGGCGGTCAGACGCAAGGTAAGTGATTATACTTTTGGCCTTTCCGAGTGCCGCCTGCCAGACCAAGGGGTGCACAGCGCTGTCCCCATCGTCGTATGTCGCGTTGGGGTCATTCTTCTTTGCTAAATCCATGCGTTTCTTCCCATGAACGTTCAGACCCAGATACATCTTGTTTTCGTCATTCGTGGCGACAGGTAACTCTCCCTCTCCCTCTTTCAGCCCAGCCACCTTTCTGGCACCATCGACATCCACGCCAGCTCCCGTACGTCTGATATATTCGTCCAATATGTCAGGCTGGTCCTGTTCCATTATAACTGGTAAAAGATCGCTTCCGAGTTCCAGTGGTTGGGGTAACGATTGATAGAGATTGGCGATGTGAACGAATGCCTCGAGGTCGTTGTCGACTACTGCTTTTCTCAAAGGATTTGCGTAACCTTGTTGGGGACCAACCAAGGTGGAGGAGAATGGCTTGCACCAGCGTACATTAGTGCCTTCCAGCATCTTCTTCGGATGGACTTCGGATTTCACAGCTGACGGTCTAGTGGCAATGTCGACGAACTTAATTTGCTGCCGCTCAACTGTAATTTCCGAATCGTCAGAAGCGCAGCTGTCGTTATCGGAACCGTCATCATCATCTATGTTGAACGAATTAATTTTAATATTTCCACAAAAAGAAAAATTTTAATTAGTCGAAGACTCACCCATGTCTACATCGACCTTGAATTCAATTTGATCGCTATCATCTTCTGGTTCATACTGCGCCGTTGCAATTGCTAAGATAAGCTTTGCTGTTGACCAGCGACGACCACTAATGGCAGCGAACAGAGGCGTATAACCTATTTGCGCAAAGTAAAATGGATCAGCAATAGCGATTTGCCAGGCATAAAAGCTAGCTCGCCGTTTTGATCGTATAGTGACATTGACCGATCTACCATCCTGACTGAGATGTTCAAGGGCAATGGAACACCTAGAGCAACAATCGCGCTCTGACCCTCGATGGGCAAGCACAACCTCTGAATTTTGTCGTTGTCCCCGGCATAACACGCTTCATATAGTTCATCATATCTCTCGGTCAGGTGTTGTGGAACGTTCTGGCGTTGATATGACTTCGTTAAGTACACATAACTGTACTGTTCTTCGACCTTGACCTTGGATGGCTGAAGAATCATTTTCTTGTGATCTTCACTCTTTGTTGTGGCCACAGCCTCGGACTCAACAGAGGGATAAACTTCTTTCCATGTTTTAGCGTTGTGAGCAGTGAGGGTTGTTTGAATTTCAACGAGGAACGCTTTGAGGTCGGCGAGGCGCTGGAGCTCCTCCTTCCGTTGCTGTGTCGCCTTTTCTTTGGCCTCTTCCGCTGTCTTTGCAGCGTCAGCTTCGCTGACTGTGAGAGTGTCGTAGTACTGCTCATAGAACGTCTGCCACCCGGACTTGACTGCTGGCTTCGCTTCGTCTTCGGATTTGGCACCAGTTGCCGTGTCCATGGACGCAGCCACGTTGGCCTCTGCCTTCTTCCATGCAATCTTGTCTGCAAGCTGTAGTACAGCGAAATCGACCCAGTCCTTCAGCGTACGACGCTCGGTCACATTAGAATATGGGTTTAGGACACGCTTCAAGCCGAAGTCGGTAGTCGCTCCTAGCGCAATGAGAAGCTTGGCGATGTCATCGCCTTGACGCATGGAGACCTCGAGGGGTTGGTATGCAAGATGAAGGTAGTTCTTGACTGCTCCATAGGAAGATGCTTGTCTCTTAACCTCAGGTGTACTATTCCAGATGTCAAGGCAAAAGCAAGGTTAGAGTTCTAGGACATAAACAAACGTAAGGCAGGATATCGACTCACGCAGCATCTAGAGCGTTGGTTACATCTTCTTCCGCCAATTCCAATTTGGCACCATACGCAAGCATAACTCCAAGGACTCCGAAATGTCTCTTGCTAATAGCAGTTACCACAGGGAAGGTTACATTCTGGTATTGCACGGCAGGGAAGTTGATCGCAGCGCTTGCATGGGGGTCGCAGCGCAGCATTGTTTCGACAAGCTTTGTCCGGCCAGCGGTAACCGCAGAGTGGAAAATGGTGCGCATCTGGTCGTTCGCTGTGGACGAGGACACCGAGGGCAGTTGGAGGAGCCGTTCCGCGACTTTGCAAGCTTCGTCTTCGTCTTCTCTGAGGATGGTGAGGGTCAAGGGATGCAGAGGGAGATTGAAGGTAGTGTGCTTCGTAGGGAGCTTGGGATCCGCGCCAGCTTCGACGAGTGCGTTGAAAGTGGGAAGAGAGGCATAAAGAACGGCGTAAGCGACGGCAGAGAAGCCAAAGTCCCAGTCGAGTGCGTCGATGTCGATGATATCAGGTTGATCATCTTCTTCGGGAATTTCACAAGCATCTTCGGCTTTCTCTTGGGATGAAGCAGGATCGCCGGCTTTCTTGGGTTTTCCTGGATTTGCGTCGTCGTCGTCCGAGTTGCCTTCGTCCGAGCCCTCATCGTCGGCATCAGCGTCTGACATCACGACATCCTCGTCATCATGAGAGCTCCAATCATCTTCAGATGAAGGACGTCCAGTCGCATCCTTCGTATCCATCTTCTCGTCGTCGTCCTCACCATCCAACTCATTCTTCTTCGCTTCCGCAATGTTCTTCGCATTCTGCTCAACCAACTTCTTGATGACAGTAACTTGATCATACTGCGCGGCCAGATGCAAAGGAGCTCTACCATCAGCGAGCCTTGCACTAATCCTCGCACCACCATCGATCAGATCACATGCAATATCAGCAGCCTTGGCGAAAATAGCAACGTGAAGAGTCGTGCGCCCAACGAAGTCGCGTTGGTTGACTTCGATACCTTCTTGGAGTAATTTCTGCACTGTGGCCCTGTTATGTGCAGCAATGGCAGTGAAGAGCTGTTGGGTGGGTTTGATGTAGACTTGGTCGCTCCATTCTCCGACATCAATGGGGTTGAAGCTGCCTGTGATGCTTTGGCGGCCGGGGTTCTCCTCGATGAATCTATGCGGGAAGAAAATTAAATTATTCTTTAAAATTTTAAAGAGGAGGAGAAAGCATGAACAACGTACTTAATGCGTCCGCTGATATAAATTTCATCCTCTTCCTTTTGCAATGCCACTTCGTCGTCGTCGATGGGTTGCGGGCAATTCTGTCATCGAATAAGTGGGATGGAAGACGCATATATTTGTCGATTTACCTCGCAACAATCTTCCAAGCACTCATCTATAGTACCGAAGAATGCAGGATGACGATGGAGACGACGTCCCTTATTCTTCGGGTTAAAGGTGGCTGTCATATGCGGTCAGTAATCATCCATAGATATCTGCGAGGTGCTTACAGTTCATTCCAAGATCCTAAAATCAGAGAAGACTGTCAGGACGACGTAAAAATATGCATGGCAATGGTACATACCGTTTGATAGACCAGCTTATCGATCCTACGAGCATCCCAACCAGGACCATATGGGATATGAAGAGACGCGACATCGTAATCGTTCATCTCGATCCCCATTCCGGTCTCGGCTTTGAGGTCGCCTTTATACTTTCGCTTATTGCGCCTGTAATGACCATTGTTTGTATCGGGCCGCCCGCGGAGGTTCCGTCTGCCTTGGAGGAAAGCCGTGCGCATTCCATCGTCTGCCAATTTCTCCAAGACAAGAAGACGAGCGAGACCTTCCATCCTAGCAATGGAACGTTCGAAAATCTACAATAGAGGCCACGTTAACGGTAATTCTCTCAAAGGAAAAGGAAGGCGCACAGTCGGGTCGACCTCGGCGCGCTTGAGGGTAGGTACGTAAACCTCAAAGGCCCTCTGGGAGTACTTCGCGAGCCTGATTTCGTACGAAGGCGATCGACGCGTCACGTCGACCGTGTTGCATTGGCGCATCATGGCCACGATAGCGCGTGGGTTGGCCCAGACACGGTCACCTTGAAATATGAATATGGATGAGCAACGAGGGCAACGTTTGAATGGTTGAAGACACACCATCGTAGGCGCAGCATGGAGCATCGATGTCGAAGCCTGCAAGAATCTCGGCAGGAGACTGGTAGAGGCGAAGCACGATCTGGACCGACCGGTATGGGTATTGAGCTACAGAGACGCGTCAGTTCTCGATTGTGTGTAGATAATTGAAAACACGAACAGTGAATTGACACGGTGTGCTTGGTACGAATGCAAGTCACGTCCCAGGGAACAGAGTCTCTGACAGCCTCATAGATGGTCTTGATCTTGGCTTCTGCCTGAGCAAAGAGTCAGGATCGATCGAGTAATAAAGGACAGAAAACGGGGTACCTGCTCAGGAGTCATGCCCCACAAGAAAAGGTCCACGTCAGAAGTCGGGTACGCGTTAGAGTGATAGTATTTCCTGATAGCTCGCTTGGATGTCTTATCTTCCTCATCAAGAGGAGACAAGCAAGCAAGAATTGATCCTCCAGCGGCAACCACGTTGTTCCAGTCGACGAGCTGAGACAAAGAACCTTCGGTGAAGATGGACCAGTTCTTCTTGAACTCTTCGAGATCGGCGACCATACAGGGCTCGCCCTCCTTCCTCCTGTTCTCCTCAGCGAGAGGCATAACGTACTGGGCGTTGAGGTCCTCCTTTCCCTCAACAACCCTGGCTCTGGTGGTGCGGATCGCGTCCGGCGCGTTGAAGATGTCGACAAGGCCGACATGCGGGTTAGCAAGACGCGTGTTCTGCCTGTCCGTTGCAAATAACTTCCTCAACTCGACTTCGTTGTCGAGGGCGGGCTGTAAAGCCGCGTCAAGGGAGACGCCAGGACCGGATGGCAACGCCGCGATGCGTGAGATAAAACTTTCGATTTCGGGTGTTTGTTGCATTGTCGTTGAAAACTCGCTTGGGACCGTACTCAATGGTTGGGGGGTTGAGAGCAGATTGCAACCCGTATTTAAGGCCTTCAAGGTCTGGAACGGGCTGGCAATGCCGCCATTGCAAACCTGACTCAATTACCCAGCCATTGGCCATCAAAATGCGCACCTGCCTAACTCGGCAATCCCGCCCTCGGCACCGCCGCAACATCATCCCCCCGCTCCTGAAAAGGCGGTAATTACTAGCGAAGTCACACACCATGAACTGACTCAGGGCTTCTGGCGTATGACTAGGGAAGGATAGAATAAGACTCGAAATCCAGAGCGCATCCCGACTCGGTCTTGGGCGTCGTCTCTGTCAGGGTCTTAGGCTCCCTTATTAATATTACTGACTGTGTTTCAAATTGAGGCCCGTTGCTTTTGTCTTGAAAATGTTTGGATGTTGCGTGGTGTGGAGAGGGAGGTTCCGTTGATGTTACATAAGACGAGAGTACACAAAGCACCGCTCTCAGGGTTGGCTTCACGTTGTCAACACTATGGCTTGAGCAGCAGTCGTGACACGTTCATGCCTCTTTTGAAAGGTCGTAACCTCTTCCTTTACGTGGGTATTTTTCCCACTTTTGACGCTCCAACCGAAACAAAAGTTGAAAACAAGTACGTACATGTGCTCTTTTCCATTTTGATTTTGCAGTCACTCCTCGTTTGGCATGACTTGAGCTGACGAAACATCAGGGACGTATGCGCTGCATTGGAGGAATAACTTGGGAATAACCAGAACACGTCGAACTGTCGTTATTTCAGATAATGGACTCTGCTGACGTTAAAACACGAAATGGGCTGGCGATCACCCATGACAGCGACACGGTATGTATACTGCTACGGTACAACATCCACAGCTCAAGGTCTCGAACAGGAAGAAGACCCGAATGATATAGATTTCAACCCAGTGCACAATACCAACGGCATCGGTGTTCTAAAGCAAGCCCATGTAAAATCAAGCGTTAATAACCTCGAGGAAAAGGACGACATCCGAGTCTTTGTATGCTTTTTTTTCAGCGTCTCTTTTTGCTCCAACTGATGCGAGAACATTTAGGCATGCGACATACGAACTTCGGAAGTCAAGGAAGAAGAGGATATAACCTTGCCTCAAGGTCTTGAACAAGAAGACGACCTGAATGATATGATTTTCTATCCAGTGCATAATACCAACGACATCGGTATTCTGAAGCAGGCCGACGGGAATTCATGCATCAATAATCTCGAGAAAAAGGACGACATCTCTGTATGCTCCTCTTTTAGTCTTTCTCTCTGCCCCAGCTGATGCGAAAACATTAGACATACGACATACGACCTTCGGAAATCGTCACTGTCGAGGAAGAGGCTCAGAACATTATAACCTTTCCTGAGGCCCACGGAAAATCAAGTACTAATCTCGAGAAAAAGGATGATATCTCTGTATGTTCTTTTTTAGTCTCTTTCTTTGCCTGAACTCAAGCGAGAGCATTAGAAATGCGACATACAAACCTCAGAAGGAGTCGTCATCGTCAAGGAAGAGGCTCGGGAAGTAACCTTGATCGAATCCCCTCCGAGGAAAAGAATGCGCTTCGCTTTCGACGGGGTCGTCGTTCCGACACTGAAATTGCTCAATCATCGACGAAAAGAAGAGGCAAAAGAAGACTATGCAAAGCTCAAGATGATGAAAAATGTTAGCCTTTCCCCAGATTCATGTCCTTCTAAAATTAATCACGAACCCTGCAGCCGAAGGCAGCCAAAAAGCTTGAAGCTATAGCATTTGCTATAAAGACTCTCAGGAACCGGCTGAATGAGATTGGCCTCGAGGTCGAAACACGCTACATCACACTGGACAAGGTCACTCAGGAGGCTATGGTCACCAGAAGATTCATTTCCGGTGTATACGGTGGCAACATGCAGATGACATTTCCCCAGATCAGTGAAGCAAAGCTAGCGACGCACAATTATGGGAACAGGTTCATGTTTCTTAATACAGATTATCAGCCTATGGCACCACAGGTCCCTGCAGCTCCTGGGCTTTTCATAGACTGCGAGGCCGAACCTACCGACTGGGGTGAATCCGGTGAATGGAGGGTTTTTTCCAAAGTGGGAAAAGCGTGGCTTTTTGTGGGCTTTTACCGACTTGCGGCCTCGAAGCGCCCTTCAATGTCACAGGAAGAATGGAATGAACAGAGTGAAAAAGTTCTCATTTTATTTTAAATCTTTACAATTTGGATGCTGACGCTCTATCGGCCTTTAGTTTCGCAATAAATGGGCCTTAAAAATCACTCAAAAAGGGTGGGGTGTAAGAGTTTGTGCTCGAACACTTGCACGCAAGGAGCTAAATCGCGAACCGACTCGTAAAGAGGTATTGGATATTATCGATAGCGGAAGATATAAAGCCACCACTCTAGACGAAGTAAAGGCTGCATATGATGCAGGAAAGGAGGTACGTACATTCACGATGCTCAGCTTCCCGAAAGCCTCTGAAGCTATTTATGCAGAGGATGGGCATCTGGACGCTGAAGTGTATTGGCTACGATAATGAGTTTCAACATGAACTGAGTCAAAGGTTCCCTAATTGGGTCCCGCCGCCTCCCAAGAATTCTGGTCAAGGAAGGAAGAAGGCCTCCAAAACGCCTCGTGGTCAAAAGCGAAAGCGCTCAGACACTCCGGAACCTGATCTGACGGAACATGAGAGCGACGATTCAGAATTAAATGGCGACAATATACCCGAGAATCAGAAGGAAGTCGGTGTTATCGATATTTCTGATGATGAGTAAGTTATGTATATTTTAGACCGAGAGAACTCGATAGCACAGATTTTTCTGTAATCATTCCAAACTCTTCGATGAGATCGTTGCCCTGCCTCGAGAGATAATACATACATAATTTCCGGAACTCGAGCGTATTTCCACATACAAAATTGTCGTCGCATCCAGTTGAACATGACAACCCGGATCGACCTTCGCAGTCACCCTGCTAGAAAAAGGGACCAGGGAACGGTTTCACTCTAGGAATCTTGCTGAGCTCCAGAATTGCTGCATAAATCTCCTTTTCATCCGGAGACATATTCGACATCAAAACGGCTTGGCTGTCCACTTTCTCAGAGTTTAGGCTAGAGGTAGGGAAAGGTTGGCTGATAGGCTGGCAGACAGTTCCAGGCTCTGCATCAGCAAATCCACAAATTGCTGGTTGCCCTTTTTGGACTTTTTGCGACTTTTCCGCTGGTTCACAAGTCAAAAAGCCATACAAGTCAAAAAGTCAAAAAGTCAAAATTTGAGAAAATTTCATACAATAAAATTACAGTAGTTTCTAGTGTATAGCTCATGAGCATGGTGGTCTACATGTTTACAAAGAATGCACGGAATACATCAAGTGGCTGAGAGGGTGCGAGAATGCAAGAAATGAGAAATTAACATGAAGTTCGTTCAAGCTCCGACACACGTGACCGCAAACCTCTCGAACAGTAAATTTTCATCGAACGTTTCTTGCGTCTTCTTCTCCATTGTGAAGCCTACCAATGAACATCTACACCTTATACATGATGTTAGTCACCAATACTTTTTTCATTCATATCAGATTACCTTCTCACACATTCTCTCTCTTTATAAAGGAGGGTGAAAGCCTGAAGGACAAGGCGGAGAAGGAGCACAGTGCAGAGCTGTGGAATGCCTGCGTGGAGAGCGCCAGCCAAGCGCTGCGCATTGCGAGCCACTCGGTCCAGATTAGAACGTGGCGCGCTGAATGTACCCTTGCTGCAGGAGACAGAGAGTGGCGTTGGGATCTAACGTATGTGTTACTCCCTTACCTTGATTTCCAGTCCCCACAGATGACCGACCTCTGTAGCCGCCTTTCACACCTCCTACTACTATATACTCCATCTATCCTGCTTCCTCCTCCCACCGTCGCTCCCACTGGCGTCGAAAATCTCGCCTCAGCAGCAGAAGCTCGTCCGGGTACTGTATAAATCATACACCCGCCTCGCGGATGTGGCGAAGTTGTTGACGGAGTACAAGACACAGATGGAAAGGTGGTACAGTGAGCTTTTGGCGCTGGATGGATGCAAGGACGATGTGGATGAGCTCGTGGGTGTAGAGCCCATTATGTTATAGATAGACGTGCAAGTAGATAGACGTGCAATTTATTTGTTTTATCACTCTCATTGCTTTCCTGTCCTGAGCCATGAATTCTGTAATCAAAATACTTTTTGAACTGGTCCGACTTTTTGAACTTTTTTGACTTGTTGAAGCCTCAAATCTATTGACTTGTGAGAAAACAGACCTAACTTTTTGACTTGTGACTTGTTGACTTTTTTGACTTGTACAAGTCGCAACAAGTCGCAACAAGTCGCAACAAGTCCCAAAAAGTAAATTGAGGAAATGCTGATGTGGCACGGTGCCGTCAATGAAATAATCTCGAACGTACTTCTGGGTGCAGACAGAAGGAGCTGAAATGGAGCAGTGCTGCACATAGAATGGCATCAATAACGGCAGAATGGTATAAATTTCAATTGCAACTTACCCCGGCAGAGTTATGCGAAAGAACCACCGATCCAGTAAAGCCACGAGACATCTTCTTCGCTCTGTCCAGAAGAGGTTAGTTTTGCATCGAAGATCCAGTGGATTCGAAAGTGGTCCACGTACGCCCACAAAGGTGTCACAGGGTCTGCAAAGAAATTATTAAAATTCGTGTGGCGAGGAACGAAGATCAAGTTCTCACCTGCAGTATTTCCAATCAACAGAATAGGATAGCTGGTGTTAGCCTCGAAAGGACCTTAATTAAAATTGGTCAATATAAGTACACCATGTACATTTTCGCGACGGAAATCATTACCTTGGAAATGATCCTTAGGGAATTTCGGCCAACCTCTGTCAGACTAGGTAAATATAAATAGTGGAAGACCTCTATGTCCGAAAACTTACACGCAGCCTATCCTTATATTCGACCAAATATCTCCCCAGCTTGAGGCCTTCGTCGTCATATCAAAATATTTCTGCGTTGATTCCAAGTCTCCCGGGACATCATCACCGTCATTGCAGAGTACAGCCGCTTGCGCATCAGGAACGGTAGCAAAAACGGGAGAGTCGCATGAGCACTCAAAAGGGGGCGGGTTCATCATATCGAATAGCAACTGCCCATCTCCAGATGCGAGCTCCGCGAGACGTCGGGCAACAACCGGGAATAAAGCGTAAGGAGAATAGAGTGAGGCAAAGATCAACGAGCGTAACACGGAGTAATCCAGGAGTCCGTAGCCGGATTTTGTGCGCATTGGTATCGGGCGAGAGCGCAGAGAGTCGTAGAGGGTTGTCAGGTTATGGCGGATATCATCTGCAGTAGGAGCCCAGAAGGCACAGCTGTCGGGACCCGCTTCGGCACATCCTGTGTAGAAGCTGTCCATCACTTTGTCGGTATCCAGCAAATTATTCGACCACAACGCTATCAAGCAGACATATTCTGAGCGCAGCACTAGCAAGGTACAGTATATGACTCACTTGCATAATAGTTTTCAGAGTCGACGACACCGTCGATGACAAACTGCTCGATTTTGTCCTGTGGAGATCGCTTAGGCAAATGCTTAAGCCTTGAGTTTATTTACTCCCACGTACAGGAAACATAGCAGCAAAGGTAGCGCCCAAGACGGAGCCATATCTGGTTACAAATATTAGCTTCCCAATGGAGCCCAATGGAATCTACGTCAGAATCACTACTCACGAAAAACCCCAGTATTGTATTTTGGATCTTCCGTGTGCTTCAACAATCTTCAGCATATCACGAGCAGTCTGGTCTGTGTTGATATGCCTGAGGTAACCGTCATCGCTTTCCGTGGCTAGCTTCCCAACAACGTGGGCGCGAGCCTATTGGTGCGCTATTCCCTCGTCTGAGTTATTCACCATCAAGCTACGACCCCACATCACACGCTCAACGTCTGTTTTAAAGAACGAAGCATGAGGCGGAGACCGTCCAATCCCTGTTCAATCAAACATCAATAGAGTTGAGAACGTCAAAGCTTAGTGACGAACCTCGTGGATCAAAACTGACGATATCAAACTGTGGTCCAAGAATCGTGCTGAACGAATCTCCTGCAAGCCGAACGAGATCCACTCCGCTACCGCCTGGTCCACCGGGGTTAAAGAGCACAGGTCCGCGATAGAACTCTGACTTGCGCGGCACCACGGCAGGCTTACGGATGAGCGCAATGCTAGCCTGTTGGCCGTCTGGCTCGGAGTAATTGAGAGGAACCTGGTCAAGGACCGTGGATATAATCCCGTACAATGCAGCAAAAATGGAGTATCACCTACCAGAAGACGGGCGCATTGACGTCCTTCATAACATTTATGCCATTTTAGGTTTTTCTGTGCGACAATCTAGAAACACAACAGATATTTAGCGATTTGTCGATGTAGAGAAATGCACGAAGCACGTTGACCTTTCCCCAAGAAAATTCATCAGCATCCAAAACACTGGCACTTTCCAACGTAATGGGCCCAATCCCGGAGAAGATAACGCTCTGCAATCCGACCAATGCAATTCCTCCCAAAATGAAGGCGATTGAGAGGACCACCTTACCCATACGCGCCATGGTGGCAGTGAGGTCGAGGATTAAGTTGAGGATGGGAATAAATCACAGCCGCTAGTAGTCGACATGACCGTATATGTAGAAATTAAATGGTGTCAGCTAAAATCGCACGTTATCCTCGAGGTCTATGTAAAGCGCGGATATGTATAGCATGAATTGAAAAGTCTTTCCCAGCTGTCACTGCTTCAGCACGCAATTTACCTGTATTTTCCTTACAAACATAATACCGCTTCCCACCGAAAGACACAACGTTGACTTCTGCAGACATGTAAAATTCTCGTCAACTCCAATTAAAGCTTACAACCCGCTTCGACTTTTGCAGCCGCCCTGCTAGACAGATGACCAGGGAGTGGTATTATCCCAGGAGTCTTGCTGAGCTCCAAGATGGCGGCATAAATCTCCTTCTCGTCCGGAGTCAAGTTCGATGTCAGTACGGCTTGGTTTTGAGCTTCTTCGGAATTTAAGTCAGAGATAGGGAAAGGCTGGCCAATGGGCTGACAGACGGTCCCAGGCTCTGGTAGGGTGCCGTCAATGAAGTAATCTCGAACATATTTCTGGGTGCAGACAGAAGGAGCTGAAATGGAACAGTGCTGTGCATAAAGAATCAATAACAGCAAAACCACATCATATTTGAGCGCAACTTACTCCTGCAGAGTCTTGCGTAAGAACCACTGATCCAGTAAAGCCACGAGACATCTTCTTCGCGCTGTCCCGAAGAGGTTAAGTTTGCATCGAGATTCGAAGATGGTCCACTTACGCCCACAAAGGCGTCACAGGGTCTGCAAAACAATTAGTTATTAAAATCCATGTGGCGAGGAACGAAAAGATAGTCCTCACCTGCAGTGTTTCCAATCAACAGAATGGGATGGCTCGTATTTGCTTCAAATGGACCTTGATTACGATTCATCAATATACACTGTAAATCACAGTTGCGCGATGGAGAACATTACCTTGGAAATGATCTTTGGGGAATTTCGGCCAACCTCTATCACACTAGTTATATATAAACAGTAGAAGACCTCTATGTCTGAAAACTCACACGCAGCTTATCCTTATATTTGACCATATATCTCCCCAATTCGAAGTCTTCGTCATCATGTCAAAATATTTTTGCGTTGATTCCAAGTCTCCCGGAATATCATCACCATCATTGCAAAGCACAGCCGCTGTCGCATCCGGAACGCTAGCAAAAGCGCGCTCAGGGGAGTCGCACGAGCACTCGAATGGCGGCCGGTTCATTCTATCGAATAGCAATTGCCCTTCGCCAGTCGCGAGCTCCGCGAGACCTTGTGCGATAATTGGGAATGACGCGTATGGCGTATAGAGCGCGAGGAAGATC
The DNA here is from genome assembly GCA_015499995.1 of Flammula alnicola. Classification (NCBI taxonomy): domain Eukaryota; kingdom Fungi; phylum Basidiomycota; class Agaricomycetes; order Agaricales; family Strophariaceae; genus Flammula; species Flammula alnicola. The sequence continues at coordinate 53,011 of JADNRV010000087.1, read as the reverse complement.
GCCGAGCGTAACATGGGGAGATCCAGGAGTCCATAGCCGGATTTTGTGCGCATTGGCATTGGGTGAGAGCGCAAAGAATCGTAAAGGGTTGTCAGATTTTGGCGGATATCATCTACAGTTGGAGCCCAGAAGGCACAGCTGTCGGGACCCGCTTCGGCGCATCCTGTGTAGAAGCTGTCCATCACTTTGTCGGTATCCAGCAAATTATTCGACCACGACGCTATCAGGCAGCCATATTCTGAGCGAAGCACTAGCAAGGTACAGTATATGACTCACTTGCATAATAGTTTTCAGAGTCGACGACGCCGTCGATGACAAACCGCTCGATTTTGTCCTGTGAAGAGTGCTTAGGCAATGGGCAAGCCTTGAGTTTAGTACCACGTACAGGAAACATGGCAGCAAACGTAGCGCCCAAAACGGAGCCATACCTGATCAAATATTAATTTGTCAATGGAACCATGCTGGAATCGCTACTCACGAAAAACCCCAGTATTGTATTTTGGACCTTCCATGTGCCTCAACAATTTTCAGCATATCACGAGCAGTCTGATCCGTGTTGATATGCCTGAGGTACCCATCATCGGTCTCCGCAGCCAGCTGTCCAAGCACGCGGGCGCGAGCCCACCCCCGCGCTACTCCTTCAGCTGAATTGTTTACTACTTTCAAGTCCAGGTTCCATATCTCACGCTCGACGTCTGTTTTAAAGAACGACGCATGAGGCTGAGACCTACCGATTCCTGTTCGTTGAAACGTCAGTAGAGTCGATAACGCCAAAGGTCATCGACGTACCTCGTGGATCAAAACTGACGATATCAAACTGTGGCCCAAGAATCTTGCTGAGCAAATCTCCTGCAAGCCGAACGAGATCTACTCCACTACCACCCGGTCCACCGGGGTTGAAGAGCACAGGTCCGCGGTAGAACTCTGACTTGCGCGGCACCACGGCAGGCTTACGGATGAGTGCAATGCCAGCCTGTTGGCCGTCTGGCTCGGAGTAATTGAGAGGAACCTAGTCAAGGAACATGATTTTCAGTGCCTCAAAATGATATAAAATGAGGTAAAACTCACCAGAAGACGGGCGCATTGACGTCCTTCATAACATTTATGCCATTTGAGTTCTTTTTGTGCCACAATCTGGGAATGCAATAGATGTTTGCAACCAGCTCAATGTCGAGAGAGGGCGCGAATAGAACGAACCTTTCCCCAAGAAAATTCATCTACATCCACGACGCTTTTTAACGCGGTAGGCACAATCTCAGAGAAGATACGGTTCTGTTGTCCGAGCAATGCAATTCCGACCAGAACGAAGGCAATTGAAAGGACCGCCTTGGTCATACGCGCCATGGTAGTACTGAGGTCGATGTTCCAGTTGAAGATGGGAATAAATCACGCTATTTGACATCCTAGAAATCTAGAAATACCAGTCGCACATGGCCGATTTCTTGTCAGCTGCGCATCTCATTGTAACTGTTAGATATCAGCTGAGAATATCTGCCTGTATGGAGACTCGAATTCAAGCGTTTACGTTGGAGCAGTCCAACCTGACCGGAGTGGAGATAGCGGGGGCTCGGATACGCGTCGAGCACGCCGTGCGATATGGCGTCGCAGGAATGGAACGTCTTGTGGAACGTGTAAATTAATGTGTTGGACAAGGAGACGCGCTGGCACACAGGGCCGTGCACAGCCGCTGATAGAATCTAATCTACCTATCTAATCTAGCCGAATGCCCTGCCAAATCTCACTGTCACAACGTTGTAAGTATAAAGTTTTGCAGATTTGGATCTGTCCGCGGATATGTTAGCTCAGCAACCTTTGGATCTCATGCTAGAATCGATACCCGAGGACGCCCTATTGTTCCCCGTCAGTCACCTCTCAGGATATGGATATTATTGTCCATTAAAGATGACTAAAGCTCTCAACATGAGTCAACAGCGCGCTGTGGGTCCAGTAAAATTACAATTTGAATTAAATTACGCACAGTGGAACATTGCAATCAATAAATTTCCTCTCACTTCTTCGCTGCCGCTGCTATACTTCAGTCTCACACTCCAACTTCCTCGCCTGGTTTAACTTCTTGCATGGTGATCCACAATCCATCCTGCACGGAGGAAAAGACATCAGAGTCAATCATCCAAATGACTCGAGCTATGCTATAGCACCCACCTGAACATACATCGTCAGATGTGTTTTCGGCCTAATCTTCTCCTTTGCCTTTCGTGCGTCCTTATCCTGCGCCCAGTCGGCAGGGGCACGAGAGCCGGGGGGCTGTGCGGCTGGGGCGAGCGAGATGGCGGAGAAGTTCTGTAGAAGCCGGACGAGGAAGAACGAGGCTTCGTGATATGCGAACTAAATACAGGCGTCAATGTCAGTACCGCAATGTGTACAGCATGCGAATGGAATAAAAACAGACGCACCTGCTGCCCGAGGCATATTCTCGGACCGGCGTTGAAAGGCAGAAATATAAATGGATTTGGGGTGAGGTATTTATGCAGTCTATCGTCCAAGAATCGGTCAGGGTCGAATTCGAGAGCTGTGAGAGGTTTCGTGAGCATCAGTGTTCGTACGAATGAGACAAGGCATTACTGACCATCAGGTCCCCAGAGATCTTTCCGCCGGTGCATCATGAATACACCATACGGAGTCCTTGGATTGTGTTAGATAGACTGTAAAAGGTAATTAATGACATATAGTAGCTCGTATTCGCAGGAATGTAGAACGGCTTTCCACCTGGTGTTTTGCTAGGCCATGTCGTCGCTTTCTTTGATATTCTACCAAGAATACGGACTTAGGTTGTCTTCGATTGTTCGACGTCTAGAAACGTACCTGATATTGAATGGCCTTCGCGAGCACATCCCCTATGAGTGAACAATTTTCTCAAACACCGCAGGACAACTTACACGACAGGATATAACCTCAAAGTTTCTAGCGACAACTTCATTTAGACTCAGTATGCGACGATTTCGTGCGGACTTGCCATTAATAACCGCCTTCATATATTTCATATCCCTGAAATCATCGTACGTGGGCCGTCGTTGCGGGCCGATCTTCCGCAAAATCTCTTCACGCAGTCGACGGAGAACGTCCGGGTGCTCTGCAAGCATATACACCGTGAAAGTCAATGCACTCGCAGTCTGGACGACAAAATCAGACCAATATAGTTCAAGTTGCAAGTCCCTTGAACTCTTACCGTATCGCGACCCGCGACCAGCAGGGACATAATCTCATCCCTCAGTGTGATTGGATCCTCAGTCGAGTTCACAAGATTCTCCAAAAGGGTTTCATCATCTCTATCCTTCTCCACGATACCTCTCGCTTCTGCCTCCCTTTTCCTCTTGATAGCCTCGCCAACGATCGGGTCAATGAAATCATGCACAATACCTATCGGTTTCTTCAACTTATCCTGCCAGAACTCCATCAGCGGCCAATGCACGCCAAAGCGCATGCGGAACGAGGTGATGGACTGCGCCTCGGAGAAAGCGCGCACAAAGCGCGAGGCAGGGTGCCCGTCGGATGATGCCCCACCGGATGGTCCTGTCGCAGTGACATAGTAGGGGTATGGGAGCCCACCCGAGAGCGAGCCTACGTCGTTGCCGAAGAGGAACTCGGTAGCGGAGTCCAGTGTAAACCTAGCAATGAGATCTTGGAAGTCGACCGGGTGCCCTTCACGAAGCCGATGCTTGAGTTGGCGGATCGCATCCTCTGCGTGTCTGTCGAAATTGTCGAAGTGGCTGATGCGGTCCCTGCTGAAGAATGGGCGTGTCATCGACCGGTGGAACCTGTAGTCTATTGGGGTAGTCCTTTCTGGCAACAATCATGAATACGCACTTCCATAATTCACCATCCACCGCGAATACTCCCGTTCCAAGTAATGGATGAAAGAGATATCGTATCTCAGGGCCTTTTTCGAACTCGTCGAATTGAGTTGCAAGTATGGCCTTGATGTATTCTGGTTCTGCTGTAATGATCTGAAGTCACTCTGTCAGCTGAAAAGACTCCTGATGGGCGGAGGTGCGCACCCTGTTTTCGAACAATATCCGTCGATTGAAAGTATATCCTCCCAGTTTCTCGCACAGCTCTTCGAACCCGTCGCCTGGATAAGCCGTCTTCAAAGTTTTGATACCCTTTATCAATGCCCCAAGGCTTCCTGGATATGGATCGCCAACCCTTGGCGGCAACACCGCTCCCCTCTTTGCAGCATCAAAGCGAATGTAAAACTCATCCCACATAACCGAAATCGTCAAAGCCAGTGGCAGGCTCAACACCATCCCTAGAGTCAGCAACCCCGCTGAAACTGGAACATCGTAGGCTGATTCGAGAAAGCGTAGGACGACATATGTGAGCGCTGGTGGTGAGAGAATCCTGGGCGACCTTTGAATGAGGTATGCGATGCCTGGCGGTAGATCCCCCATGTTCACAAAAGCAAGAAGCTACACGTATCTAACTTGAAAGTTGACGTTGAATATTAATGTCTGACTGCGGTTTCGACGGGGCGGTGTTGGCTGTTGCAAAGCTGCGCAAATGGGTATAGAAATTTACGGAAGATGGACTGGATTCAGAAGTGTCTCCTGGTCTGCAGAATGTCGCCTGTAATTGCGCCTAACTATCACTCATCATGGCTTCATCCTATAATGAGAGTAGAATGCTTACCTGGACCGTTCGCGACATGATACATCATGTATCAACCAACATATCCGCAAGTGCCGGGATCCGCGAGCCGAAATTTATCCCACCGACTGTGAATTGAAATTCCGCGTTTTCATTTGAATAAAGGGTCGACTTCGTCGACATAGCCTTGCTGTACTCGTATAATTTTCATTTAAATATATTTGCACTGAATTGTGTCTTTCAAACCTTTCCTGTGACCTGAACATAAAAAATGCCGAACATAACAAGTTGGACCCCTGTAAAGGTAAAAATAAATTTGTATAGAAATAGATATGTATTTAACCAATATTCCTGCCGCTGCCACTCGTCGCCAACCTTCGGTTGACTCCTCGTGGCAGGGAGAATTTGAATTTACATTTTATTATTTACAAAGCCAGAATTTTTGCAAATGGATGCGCAAAGATCTAAGATGCTGTACGATTTCGATTGTGTAGTCCCGCCTTTGTTTACTTTGGTTCTCGACCAAAAATAGGCTGAGCGCAGGCAGCTGTTCAAGGTCATCGGGCCTCAAATGCTGGCGTCAATGCAAAGTCCGGATCCCTGCTGGCTCGCAGAAGTTGCAGGCCCAACGGCGGGATGACCACACGCATGTAGCTTTAAGATAAATATATTTCATACACTAAATAGAATACTTAGAAGATAATTTAAATAATGTTTCTACAGAGAGTGAAAAGTACATGACGAGGTAAGAAAGGATGGATTACTACTGAGTCATGGTATGCAATGTACATAGGTGTATTAGAGTGAGTTAGAATGGGGAGGGTGTGGGCGGACAGAGGGCGCGAGAACACAGGGATGAAGATATACCTGGTGGGCCTCACTCCCCTTCGTGTTCCTCCACCGCCCATGCTCCTGCGGTGCTCACGAGTGTTTGTGTTCATGGGTGGGTTGTAAGCATGCAGGGGTGCCGCGGGTGTTCATGGGTATTTGAGGTGTTCGCGAGTGGCTGTCAGTTGCTCGCGAGCCTTCGTGGGCGGCAGTAGGCATCCACAGGCAGTCGAGAGGGGTGTTCCGAATTCGTGCCTAGCCGCACGTAATCGAGGGTGCTCGGGGCTGTCTGAGTGTGTTTCATGGGCGGTCGATGGGGATCATGGGCGGGTGGTCACAGCTGTACGCCAGCGGTCAGCAGTTTGCACTCACATCTTGCTTCACCTTCTTCCCACTCTGTTCTCATGCTCTTGTAGCTCGAGTCCGTTCGGGCTCTCGTGCACCATTGAGACCGCCGCCCTGAAATCGAAGAATGGCTTGGGCGAGGTTGCCGTAGTGGCCATGGTGCAAGTCCAGGGATACCGCTGAGAATGAAGTCGCAGATTCAGTTCACACCAGCAGGTCGCGAGAGGGGGGGTGGTTCTGGAGGTGAGTTTGGCGGGGATGATGTGAGTGGGAAAAGCACAAGTTATTCTTAGCACGTAGCCAAAGGAAGGACGGTAGAAGATAATGTTTGCCCACGTTTGACTTAGAGGCAACAGAGTTGAAAGCAAACAACTGCAAAGACAGCTGTAGAACTTTTGCAAAGTAGGTTCGGAGCAAGCCCTTGCTCCAGTCCGGTTCCCGGACACCTTCGCTGAAGGGGCTTGCTTCAGAGTGACAGATTTGATGGGCTTTCTGAATGGTATCTAACTCAACGAGGTCTCAACCTTTCTTCTTCAAGTAAACTGTATCATAAAGCCAGGATGTGTAGCTACTATTCTATGTAATTTGTAATAAAAATGATTGTCTCGAAAAATTTCCAGTCCATATACAAGAATCATTTTGTGAAATCCTTGGTTGACAATATGTGATGAATAAAAGGTTATTACTGGGCGTTTTTCATTAAAAGAAAATTTGATATGAGATATAGAACATATATACAATCCTTGGCCAAAACCTTGAGACCGAGCGTTATCGGGAAGTAGGTGAGCGGCATATACATGGGCGAGCCAAATGTCTGTCGCGGTCATCACGTGATCGAGTGCACTTCATGGATTCTCGTACATTGGGAGGAGGATTTTAGGCGCTGAAGTACTTCTAAGCTCCAATTTGTTTGCACAATCATATATATATATGCTAAAACTATGTGATGCAAATGTTTTATGGCACCAGGATGGCTGCATGCTTAGAAGGGAAGCCTCCTTCCAAGGATCCTAAATCACTCTACATTGCCTGAGCCATATAATTATCATGAATGAGCGCTAAGATAATCCCTTTACGTCAAAAGGTATATTGGATGTCTGAGAAAAAATTTCTCAGCCAACGTTGAATGGTAGGATTACAAACTGGTTCAAGCATCGACGAAGACAAAGCCCTCAAATTTCGTCACTCTGAAGCAAGCCCCTTGTCAGGATTGCATTCCGCAATATATATACAAACAAACAAATGCCTGCCGAAGCACTGCCGACAAGGGGCTTGGCCCGAACCTATTTGCAAAGGACTAGTGCTGTGTTGGATTGCTATTTCACCATGTTACCAATGTGAGATTGGTTTGGGGTCCGCTGTGACGTTAGAAACCCATGTTACTAACCGTTATTTTGTTACGTAATCATCCAAAATAAGAAAAAAAATTCCGCGTTAAATGACATGTAAATAATGTCAGACTGAGGTAAAGAACACGTTAACAACCTGCGACACCTAAAAGAAACTGTTGACACTCTACAACAAGGTAGTTGTGTTATTATTTTCAAGTTTTCGAGCAATATAGCAAAATTTCGAGTGCCGGAGTCATGCCAGAGTTGCCTAATTTGGAGGCACGTGATGTCCGATTCGGTCCGAATGGACGCTTGCACCCAAAAAAATCAAGCTCTACTTAATGGTCAATTTAATGGGTATCGCTCTGCCAAATTGCATATAATAAATTATTAGAATGATCTGGCAACTCTGCTGATGCTTTGAGAGTTTCTCACAGTTTCTAACATGCAGTTTTTGACCCCCCATGTTAGAAACGTTACTAACATGTTATTAACATGTGATATACTGGTCTGTTACTAACATAGAGCCAACCAACACAGCACTACAAAGGACGGGGTAAGATATTGTTTGCCCACATTTGACTTAGAGGCAACAGAGTTGAAAGCAAACAACCGCAAAGACAGCTGTAGAACTTTTGCAAAGGACTAGGTTCGGAGCAAGCCGGTTGCTCCGGTTGCGAGCGCAAGCAGCGGCTCCTTCGCAGAAGGGGCTTGCGTCAAAGTCCATCAAAAAGATGGGTTTGCTTAATACCCTCGCTCTCACTCAAAAACCAACGCATAAACATAATTCAAAGTGTATCCTGTACTGAAAATGTATTATAATATATGTATTCCTTCAAAATATAAGATATATAAAATTAACATATAGTAGAGCATGATGAGTGGGCAAAACACACAAATTTATGAATCTTGACCTATCATCATAGGTTTTACACCAAATTGGCTGGGGGTCGGGCACTGGTCCCTTGTTATATGCATTTCCAGGTCTAGATACTTATTTTGAACGTAAAAAACTTTCTTCCCTTTGAAATCGATTTCCATTCACCAACTGGCTCGCTGTGATGGGCTGTGTCACACGTGTCACAAGCACGCGTTCAGGCGTACGCACAGTGCGCCATGCTGCAACCTCATGGCAAGGCGAGTAAGGCATTCAAAGAATGAATGTGAGTACTCCTTCCACACTATCATGTCGTCTCAGAATCTCGAGCTCAACCCATCATGGGATGCTATTTTTTCCCCAAATTCCGACCTCCAGAACTGCAAAAACTTGCAGCAAGACCTTCAATGTCAACTGGTCTTTTCCCTCATTGTCTATTTGAATGTCTCAGTCAGAGATTTCATTTTCTTCATATTTGAAAGCAGTATTGCAGTAGTCAGGCATAGGGCTGGCCTTTTCATGACCTACCGATCTCCTGCTAATTTCGCGCCCTCAAGACTCTACAAATCCTGGCATAGCAATTTCCCGCAAAGTCAGCCACATCTCCACAAGTACATCGTCGAGCCCTGCGCACACGAGATTATTTTGGCGGAATCAAATACATTTATAAATGACAAGCAGTACAAAATCAGCCCAAAATCGTGCACTGTCAGTCAAATAATGGATATCCTGGACCCAGGCAAACTGGCAGCTCGATACGAAGTCTCGGTACCGTTTACCTGGAGTCTTCTTTCAACATTTACGACATCTCCGAATGAATATTGAAAGAAGAGAGAGAGAATAGCAAGGCAAGAATCAGAGGCAGAATTACCTACTGAAAATGACGAGGAGTGGATTGAAGATGAAGAGGTTGGAGCCATGCCGGAGGAGCTGAGCAGTGAAACAGGAAAACATTGGGCGCTAAAAGGTTTCGCGCGAAACACAACTTTTGTAAGTGGTTAAAACTGATCTTTATACCAACATCTTATTTACATTACCACTGGCAGACCCTCGTCTTTGTTATCAGCATGATGACGTTCACCCGAAACAGTGCATGCAACCTTTTTGCATTGATTATGGGTTTATTTCTGGACATCGGCGGTACCGGCTCACAGGTTATATCGACCATGAGCAATGCTGGTGTCTGCGTATCCGTATCAACTATTGAGCGGCTGAAGAAAATACTTTCCGATGATGCAAAGAAGAAGGCCGTCGACCTCATGAAGACCGGGACTTCGTTTTTTTCGATCTTTGATAACATCAATATCTATCTGCGAAAACACCAACAGCGCCTATTCAATTCCAATTCCATGATTCACGCAACAAACGCTGCTGTAATTGCAATACCGGACATTGATAAGACAGCCGAAGATCTAAAAATCAAGCTCGACAATCGTGGAAAGCGTGCAAATGCAACGGGAGCTGACATTCTACCCACCGCCGAAGACCAAGAGAAGATCTACGGATCGTATGTAGGGCTCGTGATGCATATGATCATTTCTTACTGTCCTGGGAGCTCTACCTGGAAACACAAGAGCGAAATGATCAATATGGCAAACAGCAAGATGGCATCAGATCGTCCATTGCCTCCTGAGAAGACCGACGCACGTCCACTTGGAGTTTTCGACATCAACGAGGGCTCGAAGAAGGGAATAATAAAAATGCTTCAAAGCCTGCAAGAGACGTCAACACTTTCCAAGGATGAATGGGCTGGCAAGACTCATATCGTCGCTGGTGATTGGCTCACGGCTAGCAATCTCCGAAGCGCCCGTTGAGATCGTAGCAACGATGTCAACAGAATGGAGTGCCTCGAGTACATTGAAGACCTCAGCCAACTTTTCCACTTCGCACTCAACGCATCACATATGATCATGCGTCTTCACTTCGATAACTCGATACTAGATCCAGGATCGCTTGCAAAGCACAAGGGTCTTTTGAATCGTACCTGGGATGCAGCCAAACCGAATTATGCAGACGGAAAGGCGCTAATTCGACATTCTTTAATAGCGCGTATACTGTATTCCATAATGTGCGTATATTTCTCAAATTACATTATATATTGCTAACAGTGTTTTATTCAGGCTCAACCAGAAGATGACCTACTTTTCGGAGCTTTCAAATTGGAAACCATCACCCGAAGAGCTCAGTACATTTGCTCACGACTTTGTTGACAACTTCACCAGTACTAAGCGTGCTGACGAAGCCAAGGCTGTCAATGATGATTATCTTGCACATTCAATTTATTTCATTCGCGATGCTCTAATGTTTTGCGAGTTTGAACATGCCGTGAGCTTCGCAGACACTGGCCGCATACTCCGAGTCTTCAAGTTCTGGAGTTTGTCCTTCCGTGGAGCAGGCCTCCATAACTATGCTCGAGAATGCCTTGAGCTGTTAGTCAGATGGAAATACGAGCTCGATCCCCCACTCCGAGCAGCCCTTGAGAGGTCCTGGTTCGTAAATCGGTGGGGACTTCCTGGGAGATGGATTGCCGCAGATCTGTATGTCGAGCAATTAAATTTCTGGGTCAAGGTATGTCAAATTTAGTTGCCAGATTTAATTTGATTAACGCGCATCATTAGCGAGTTTTCATCGCGAAGGGAGCAGGAGTCACCGTTCAATATATCATTGAAAAGGGATCAGCATGCGTTGAGATCTTTCGAGAGATCTCTCACAAATTTGCTCGTACATTTGGGCACTCAGATCACGCTCGCAGGCACAAAGAGGTCAACATTGAACACGACCTTCGACTTCTTTCTGAGGGAATGCTTTCAGCACGTCTCCACATTCAAACACCGGAGCGACCTGTACAATCGGCTGCCAAAGTCAATCGTCATGGCAAGATCCTAACGCCTGCACAAAGCATGATCATCGATTGCTATGATCTTGGGGCCGAGATCTTGAACGATGGCAAATTTGATGAATTTATTTGTACTACCACCTGGGATCCTGCAGTAGGATTTCAAGGAGAAGAGAATGGCAACGGAGAGTCTAATTTTGTTGATGTGTTACTAAATGGGACCACATTTGATTCAACTCGCAGAAATCCTATATCTACTGATGACTACAATGATGTTGACGACGGAGATGATATTCAGCCATGATATCCAGGTTCTGGGAGTCTAGGTGGAGGGACGGAATTGTAGCATATATGTGTATCTACCCTATCTACCTTTTTTGCTGCTGGCTGGTGCTTTGTAAATTATATGTCGTCTGTGCACGATAGTATGATCTTTCTGTTGATGCTGATGGCTGTGGCGCACTGGTGTGTGGCTGACTCGGCTGAGTCACGGCGGGATAACTGGCATGTGGATAATAATTCTGATAGTGTGAAGTCGGCAGAATGATTGGCATTGCCGACACCTGCGGAGGAAGACTCGACACCATGCGAGGCTGCGGCATAGCTATCTGGGTATTTGCGGGCTGGTAAACAAGTGGCTGAATTGCTGGTGCTGCAATGTTGGATGAAATCGTTGGAATGGACGCGAAGACATCAGCGCTTGAGTTTTCTGCAACTGTGGGGGGTCCTAGACCGAGTTGGCATACGGTTTCCATTTAATGACTGTCGGACTGGTGAGAATGAAGGCTGTGGAAGTGGCTTGGACCGCCGAGACGGAGATGGTCGAGGCGTCAAATTGTTGTCGACAATAATGGCGGCTGGGAGTGGGTTTGGTACACGCGCCTTCTTATTCTTCCCTCGACCAGATCCCGGGACAGCCTCCGCTTTGGCTGAGATACGCCATTCCGATATGAGCCCACACACATTGTCCAGATCCTGTACTGATGCGAGATTCCACTGAATGATTTGCTTGAGAAGTTTCAGTGTTACCTCTGGCTCTCGCAGGAAATTTCCACTGTACTCGACAAGCTTCTTGATATGCTTGTCAGGGAGATAAATGCAGCTTGAGAGGAAGCTATGCGAGGACATCTGAGCTTGGCGATCATTGCGCCACTTGTCGAGAATTTTGCGCAAGCTCTCGCTCTGGTTCTTGGGCAGCTTGATATTCTTGTCCTTTAACGGGATGAATACTGCCTGTGACATTGGAACGGCGATAGTGGTGGGTGGTGGACTGCTCGAGTGTGTAGTATCTGTAGAGCAGCGTAAGTCGTTCGATGTTATTGAGAGAGCGTGAGATCGCTGCTTCGGGTTTTGAGCGGGCACGGGAAGAGAGTTGACATGAAGTGGGAAAATGAAGTCTGATGCGAAGGCTGACAGACGGACATCGTCTGCTTTTGGAGCAGCATATTTAGTAAGGAGTGAAGGGTTGCAAAAACTGCAACAGCGAATGGGAAGTGCCCATCTTTCCGTCAACTGGAGGACCGTCCACGTTAACTGTCGATTAGATTTTTGAGATCGCGGTCCACGCTTATCAGGACTCTCGTAAGGCTGATCAAATTTGGTGTAAATGTTGAGTTGAGTATCTGGACGAAAATGAACACGAAGATATGCATGTATGCATGCTGGAAGATTGTTAGTATAAGCTTATCATATGGATAGACTACGCACATGGGCTTTTCTCATCAAAGTTGAGGTTAATTAAGCGCTCAAGGGGAGGATCGAGTTTTGCGCGATTGGCCGTAAATGTAGCTGATTCAAGCGCCTTGTCCTTCCCTTTTTTGGTTTTTTGAGGAAGACCCTTTGGTCGAAACACCCACTTCTGTACGAAGAGAAGGCACATTGCTTTTGTTTCTCTGTCACGTCCTGCTCTTCCCCATCATTGCGCGAGTGTTGAGATGCTATGTGGCACACAGAACAGGACTACAAATTCTACATCTGGCACATTACAACCCATGCCTGCGGCATCAGTTGCACAAAGAATTCGAACTACCCCCGTTCGGAAATCATCCCAGACCTGTGCTTTTGCCTCTTCCGAAGCAATACTAGTAAAAGTCTGTACAGATTTTCAAAGATGCATAGGGAGCATCTTCCGTAGAGTCTCCATGGCTGCGTTACATTGGTTTATTGTCTCGAAATAGAAAATGCACTTCGGAAGAACCGTGTTAGGTGCGTGTGGATCCTTGGGAATAGGGGATGGCAGGACATGTAGTGCGTCAAGCACAGGATTGGCCGTATTTTTGAGGATGCGAACAATGAAGCTGAGGTTATTGCGATCAGCGCCTACATCTAATCCCCAGAATGGGCGAAAGCCAAAAGCAAGCGATGACCAGATAACGTCGAAGGTTGCCGAGGCACATGTTGCAGTACATGCGAGAACTGGAATTTCCTGACCGATATAATCCCGCAGCTTGGCGAGACCAGAGTACTCTTTTCGGAACTCGTCTCCCCATTCCGCGATGCAATGTGCTTCATCCACGACAACGACCTGAACCTTTGATCGAAAGGAAGCATCTTGCCAAAGGCCAGAAAAACTGTCACCAAGTGCCATTTCAGGCGATATATAATATAGTTGGTGCTGGCCTAGTCGCAAGGCTTTCCACATCTTGGCACTGGCAGTGTCTTCGTTTATCATTGCTGCCGTGATACCTTTCGCTTCTGCTTCTGCGACCTAGTAATACAGTTCTGTAAACTTAGTATAGATAAATTATACTATTAGTGACATACCTGATCACGCTCCAGGGCTTTCAGCGGTGATATAACGATAACAATCTTCTTTTTATCTAATGCTGCTAAGCCTTGGAACACAAGGCTTTTCCCATAGCCCGTTCCAGCAATTAATATTGAATCATAGCCTTGCCGCAACCGATGAATTATGTGTGCTTGCCAATCATCCACCTGAAATGATAGCTTTAACATCTTCGTGACCCTCTTTTTGATATCTTGTGCGCTTTCTTTCAGTTTTCGGAGCCCATATAGGCCAATGGCAGAGGGCCGTTTATGCTTTCTGGGTGTCTGAATTTGATTTCTTTGGTGTTTTTTAGGGGTAGAGGGCACATTGGGGTAGTAAGAACTCATATAGATGTTGAGGATGGTATATGGTCGAGCAGTACTTCTTTATCGATCTCATTTGCGATAACAGGCACTCGTGAGGATCTTTCTGAGGGGAGAATCAAGTGACTTACCGACGAAGCGATACTCCTCTTGTATCGAATATTATAACGTCAAGAAGTGTCCTGCAGACACCAAGATTTGGAAATGACATTATCTATAGTGCATAAATCATGGGCCAAAACTATCCAGTTGCAGCTCAAGATTTACTTTCTCTAGGAGGCAGGAAAGGAAATGGGGTCAAGTCACCTACTTAGACAGCTCACCGCTAAATAATAAAGCTTTTTTAAAACATTGTGAGTAGTACAACATTTGTATCTTATGTTCTACTGAATAACGCGCGCAAAATTAGGTAAGTGCATGTCGAACTGACTTCAAGCGTCGGGAGCGACCAAACCCCCTCAATCGACGGACATTGATGCAAGCCCCTTGTCAGGTTTTGCTGAAAGCAACTATATACAAATAAACACCGGAAGCTGACAAAGGGCTTGATCCGAACCTAGCAAAGGACGGGGTAAGATATTGTTTGGTTAAGATTGATGGGAGGACAACAGCATGTAAAGCAAACAAACAAAGCTGTAAAAGTCTGACTACCTTATATAGTTATTTTCGACTGACTACCTTATTACGAGGACCCTTTAGGGGCTTCGTTTTTAACCCGACTTCTGCAGGAGGACCCTTTGGCATCAAAACTGAGGGAAATTTTGTACATGTTTGTTTGATGGACAGGTTTATCTTATCTATAGTCACATGAGCATTAACACGTGATATCTGTCAGCCTTGCAAAGTAGCGGCGTACAAATTCTTTTATAACCCGGACCTCTGCAAAGAGGACCCTTTGGCATCAAAACTGAGGGAAATTTTGTACATGTTTGTTTGATGGCTATGTTTATCTTATCTATAGTCAATTTCGGTGTGTTCAGGAAGTGGGATGCTCAGTCCCCACCGCGAGGAGCCAACTGCAGGTTGGCGACAAGCGGCACTTATTGCTAGTATGAATAAATGTTCTTTCACTTCTTTACTGGGATGATCTATGCAATTGAGAGGCCACAAGGAGCCAACTAAATTTGATAGGCATATTATCACTTTAAAACTATCAAAGTGAGGGGAATCTGAATGAGAGATTGGGAAGCGCTGACCATTCACTGAATCTGCTGAGTATATTTAGCAACTAGTAATAGCAGAGGCACCATCAGCACATAACCACGTGCAGAAACTTTCACAAAAATATGCAAAGACTGCAGTATTGCTCGGACGATGGAGATCTTGGGCTCAATCAAAAGCTATTGATGAGTAGAATTCATTTATCATAATTTTGGAGCTTAGTAAAAGACCCTCCTATGTGAAATTTGGGAATTACTGTAGACATTTCCCACATTTGGACATTCTTTGTCATTATCTGACATTGCCTTTACCCAGCTACCAGGGCTAGCTAGTCCGAAAGTAGGCTCACATTTGGAAAGTAGGCTTGCGCTTAGAAAATAAACTCACATTTAGAAAATAGGCTCACTTTTCTAGTATATAGCTTGTGTAATATAATTTGGGTCCCTTGGTCAAGTAATGTAGTGCACTATTAAAGAAAAAGGTGGCTTCCATTAGAAAGTGGCTCAGCTGGCAAGCTTAACATGTGCGTGCAAATGAGAATTAGTTGACTCACAATAAGATCTACCTAAATGTGTGTTGGAAAGTACAAAAATACCTTAGAAGTGCGTCGCAAGATTAGTGCAGCTTATTTGAATAAATGTGTAGTTTCACTGTCATACAAGGCCTGACAAGAGATGAGACAGTCCAGGACAAAGGATCCTTGTCAGTGGTAGGCCAACTGTCAGGACAAAATGTGGGTAAGAATGCGGGTATGCTGATGTGATTTCTATCAGTCAGCATGTACTGGACTGGACATGATGACTGTATGTCATTGCATCAGCATGTACCGGACTGAACATGATGACTGTATGTCATCACATCAGCATCCATCACTGGACGGGTTCAGCCAATCAGCCAACCCTCCCTTCACCGCCGCCACTGCAGCCTTGTAAGCTAGAATTATATATGCGCTTCTTCTACATACAGTGTGCTGGGGGGACAGGACATATGGTCACTGTTGGGGGCAGGTGATGGTAAACATGGGGTCAACAATGCGAGAAATGATGTCCGGGACTGTATTTTGGGGGCTGCTCATTGTTGGGGGCGCTTTTGGGCACGGAAAAAAATTCTAATGGGGTCTATAAATATATTCTGAGCCCCCACCCTTTGCGCACCTCAGGAGAATGGCTTTGGATGACGTTCCTATTTGGGGCTGGGCTGCTATCAAACAACTGTCAACAATGCAGGAAATGATGCTCGGGCTTGTATTTTTGCTTGCGCTCATCGTGTGGGGCAGTTTGACTGCGGAAAAAAATCCAATGGGGTCCAATAATATATTGCTACCCATTGCGGCCCTCTGCGCATCTCACGGGGGGCGGGGATGGGTGGATTGAGATGGATGACTTTGGATGACAGTCTAAAATTAGACGGAAAGCGCCTCGGTGTGATATTTTTAGATGCCAGCGCTTGTTGTTCATTATCTATAGATTAGATAGCCAGAAAGCGCCCTAGCCTGATATTTTTAGATGTAGATGCTCGTGCCTCGGCGACTGTCTCTGTTATAGTGTTGCCGTGACTCAGCTCAACTCGGCTGGGCTCAGCTAACGTGCGGCTTATTGATTTTACGGCTAGCTAAGCTGTAATAAGCTGCTAAAATTAGACGGTTCGGCTCAGCTAGTCGACTTAAGTCGACTAGCCGTGCCTTAAGGTGATATATATGGAAATATATTAAAAATATCTACAATACAGCTTCGTCGGTGGTACCCTCGCCACTTAGAAGACCTGCGGAGGACGTTTCAGGTTGTGATGTGGCAGCAACGTGAATACCCGTCAATGCCGCGACCGTATTGGCGACGACCTGCGAAGAAGATCAGCCTCTATACCAACTTTTGAGTCAAGTACATACCATCAGCAATCATGTCCTGCAGCTGCTCCAAGAAGCCGTTGTCAATGACCAGCTCCGGCCTGAGATCGTACAGCTTAGCAACGCACAGCGCCGCCATCTTGCGCACATAAGGATTCTCGTCTCGGAGACACTTTTGTAGGGGGTCACTGAGGTAACCAATGATGTTTTCGGCAAGCAGACAGCCCATCGTACGAATCGCCAAGGCCCTTACGAGCGGGTTCGTGTCGTCTGTATCTTTGACAAAGGTGTTTACCGCTAGGATAACGAGCTCGGGTTGGGTCTTGGCGTAATTCATTAAGTAGAGATATACGAGCTTCTTCTGTTCGAGATCGTCCGTCTGCATGTTCTTGAGCACGTCGGGGGAGAGTCCACTGACATCTTACGGGATTCTGTTGAGTTACTAGGGCTGAAGATTGCAATATATGCGCACCTTTCCCGACCGTCATCGACGCAATGGTGCGCTTGATGGCATCCTTCCGCTTTTCACAATACTCACTATTCGGGTCGATAGCAGTGCTGGGTGCTGGGGATAGCTGGTCGAAATCTGCGTCGTCGCTGTTGATGCTGCTGCTGTTTTCATCATCGCCGACTGCTGCCGATGACGAGACGGAGGCAACATAAGAGACTGACGAAGCAAAGGAGAATTTTCGGGCACTGAGAATGCCAACGGAGGGGGTGGCGGAAGTGAGGACAGGGGTGGAGGTATTTCCTATCGAAGTGGTTAGGAGCGGTTTCTGTACAATAAGGCGGACTGTTGCTTACCGTGGTTCTGCCGCATCTCATGGGCCTTATTCCCCCTGCAGCGCGTTTGCTGTTGTGCTGTTCGCTGGTTTTCTGACGGTGTCTTGCACAGAGCCGCATCCTTGTTGTGTTAGGCATCTGCGTAGGTCTGACCCTGCCTGCAGCGGGTGTGCTGTAGGTTTCTGGGTGCTGGAGGTTTTCGTGGGCGAGCCTCGACGTTCATCGGTGGTAAGAGTGAAGACAGGGCGCAACGTTGGTTGAGATAGTTCCCGGGCTTCACGTGCAGAATTACCTGATTTGGAATGGCAACTGCAAGCGGCTTGAGCGGCTTGAGTCGACTTATAAGTCGGCTTATAAGATAGCCGCTAGGATTTAGCCGCAAGCTGTTATTTATAACTCGGCTCAGCTAGCCGTGCGGCTGAGCCGATCCGGCTAGCGAAAATGAGCCGAGTCGCGGCAACACTACTCTGTTATCTATTGATTAGATACCTTTGATCAATCCCACGCTCATGTTCAAAAATAGACACGGTTCTCTGTGCTTGAAAACCTCAGGTAAAAAAGAATAAATAGAAAACATTGAATATATTTGAAATAGTGATACTACTAGTCATAAGGCATACAATAAAGAACATAAAATACAAGAATGAGGATAAGCGAACAAGGAGGGGGCATGTCGACGTGAGCAATGCACGTCGTCGCCTCTCCTGCTGCTGCTTATTCTCGTTCTCCTCCATGTCGTCGTATCGCGGCTGCCGCTGCTCCCACCTTGTTGTCGCCGTCATAACGGGGCAACAGCAGGAGCGGCGATGCCGCTGCTTCGATCTCGTCGTTGCCGTATCTGAGCAGCAGCAGTCGTGCTGGTGCTGCTCCTACCCCGTCGTCGTCGCCGTATCTGTAGCAAGGGTGCTGCTCCTGCTCCTGCTCATCGGCACTGCACCCGGGCAGCAGCACCGGTCATGATGCTGTCGCTGCTCCCCATTGTCGTCGCCGTATCTGAGCAGCAGCAGTGGGCACTGATGCTCCTGCTCCTGCCTCGTTGCCCTTGCCGTATACGAGCAGCAGCTGCCATCGTGCAGCTGCTGCAGTGTCCACCTCATCGCTGTCGTGCACAAGCAGCAGCAGCAGTCGCTCTGCCGCCGCTGCCGCCGCCTCGCCGTCGTTGGCGTACTCCTCCCACCTTGTCACCGTCACCGTATACGAGCAGCAGCGGTCGTGCTGTTGCCGCTGCTCCGCCCTCGTCATCGTCGTCATATTCGCATACCAGCAGCAGCAGCGCCGCCCTCGTCGTCATCGTCATTGTCGTCGGATCCGCATGGGAGCAGCAGCAGTTGTGCTGGTGCTGCTCCACTCTTGTCGTCGTCGTCGGATCCGTATACGAGCAGTAGCGGTCGCGCTGCTGCTACGCCGCCCTCGTCGTCGTCGTAGCCGGATCCGTATACCAGCAGTAGCAGGGTCATCCTGCTGCTGCTGCTTCCATCTCGTCGCCATCGCCGTATTGTCCTGTCGGAGCCGCCAGAGGAATAAGGACCGAGATGACGACCTTTCAACGGTCGTCGTCGTCACCTCGTTATCTTGCCTGTGGATCGGGTAAGTGAGGGGATGGAGAGGAAGAACAGAAAACGAATCGAGTCTTATGACTCGATTCGTTGCGCACCGGGTGGGTCTCCCTCTACCAGGGTCTCCCCTCGCGTCTTCTCACCCCTCACCTCCTTCCGATTTGCTTGGACACCCATGTAGTAGCAGGGGGAGGAGAAGAAAGGGGGTGGCGGGGCTGGATGGTTAGAGACGAAGGTGACAACCCGAACTCAACCGGGTGCGGTTGATCGCATTTCGGGGAAAGCCGAAATCCGGTCCGCACTTCCCGCCTTTCGTCCCCATCGTCGAGTGCGTCTCGGACGATGTTAGGTGATGAGTAGATACATAGATTATCATCGGAATGTATTCAGAATATAATAAATGCACCTTTTAGTGACTTCCGAGGCCAGAATTTGCCCTCGAGAAGAGTGGTACTCACCTCTCCTCCGGCAAATTTCAGACTTGATGTGGGCTGGGCAGCCACCTGGTCCTCGTTTTGCCATGCGAAGCAATGGCCCTCATCCCTCCAAGTATAGTTATTTTCGACGGTGGGGGAACCTTTCTGTTACACAGCAAGGCCACAACCAACTCCTCCTTGCAGTCTCCCACTGGCATTTCTTTCAAGTGCGGGCCTATGTGCCTTCATACTCTTGATTATATATCTTAAAGGTCGCGACAGAATACAACACAACAATATGCAAATTATAAAATCGTTCTAAACGTGCAATGTTGCAAACTGGCACACGCGGGAACATCACCTAATCATTAATCATTTCGGGCGTCTAGCTAGCACTTGATGGATATCGTTATTGCTTGCTTTTATCGACCTGGAGCATGGAACCCTTCTCCGCAGACAAAACTAGTCTTTCTGGTCTCTCGTCCACACGACCTCTACAGGCGTAAATCATTTTTCAAACCGTCGGACATCCCATTGTACACCCCTCTCGATCGACGACAGAATTTGATCCGGATTCTTCTTGTTGACCCAGGTGAAGAATCAGAAGATATCAACTGTTCGCTGGTCGTGGTGTCTCTGGACAAAGATCCCAATTATACGGCGCTATCGTACACGTGGGGACGCCCTCTGCGACGAAGCGCCTCATTGTGGACCCCCCGAGGTATCCATCAGCTCGTCCGTGAGTGGTTCGAGCAGTTATCACCCCACCACCCTACAATCAACCTCGACGGACGCCCTTTTCTGTTCATCCAACCTTGAATCTGCTCTCCGTCATTTACGCAAGCCAGATGGGCCTTGTGGTTATGGGTGGACGCGCTCTGTATCAATCAGGAAGATCAGCAGAGAAAGAACACCAAGTAACTTAATGCGGCGGATCTACTCCCAATCAACAAGACCTACATCTGGCTGGGGCCGGAGGCAGACGACAGCGACAGAGCAATGGACTTCATTGCAGCCTCAAATCAATCAATGTCAATGATCCCAACTTCAAAGTTGAAGCCTTTCACCACCTTGGCCCGCTCTCCAAGCCTTGTTCGCGCGCTCTTGGTGGAGTCGTATCTGGGTCATCCAAGAGGCCTTTCTTTCAAAGGGGTGGTAAAGTGCGGCCAAAAAGAGGTCGACTTCGAACCATTTGCCGCACTGGTGACTAAGGAGTCCAGGCTGAGGATACGACTGCGCACGGATCCAGCTTTCGGGGGCGCATATGCCCTTTCGGCGAGATGGACATTTTCCCTCCGACCACACCATTCTATCCAGTGCTCGGGATCTGGGACATAGTGAAACGCACTGCAGGACTGTAAATGTCCTTTGTGGATGGGTTGATCCTGACAAACCGCTTCAGCTCAACTCTTCCCGGGACAAACTATATGGCTTGTTAGGTATCTGCGACCGTCAGACAGACTCGCGATCGACATCGACTATACTGGACGAAAAACAGACTCTCAAGTCTTCAAAGAAGCTGCGACTCATATCATCAATCTCAAAACCACATTCAACCCCT
Source organism: Flammula alnicola (assembly GCA_015499995.1). Classification (NCBI taxonomy): domain Eukaryota; kingdom Fungi; phylum Basidiomycota; class Agaricomycetes; order Agaricales; family Strophariaceae; genus Flammula; species Flammula alnicola. Next base: position 31,779 of record JADNRV010000087.1, on the reverse strand, counting down.
CCAATTTGTGCAACAGCCAGGAAGTCCTCGATCTGCCTCTTGGGTTCCTGATTCTCAACGTCAAGTTACTCGACCTCGCATTAATAAACATGGGCTACAGTGCAGGTGGATGGACGCCATTGGTTACGACTGAATCATCCAATGTTGGATTACCCGATAATATCTGCAGCAGTCCATCGCCTCTCGTCGCGGACTCTGAAAAGCATGCCGAAGTTCCTAAGTGACTCTCGCGGTGCCAACCCCAGCTTTTCAGATGACAACAAGTACTAATCTTCGAGGGATACCGTTCGACCGCATATCCTTCGGCGACCCAGCTCCTGACATGGCATCTTCCAGGGGTCCGACGACCTCTACGTCGACCAGGGCAGACTTTTCCAGGACAGGAGCTCCTCCCAGCGTTCGAACGATGGGAAAGGGCCATCGCATCGCGTCAATTAAATCCATATCGAACTGCCAGTGGGCGCTACAGCGCCTACTGGCGCACGATCATCACAAACCGCTATCGGGGTGCTGATGCGCGCCGCCATGGGGGACACACGGTGCCTCCATCCGACTACAACATGGCCTACGAGCTGTGGATAGGTCGACGGGGGTACCCCGAGGATGTGCGCGAAGCAACGCGCTTGAACCTGCTCGTCGCAACTTTCAAGGGGATGGCAGGGCGGGCAACAACGCAGCGGGCCTTTGTGATCACGGATCTCGGATTCCTGGGAATGGCACCCGAGACCACGAGAATCGGGGACATGGTGTGCGTTTTCCAGGGAGGCGAGGTGCCGTTCGTAATGGGGAGTGGGAGCTCGTTGGGGAGTGTTATGTCCATGGGATCATGGATGGAGAGTGTGAAGAATGCAAGGCCGGAGGACGTACAAGTGTTACGCCTGAGCTAGTAATTGCACACTTGCAATCGCTCGATGCCCTCGATGGTCGTCCTTTCTCGTAGCCGAAAAATAATTGGAAGGTAAATTACCTGAAAGAATTTCGACCTGTGGGGTCCCGCGATAGGCGCTGATATATATATCTAAGGCTGTGTGGCGCATTCAGGTTACGAGGCCTGAGGCCTGAAGTTTGAAGGCCTGAAGGTTTGAAGGCCTGAAGGTTTGAAGGCCTGAAGGGTGAGACCATCGAGAGTAGTTTTAACATTTCGAACTCTCGAGAAAACCTACACTCATAACAAGCTCGACTTACGCTCATTCTATTTATGCACTACAATTTGGCACAACATCTACAAAAACGTACATATATTTCTTCTTTCTCGTTTAAGCCGATTTACACATTCACTCCACCGGAATTCCAGCAACCGAAAGAAAACCACCACGGCCATCACTCGTGCTCCCGCTCACAGAGGGAATGGCTATGACATCAACCCGGACATACTCACAGACGACCGACGTTGCCGAGATCCTTGCACGCCTCTTTGACACGCTCGCTAAGAGTCTTCTCACCCTCACGCACCCAAACACGCGGGTCGTAGTACTAAAGCGAAAGACCGACAAGTCAGCAGGTGCCCGGTAATGTCCAGAGCGACAATATCAAGTCTCACCTTCTTGTTGGGCTTGTCGGCGCCGTCGGGGTTACCGACCTGGGTGGCAAGGTAATCCTTCCTTTTGTTGACGAAATCCTGCAACGGAAAACATTAGCATACATTGTAAGGAAATCGTGTTAAAGAGAACGCACCCGGATGCCGACTAGGTAGGCGAACTGGGTATCGGTATCGACGTTCATCTTGACGACACCATTGGACACGGCGGTGGCGATTTCATCCTTGGAGGACCCAGATCCACCGTGGAAGACAAGGTACCTTTGGATGGGATAAACAACACAATCACAAAAATAAAACAAAGGACCTACAGAGGCTTGGAGCCTTTCTTGTTGAGCTTCTCCTCGACGAAGGTCTGGTGCTTTCCAAGGAGATCGGGCAGGAGCTTGACGTTTCCGGGCTTGTAGACACCATGCACATTGCCGAATGCGGCAGCAATGCTGAAGTTGGGGCCGATCGCGCTCAGGGCCTTGTAGACATCGTAGACATCCTCGGGTTGGGTATACAGACTCGCGTTGTCGGCACCAGTGTTATCGACACCGTCCTCCTCACCGCCAGTAATACCGATCTCCATCTCGAGCCACAGTCCGATAGGAGCCATGCGCTTGAAGTATTTGGCGCAGATCTCGATGTTTTTCTCCTTCGGATCTTCGGACAGATCCAACATGTGCGAGGAGAATAGGGGCTCTTGGTGCTCCTTGAAGTAAGCCTCGTCAGCCTCGAGCATGCCATCGAACCAGGGAAGGAGTTTCTCGGCACAATGGTCGCTGTGCATCACGACGGGACTGCAATAGGAGATCAATCAGGCTGGAAGTCAGGGGTATGTAAGTGAAAAAACATACACGCCATACGCCTTGGCCAGGAGGCGGACGTGGTGGGCAGCGCTGACGGCACCCAAGATCGAGGCTTGTTGCTTGTCGTTGGCGAGACCCTTGCCGGCAAAGTAGGCGCTTCCACCCTGCGAGACTTGGATGATGATGGGAGATTTGATGTCGCTAGTTTGTTGATAAGATAAAAGTGTCAAGTTGGCAGATTGTGAGATTATTACCGTGCTGCTTCCAGGACAGCATTGGCGGTGGATGTAGAAGTTACATTCTGCGGGAAATCTCGGTTGGAACTTGTAATGTTGGGCGATGGATAAGGTACGTACGATTGCCTGCCAAATCTCGGTATCTCGTCAAATATATGGTTATTAAAACTCACTGGAATGGCAAACTGGAGAATCCGTTAGTTCCTGTTGGCGTTTTAAGAGAGTTCGCATACCTTGTTCTCCTTAGCATAGTCGAATAATTTACGGACGTTGTCGCCTGTCAACACTCCGGCCTAGAGCTTTTAGATCAGAACCATCGCGCCACGGTGAGCTCAATAAAATGCATGAGACTCACAGGTACGATGTCAAGGATACCCATGATTGCGATTGTCGTGGTCGTGGTTGTGGTTTCGGTTCAAAGGCTTTTTTCGGGAGTTGCTGGTAATATGTCATGTCCAATCACGTGCACCCAGCCTTCGGTGAGCCGCGCTCCTTTTTAAGCAGTCGTTCACAGCTCTTCCCGGACCACTACGCGCTGCGAGAAAACCGGAAAGTTACTGGACATCGTTTCCACCGGGTAACCGACTTCGATACATCCAAAATAGTCTTGGAGGTAGGCCGATGTTTAACGTTTAACTCCGATAGAGGAGGAAACACCAGTACCCGAGGTCAATTTAACGCCGAAGTTAGATCCACCGTGTTTCCTCGAGCTCATGAACTAGTTCGTTTTCAGCGTGGAGGCTGGCGGCTTTCAGTAGCATCTCATGCTCGAAAAGCCCGAGTTTTGAACTGTGCAATGTTGGTGTAATGGTTGTTGGTGTATACGTGCCTTGCCTCCTTCATTCATTAGCGCCCATTCTTTAATGTGGCGGCTTTTTGTAGCTTTGTAGATCATAAAATTATCGTCGCTAATCTTCTTTACTCGTCCCCCGGTGAATTTCCTCGTTCACTGGCCATAAATATTATTTGTAATGTTTTTCAAGCCCGAATGCTGCAGTAATGAGAACGAAACGCGCGATTTTACCGATCTTCTTCAGTGACTAGAACCATGCACTCCAGTGGCGTCGGCAGCGCGTTATACTTGAGGTACGTTCCTTCTTTTTGCATTGTATCACTTATATAGACTGAAGATTTGAGACGCCGTCCGCGGCGGCAAAAATCGGTCATTTCCCGTACAGATTAACGACCGACGTATGCGTCTTGATTTGCCTCCGTAAAATTCACTTGCGATAAGACAAAGCCATCTAGGCTATTACATTATATTCTAAAGGACGGTACATTCAAGTTGAACTATCTAAAAACAATTCGTCTAGGTCTGAGCCTCGCTATCTAATTTCAAAACATCCCTGTACTTCCGATGTGTGCCTGCAAGATGAATTTATGGCATCCAACATCAGAATCAAACCTTGTTCTTCACTTCCTCGTCTTTCTTTTCACTCTTTTCGTCGACTTGTGACGGCACAGGCTGCATTTTACCGTTCGCAGATGCAGCAGCCAGTGCCTTTTCCACATCTTTCTCGGGAGACTCCTGTTTAGTTTTCAGGTGAAGCCTTGCCTCTTGTCTAAGCTCCTCCTCATCGCCCCTAGTTAGCTCTTTGTGTTTGATCATCACGATGCTTGCAATGGTCGCTACCGCATTCAAAGCTGCATTCAAAATGAAGACTGTTCTGAAGCCACTCGTATAGCCCTTGTTCAAAATGGTGCTAGCTGTCGTAGCAGAGATGTTGAGCGCACTAGGGGATGCAAGCTGTGACGGGTCGTTTATAATGGAGGATATTATGAATGAGGAGAGAGAAAGGTCGTGCATTGTTGCACGTAGAGAGTTGTTACTGAATAATATTCATCCATTAGCTTTCATTAAATAGAATGGAAATCGAAATGGAGGATGCATTACTTACATGATCGCTGCGCCAACCGCAAGAGCAAGCGTTCCTCCGAATAATCGAATGAACTAAAAGAGAGACATCAGAACGCTACCGATTCCATCGTCAAAAGGAACTCTGAATCGCACGTTTCGGAACGCAGTTACGACGGACATATCCCTTCTGGACACACTAGCTTGCGCCGCTACGGTAGTCGTTTGGAATGTCTTTGGGACCTAAGTATTAATTTTAGGAACATGATGTTGGAGAACACACCTGGCCGAACCTCCTCCAGCAAGGAGCATATAAATTACAAGCTCGACCTTGTGTGATCGCGGAGTAATTGTTGATATGAGGCCGCACGCTACGGACCATATCGCAAACCCTGAGTGGACGATGGTCTGCCGTTCACTTGTAAGTCAAGTGCCATGATTTGGGAAGCATTTATCGCCGAGAAAATAAAAGGTCACATACCCTGTACCGTCCCGTTCGACTGACGATAACGCCCTTTATTTATCAGAAGTTCAGTTTCGAACATCTTCGAATGGATTTATTTGCATGAAGGCGTACCGAAATCCAACTAAGAAGCATCTGGCTCACAAGAACTGGGATGAGGAATATAGCTGCACCAATTGGGCCGTAGCCTAGGACAACTTGGAAATACTGGGGCAAGTAGTATAGTGTGGAGAAGTAGACGAAACCGCTAAAGAAGGACAGGAATTTAGGTGTTTTCTGTGAGACGGAGTATAAGATGCGTACTTAACAAACATAGTGATGTAGACACCGGTGACGGTGACGTGCTTGAATATGTACACTGCAAAAGGGAATTAGATGAGCGGAGCCTGATTGCACGATAAACTATAAAGGCTTACTAGGGATGATTGGCAAACGCGCGCCCTTCCATTCCCAAATGCAAAGTAATAAGACGACCAAAAGACCAGAGAAGAGAGGTGCAAGGACGACTGCAGACTTCCAGGGGAAAGTAACGCCACCCTAATCATACCGCAGTGATCAGCGCCTGATAACGATAAAGATTACTGTTAGCGGGAACTTACCCAAATAAGAGGTAATATAACCAGAGTGCACCCGACAAGCGTCAATATGGCACCAAGGAAGTCGACAGTAAGGAGTTTCCTATCATGGCTTTCTTCAGTGCCAAAAATAAAGAAGCGGTTCTGGAATTCACCTTTTCATATTTCCAGCGACTGGCTTCAGTGGCAGGATAAATACTACAGCAGCGACTGCACACATGGATACTGGAATAGTAACCCAGAAACACCACTGATACGAGGCAAAACACGTCATTGATGCAAGAACCATGAAGTATATCGAACAGAACACGTACCCTCCAGCTGACCTTCTGAGCTAGGGCACCTCCAATGACGGGACCAATGGCGTATCCAAGCGCGACTACAGCTCCGATAATTCCTTGGTACTTTCCCCTTGTTTATTGTCAAGTCTACGTCAATAGGAAGTAAAATTCGAGTCGAAACCAGCATACCTGTCGCGTAGACTGACAATGTCGGAGATAACAATCTGGGACATGCTTATTATCCCGCCTAAAATGATGAAAAGTAATTTGCAATTAGAGTTCGCCTCCAAGAAACATATGTTTATGCTGACCTCCACCAGCGCCTGCTATACCTCGAAAGACAATCAACTGTATGATCGTCTTGGAAAATCCAGCAAGCAGGTTCCCGAGCATGAAGATTAACATGGCGACCGTTATTGCTGCTTTTCGCCCAAAGATGTCGCTGAGTCGGCCATACAAAGGCTGGAAGCTCGTAGAGGTTAGGAGATATGCAGAAGGAACCCATGACACGACTGAACCGGCATTGAAGGCGGAAGATATGGTAGGAATGGCTGTTGCGATAATGACCGTATCCAAAGTCGACACAACCATGCACAGTGCAAGGCCGAAGAAACAAGCGATGATCTTCTTGAACGGGAGCAAGTTCGTTTGATCAGTTAATTCCACTGGACGGCGGTGGCTTTCATGCTCTGCAACAGTCGGAGTCGAGGCACCACTGATATCTTCCGTTTCCAAAGCTAGTGCCAGTGGTGGTGCAGAGAGGTTCTCGTGGCTGTGAGCAGACATTCAAAAATGTAACAAGTAGAAGGTCTGAATCGTGGAAAGGAATTGGCGAACCCTACAAATTTGGAGCCAATATATAGCATGCGAACTTGCCGCAAGGCATCGAAGCGGAAAACTTTTTAGAGGCTCATCCATATCTGTATCCCAGCTAAGCATATGGAGGTCCCACGAGTAGGGATAAAAATGCACATGAGTTCTGGAGTTGTTACATCATGAAGAGGCATTCCGGATGCGTTTCCGCGCCGCCGGCACGCAGAACAGGCCAAATTTGTCACGTGGAGATATACCGAGTGTGTCTTCTGGTCAGGTCTGGTCAGGTTGTGTGCCAGTGCAGAAATAGCAAGAAACGTCACAGTAGGTAAATATGCTCAGGGTTTCTAGCTTCCTTGAGTCTCGAATGCTAATTTCGGAGACTTTCGTCCGTCGGCATTGCAGTTCCAGACAAAATCGATGACACACTTCTATCCACCGAGTCGTGGGTTCCGGATGGTCGGAGAAACGCAAAATTTGAAGATATAACCGCCACCAAGCACGCTAGATTTGTAAATTCCCAAGGTCAACAAAAACCCTAATAAAATGCAAGCTGAAAACATATGACTTAATATTACCGTCGTTTATGACCAATGAGCGTCAGGAGGTTAGTTAGGACCACTCTCATACGGTCCCAACCCTCGTTCCGTGTCTTCTGACTTATCATGGACCATTAAAATAGGAAGACTACCACGAGAATGCCGCTTTGTATCGACTGCATGCAATTGGTCAGTTGCACGATATCAACGAAGCAAATAGGCTGGAGCGGAACGTACGTAATCCAAGGGAGATAGGATACCCTCGCGCGTTGGAAATGGTCGGAGGCTCTTACAGACACTTCTTATCGCACGTAAAGAGCCTGCGCGCTCTACGATCCTGCATGTTTCGCTGACGAGGGTGACACTGGGCTTCTGACGGCGAGTCTCGACACCCTGGTAGAAGACGCGAGGACATTTGAAGATAAGTGGGTCACCCTAAGATTGGTATCACTCATATACATACTTCCTTGAGAGGCACGGAACTTGCGAGGTTTTGGCCTTACTTCCGCAGTCATACTACCGATGAACGGAGAGGTAAAAATCGGAGGCGTCCATTGCATATTGATTCCGAAGGCTCATGTATTTTTCGAATGAGTAGTAGTAGTACGGGTGAAATAACTGTACTTCATGGAAATTGGAAAGCTTAGCCTCCAGGGAAAGAAAAAAGTCGAGTAGATCATCACTTACTACACTGATTCCTCTATAAGCTCCATTTCCGCTTTCATCTTCGATCCTGGCTGCTTTCCAAAGAGCCCAAAGAAAAACTTTCTTGTGAAATAACGCAGAACGAGAGGCCCAAATTGACTTGAGTTGGTTGCGCAGGTTTTATGGTTTACCAAGCGATGGGCCTCACGGACAGCCGGAATTTTCCGATGTACTGTAGTTTTTTACTCCCACCCTCTTTGTTTCATGCTTTTACTCTGGGTATGTTACGAGGCCATGTAATTTGGCAGTAATAACATATCTTCCTGAAAACGCTCAGCTTCAATAGTTCCAATGCAACCTCAGGCCTCACTACCTGTGCCGCCAAAATACGTCGTAGATCCCGAGTACGGCTAGTATCTGGGCACGGTGGAAGTCACAGTCGTTGTTGAATGCCTTACTATCTGAGCATTTACACGAAGCTATTTATATGGCACCTTTTCGCACATATAATATCATCATGTGGAACTCGAATTGAATTTCGAGAGCAGCAATACGCGTCGCCTGAATCCGTCCGGCACACATAGGTCGTTGCTCCTCGATCCAGTTTCTGCTCTACGATGTTGCGAAGGGCGTCGTCGACCATTATTTCTGGAGTCCTTATCATCATCCTCGGAGGCACACTATTGCGTTATCGACTCTCTGAAATCGCATCGCCTGACTTAGTCGGCCAGGCCACGGTAGACGGACTTGATTTTTCTTGGGAGAAGGCTCGTGTCATTTGCTTTATTTTTCTGGGCGCTATTAAAATCAATCTTACCCTTTTGTAGCTTCCCCCAAGCAAAGAACTTATATGGACTGATTGTGCTCCAGGACGTCAATGCGCCCGTCTACTTGTAAGTCAACATTGGCAACGAAACTAACCGCAAGGCGTAATTCTTTCTGCTTTCTGCACATTCTAGGTACCGCTCGACTATTCGGATGCGGAAGGCAAGGAAGCAGCAATCGCGCTCGTCCGTAAACCTTCCTCGTTGCCACCCACTTCGAAGTCATATCGGGGGCCTCTCCTCTTCAACCCTGGGGGACCAGGTGGAAGCGGGGTACTCCCCATAGTAGGCCCAGGAGGAGACCGCTTGAGCACCATCGTCGGTCCTCAGTTCGACATTGTCGGGTTCGATCCGCGTGGCATTGGGTTCTCTACTCCACGCGTCTCCTTCTTCAAACGCAATGCCGAACGCGCCATTTGGGGCGGCCTTGGCTTAACAGTGGTGAACAATTCGTACGAAGGCGTTGCGAGAACGTGGGCGCGCGCACTTGTGGCCGGCCAGCTTGCTGCAGAGAGTGATTCGGGGTATCTGAGGCATATCAACACGGAAAATACAGCTCGAGATATGCTTCGTATCGTTGAAGGCCATGGGAAGTCCAAGCTGCAGTATTGGGGTTTCTCGTGAGTCGCGCTTTACTTGACCCGCTGAGCGTAGTTCTTGCTCTTGATGATGTTACCAGCTATGGCACTGTGTTAGGTGCTGTCTTTGCATCGCTGTTTCCTGTAAGGATCCTCGCTATACCAGGATAGAAAGAGAGAAGAAAGATACTAAGTTTTGGGTCTGACACAGGACAGAATCGAGCGCATGGTGGTAGATGGCGTGACCGATGCCGAGGACTATTTCGCTAGTATGTGATATCTTCTTCATTTGTCTCTCAAGTATTTACGCCCAACTAAACCAGCGAAACTGTCAACCAGTCTGATGGACACGAACAAAGCATTGGAGAGCTTTTTCACTGGATGCGTAGAAGCTGGTTCCGAGGGCTGCGACTTTTGGGCGCCAACTCCAGAAGACATTCGTCAAAACCTAACCAAGTTATACGCCTCGGTACAGTCCCAGCCACGGCCAATCAAAGTAGCGTCAAGTTACGGCCTCTTAGACTACGCGAAGTTGCGAGTTGCCGTGCTGATGTCCCTCTTCACTCCTTACGCGACATTTCCCCTCCTTGCACGCGGTCTGGCTGATCTAGCTTCTGGCGATGGAAGTCTGCTTTTCACAGCATTCACGCCTCCTCCGTTTGAATGCTCCTGCGACTCGTCGGCACACATTTTTGAAGTTGTCGATGACGCGGCCATGGCCATTATTTGCAATGACGGTGAAGACGTCCCGAGTAACCTGGAATCTGCCGAAGCTCATCTTAAAATGATGATGAATGTCTCTGACTGGGGCGAAATCTGGTCTGGTGTTAGGATTTCTTGTAGCGGGTGGCCAAGCTACCCAAAGAAACATTTTAGAGGTGAGCTTTGGCAGACGACCGACCACTGACATGGCTGCCGACTGTATTTTTCCAAAAATCAAGGTCCTTTCCAGGGGAATACCAGTCATCCACTTTTGGTCATTGGAAACACCGCAGGTGAGGATATCCTATCAATTGTTTCCAGGACATAGTAATCAATTCGTCATCGACAGACCCGGTAACACCGCTGTGGTCGTGAGTAGAGCTCTACTATCCAGATTCATAGCGCTCTGACAGTCTAAATTTCCCTCAGGGCGAAGAGAATGGCTTACAGTTTTAATGGATCAGTCGTGCTTACACAAGATTCTTCGGGGGTAAGTCCTGCGGTTGACATCCATCCAACTCAACTTGAATCTCTCTGGTTTGATCTGCGCAGCATACATCCCTATCGGCCCCTTCGCTATGTACGCAGCAGTATGTCAGAAAATATTTCGATGACGGCACACTTCCGACACCAGGAACGGTTTGTCCGGTCCTGGGGAAGCCTTTCCCTGCCCCGAACTTGTCTCCCGATGTCGCGGATGAAGATGCTGTTCTGAAGATGAATATGACACCCGATGGACAAGAAATGTTTGATGCGATCCTGGGACTCAGCATGTCACCTGTTGTTTCGTTCCTTGGACTATGACCGAAAGTCAGAGCGAGCACTTAAGATTCCGGTATTTTGGATTTATTGAGACTTCTAACTACGCACTAGTCTATAGATACATCGAGGTACATCAAATGAAGTATTCGGAACCTCGTATTTTTTATCAGCTGATAGCTGTCGTAGAGCAGGGACATTGGCACTCAATTGCCAGACAAAATTACAGGGTATCATTAAACATGGACCGGTATAGTATCGAGTTGCCGTCTCAAGGCCATGCTCGTCAGCGGGATCTCGAACTTCTCTGCTCTGAGATCGTCAGTGGTGGAAGCGCCCAAATCCTCACCCAGATTCCCAATCGTCCTTGTCAAAAATGACTGCTCACGATATCTTCCCCGACTTTGTACGTATTCAAATCCTGATGCCTCTGTTGGTGTCACGTCCTCGAACGAAGAGCCATAACGAAGATTCAGAACGAGACGTGAGACCATGACTGCGGTTATCAGCTGGCTAAACGATGCTCCTACTGCCTTCAGGTCAGCCGGAGACAACTAGGTGATGCATTGAATCAGTCGATGAAACCACCAAGCTGTCAGACGATTGGGACTAACAAAGTATATGAGGGTATTCATCAAGTTGGCCACGAAAATCGCTAGAAAGTAGAAGAATCCATCGCGAATAAAAATGTGCATTGTTCTGAGCCAAATTAACATTTTAGTTGGTCACCTGATGGCAAAATAGAAATGAAAAGGAGCTAACGGAGTCACCCCAGAATCACGGAGATATTGGCGAGTGCGCCACAGTGTCAAGGCGAAAATAGAGGTGTCTGTTGCTAGTGGAGTGACCCATACTGATGCTATATGTATTAAGAGCTATGCTGTCAGCAGTCTACTCGATGCGGTCCAACGAGGCAAATAAACTCACGAAATATTGGACTACTGCCCGTCAGGATGCACCCTTGATTAAGCATGGGTCAGTGTGAATGAGAGCTATGTGATTTGGGGGCGTGATTACCTATTAGCGTAGGAGGAAGGGGAACGGCTGCAGAGTAATATATTAATTGAACTTCCAGAGGGTATCATTTTGCAAGTAACTCACCAAATCCTTGATGCAACCCCACTGCGGACATGGCAATTTGTGTGGCCCAGAGTACCATCAAAAATATAAGGATGGATAAAGAGCGATTGTAAAGAGCGTAGACACGAAGAATCATGATAACTGGTGGTTGTAAAGATCTCTGAAATACGTTCACAGATGCAAGACTAGACAACATACGTTGGCAAACTGAAAATGACTCAAAGGTAAATATCCATAAGTAACGTCTCATAAAATTAGGACGTACCTGCCACCAAGGCGACTGTTGAAGCCCCTTCAAACACCACGAAGTTATTGCACCTATATTGCTTTCAGTGAATCACATCGCAAGTCGAGTACGCGAGGGTTCACTCACGCGCTCTTCGTCCATCTTGGATCATGAAAGGCTGTTTTTCCCGAAAATTACATGATATTGTTAGCTGGTGGAGAGTCGAAAAGCTTCTCACCATCGAGGATGATTATGAATTGCAGTGGAGTAACGTATCGGTTGGTGAGGAATAGAAGGGTAGCGCCGGAAAACTTCCGTCTCCAAATCCGGTCGACCTAGAAGCCGCTCAGCAAGTTCCTTTTCAGGCAAAGTCGCAGTGAGGACATACCTCAAGAGGGAAGGTCAAAATGTGATCATAAATCAACATAACGAATGCCGCCAGCTGGAAATATTTCCCGGCCAGGCTGAAGAAACAAAGCGAAGGACATGTCACCAACGTACGCTGCGAGCAATTCAAGCTGGACTCACAGATGATGGACCCCGCTGACAAGAGCATCAAGTTCTGGAGAGGAAGACATCGCGAGGGACAAATGGTTTCGTCGGCTCTATATATGTATTAGGACCATTCTTCTTTGATTCTTACACAAACGCTCTCGGCCTCCGCCTGCCTCCGCTGAGACCGCTCCAAACTAGCTCCAAGCGTCAAGTTGAATGCCAATATTATTCGGCCATAAATTTTTTGAAATGACATACATATCTGATATGACGCTTATAAATCGGGTAGGTTTTGACGCAGATTTTGATCGCGTCCCCCCTGCAACAAGGGGGCCCAGTGCCCACAGACCGCGTGATACAGCGGAATGTGGGTGAAAGCTCTAGGCAACTGACCGCGACTGGCTTGTCCGAAGTCCAGTCCAACATTTATCGATATTTATCATTAGAGTGTAATAGGGCGTTCAGTTGAGATTCATATCTTCAGAAAAGCTCACCTGCTTCAATAAGTTCATGAATGTCCGCGACAAACGCCCAACCTCGGTTGCCTGCTAGGGAGACTGAAGTCAGGACTGCTTGAAAGCATGAGAAAAGTTGCAATTGGGAATAACATAATTTGAGCTTTTTTTAAATGAGCGCCGTCATTGCTGAAGATTGGCGATTTTGCGATAGCAACAGTGAGAGCAGTTCAAGCGTAAAAAGGCCGGCGTCCAAAAACATTCGGCAACCGACGCGCTGATCCACCCACGAGATAAGATATCGATCGGTGTATTAATAAATACTATATGGCCAATGGCATTGGTCGACGCACTATAACCGTTGTACAGAATTACTTTTTTCAGATCGCCTCTGGGAACAACTCCTGAGCAACCTTTTCGGCCTCGACTTCGGCCTCAGCCAAGGGACCAGGAACTGGGGCAGCACCTCCAGGTACAGCACTCTCCTGTTTCTCGTTCTCCGTTGCTGTTGCTGGATTCTCTGCTGTTGTCGATGATGTTTTCTCCAGATGACTCTCGCTGGCAGCCTCGCTCTGGCAGCCTCGCTCTTGGAAGCCTCGCTCACTTGAGAATCAGCAGCAGCCGTTGTCGATAGTCCCATGACCACCGAGCTGATTTCCTTCTCCTCCCTAACAGGTTCTGGGTCAGCGAAGACGAGGCTATCGCTCTTGATGTCCTTGGGGGCCTCTCCGAAGATATCACGTCCTGGTTCCGCCTTGCCGAGGACTGCGGATGTTTGTTCGTTCGCAGGAGCGCCTTGAGGGTTATTGTTTTCGACAACGATAGGCGCACGTCCACCCCCGCCTACAGTGGAGCGTATGGGAACAACAGATTTCACAGGCGTGGCGGCACCGAGCCCGTCATATTGGGAGTACTAAGGGAAATAGTCAGCACCACACAGCAAGCATTATTATTGTTTGAAGGAGACTTACATTGTCGTAGAAGTCGGTGCTGGAGGGCAGGCCAATGTATGAGCAAAAAATCGTCCATATTGATCTCATCACTCACCAAGAGAAATCCCACGTCTTCAACCACTTGGCCTTCTCACATTTCGTTCTTGTCCATGCACTGCCATACGCCAACGGGCTAAGATGCTGGAAGTTCCAAATAGCAAGGATGATCAGCACAGCCGCGATCTGCAAGCGCACACGAGGACGGAGTGTCGACGTGATGAGGTCGAAAATAGAACACGACAAGAGAATGGCGAAGTACAACGCAGGGAAGTAGTGGTGCAAGAACAATTGACGACCCATCAAGAAGAAGGGGAAGTAGTGCAAGACCCAGCCGACGAACAAGAAGCCGCATAAGGTGTCATATTTGACGACTTTGGCTGAAAAGAGTAGGGAAGCAAGGGGTTGAGTGAGAGGAAAATGTCAATGATTGAAAATACGAACTGTTGTCGAAATCTCTGTATCCTCTCTTTGCGCGTAGGATCAAGAACCCTCGAACAGCCACGTAGGCAGCGACAGAGAGAGTGCTGAGGTACCACACCATGGGGTTTCCGATCAAGTAGATCTGACGATGGTCTTTCACCCAAAAGTTCTACAACGAGTGTTAGAAGAGTATACCACGAGGTTTCAAGGTGTAAACTTACAATACCGCGACGGAGAGTAGGCCACGACTCTGGACGAGAATCATAGGTATGGCGATCTGTCAATCCCGCGTTCGTAGTCCACATAACTTGCTGAAGCTCCCAGAACTTGGCGAGGAAACCAGGAAGCTTGTAGTTGACTTTTGTAGCCGTGGCCGGCACTATTACAGCAGTAACATCAGTTACATGTTCATTTCGTGAAAGAGGACAGAGACAACGAACATTTAGGATGATATGCAGTCTCGATGAACCACAACGAGTTGGCGCGGACAGCGTTTTTGTTACACGTGACTTCCTGTTGCTCAAAGCCCCACTCGGGAAGCTTGACCTTATGCGAGAAGAGGTAGCATCCAGTCAACGCGTGTCTCAGCCTGAACGTCGTTCTGAGAGTCCTCAATCGCTTAGTCGACTCCTTGTCGCGTTTGTCTCCGTGCTCGATCTCCACAAACCAATCATCGTTGGCATCTCCGACAAATCCAGGCATCCCATATGCCGAAACTTCATTCTGGAAATCAACATCAGAGATGGGTGGTCGGTGGTCGTGCGAGTGAAGGTGCTTTTCGGTGATGACATGGCGGAGCTTGATGCGCATTAAGGGGGTAATGTATACCAAATCCTCATTCTGCCAGTCGAAGTGGGTGTCGCCATCAATAGATGCATTGAAGATGCGCCAGTCGTTGTTGGAGTCTCGGTGAGGATAGAGGGTAATCTGTTGCTCTGTAAACATTGCCAGCTCAGAAATTGATGATGTGCCCCAAAATAGAACGTCACTGACGTTTACTGCCACCAGGATAGCTGTGAGCATGCGAGTGCAAATATCCACCCTGCGTGTTGACGTGACGAAGCGTAACCGTTGAACCAACTGCTACATCTGCAATATTCCGTCAAAATCAATGATCGGTGCGAAAGTCGTGAAAGCGTACCAGCAAACGTGTCAGCCATGCCACGTCCTCCCAACGTGTGCTGGAATTCTGAGCTCATAAACCCGTCACCCTCTCCCGAATTCTCGAGAATTAAGAAGTGGATTTGGAACATGGCCATGTAGAAAAGTATGGGTACGACAATCAAGCAGAGGGCCCTTGCAATAAAATGCCGGACAAATAGACGGGGCGGGACGCGGAGGTCGCCAAGAAGATTCCACAGCTGGTAGAGTGTGCTGACACCGATCGTCGCAATGGTGAAGAGACCTACCCATTTGCAGCTGACGACTGCACCGAGGGAAAGTCCAGAGAGTGTTAGCCATGTCCACCACGATGAGGTAAAGGGTTGGTGTTTATCTTCATTGCAGAAACCGCACCATAGGAATGTAGTAAGAGCAGTGAAGAAAATGAGTGGCGAGTCGAGAAGAATATGCCGTGACTGTGTGATCATTCCATTTTCGAATGTTATAAAAAGAGAAGCTAAAAGAGCGGTGGTCGCGCGGCAGTCTAGTGCGCGAAGAGTGAGGTAGGCGAGAGGAACAGTGGCAACACCCAGTGTTGCTGGCAGCATACGCATTGCAACGTACGGCACATGGTCGTATATTCTGTGGAACGTCAAAGTTTGAAAGAGCAAAGAATTGAAGACACTCACTTTCCGATATCTTTGAAGTCAAACTGCCCATCATATCCGAACACAAAGGCGGCAAGCGTGATTAGGAGCTTGGCAAGAGGCGGATGTACATCGACAAAGTATTGTGTCTTGATGTATCTGGATGCAAACTTTCCAAAGTGTACTTCATCAAAGCTACCGATTACCAAAAGTTCAGAAAAGGCGCGCAATACAAAACAGACTTGAAACCAACTCACACAACGCTATTGGGTTTCGATAACCGAAACAGACGCACGCCGCTGGCGACCAGTACTATGACGAACAACAACTTCCACTCTCCAGATGTAATGTCCAATCCTCCTGACGGGTAGCTCTTTGTTCTCCCTGGCGCAAATCCTTTCGATGCTGCTGCTCTTCGTTCGTCTGCATCCAAATGGTCATCCCGAGGATGGGGAAATCGTTGTGACGTCGGTGCGGGATATGAAGCCCCTGGCGGTGGGGAAGCAGGACGTCTAGCTCTGAAGTTGCCAGACATTAGAGTCGTCCTTCGACTCGTCGTCAACTATAAAGAGTTTGAAAGACGAAAGACAAGAAACTTGTAAGATGGAGGAGTTAGAGAAACAACACCACAGTGCACTGTCATTTCCAATTGACGTGTCGTCCAAAAATGGCAAGTCCTCTGAAACGACGGAAATCATCACTGCGCACTACATAGTACTGCCATTTGTGATGCTGGCCCGGGAAGTCAGGCAATTAACAATAGATAAAGTTCACCATCAACAGTACCGGAATATTACAACTTGGTGATACTTTGCATCGGAGGGAGGAAAGCAAGCGAGAGCCATTTTCAATGGTATGTAGTTGTAGATAAGATTAGATTAGATGAAGTAATGCGCCAGGCAAACTCCTCCTGTTAGAACTTCTCCTACCTAACCGCAGTCTGAATAATAGGTCTCTACTAGCAGGTCGCGTAAACACTACATATAGGTTATTTTATTTCTGAAATGAGAACGACAAGTAAAAGCATAGAATGAGCCTTTACTTCATTAGCAAGTTAACATGCAATGTGGAAAGTCAACGAAAGGGGACAATATCCTTAGAACAGTGGAAGAAATTATCTGAATAAAAATTATCTTGTTAGTTTCACTTCGAACTAGGAACGCCATACTGTACTCACGCACTTTATATATATACATTGTGGACACTCAAGCTCAGACAGCCGAAGAGATTGAATCAGTGATGGACCCAGTGCCATGCATTGTGGCGCCCGAATGGTCCCCCCGAATATCTAGTGTGGTAGTGACAAACTGTCCAGCGGGAGTCTTTATATGGGCACTCTGAAAATTAAGAGCCGACATGGGACCTATGTCGGCCGCCTTCGCCTCTTCGACGCGGCCCTGAGCTGCACGAATCAGGATGAGGTTAAAGGCGATGCCGGTAACCGAGAGATTCTGGCGGGTACGTCGAGTGTACGTGAACATCAAAGCATACAAAATCACAAACGTTGAGCACTTACAATGCCAGAAATCACGGAAATGGCAAAGGCGTTGGGGGTCCACCAGACGACAAAGTGGGCTATGGCTGTGGCGAGATACAGGAAACCCGACTCAATCAGAATACGCATGGTAAATCTAAGCTGGTGTGCCGAGCTGCTGGCTTTAGACGCTTTCGCGACAAGATAGATCCGGCGGACAATCATGACTGGATTTTATCAAACAGGAAAACCAACGGTCAGCAACTTGCTTGGAAATGAAATTAAAGAGGGCGTTGTTCAATAAACTTACATGTCGAGTAGCCGTTCAAGATAATCGTGGAGCCCCAAAAAGGCGTTAAGATGGTTCCTGGGCCAACCGTCATGTTGATGGGCTGCCATGCTTTTAGTATCGAGGCACTCTGGACGATTTGCCAGTAGGCTTGAAGGGCCGTGAGCATAACGCCCCCAAACCATAAGAAAATCGGGAATACAACGACACGGCGAGATTTCTCGTAGATAATCCAGCAACGGTAAATCTTTGAAACGACGGTGTTAGGTAACATTTAAACGTGTAGACGCGTAGTTGAGTACGTACCAGGACGGCGTCTGCGAGGAGCGTCGATACGTTGGCATTCGTACACTAAAACGCACATTAGATTTCCGATTATATTAAAAATATTTTTGCAGGCACTTACAATGACAACAGCCATCCAAGGAAGCGTGGTAGTAGACCCAATGTCACCCGAAGGAGGAGGAGGAGGTTTTGGTTTGCTTTCGCTCACAACTTGAACCATAGTGTTTCGAAGCTCAAGCGCCCGGGAGATAGTCGAAAGCACCCAAAGAGTGAGGGTCACGATCAGCATGGTCCAGCTGATCTTCTTACGGATCCTCCAGCCTTCATCTATGAATACAAGCCATCGAATGCAGTGAAAGAGAGTCGCAAGATACAGTCCATAGAAGAGAGCGCCGACGAAGATGGATGCGACGTCCTGATCTGGTGGAAGAGCCATTGCACTTAGAGGATCTTTTGACTTGGAGGATCTTCTGGACCTGGAAAGGTTCCTTGCTCTATCGCATTTTATACACGCTGTTGGTTCTGTGTAAATAAATAAAAAAAGGTTTAATAAGTTGGTCTCAGAGTTGTCAAATTGTGGGGATGTCGTGAATGTGTAGCGGACGTACGACGTGGGACCTGACCCAAAATGCCCCCCTTTTTTCACGTCACTATTTTTGAAGGGATATGCCATAGACAACGGAGATTATCGCTACATCTGTTGTGCCAAGTCCTCCTACTACAATACCTCACTGTATAGCCGAAACTATATCATGTATCCTTTGTGTTTATAATTCGATGTTAGTTTCATTCTAAAATTCGAAAGATAATCAAACCGATTGCGCACCAGGAAATTAGCAGTCTTCTCTCGTTCGTGGTTAAAGCTTCAACCACAAATCCTAAGTGCGAAACACTTATCACAGCGCTGAGGTGGGCATACTCATATTTTCAATACTTGCCGTGGGTTAAAACATCCTTCGGAGGCGCGCCGCGCAACTTTTTGAATGATCATCAATCGAGCGTTGTTACACCTAAAAGACAAAATTAGGTTTCGTCAGACATTGAGTCGCATTAGGGCTCCAGCCTCAGACAACGAAGCTGATGAAGGGATGAAAAGCCTTGACCAGGCATGGAGCCGTCATGCAAAATCCCAGGGGGATATCAAAATCAAGGTCCCTATCAATGGTGCAATTCCGTGCTTCAAATTCAACACGTGTACCGTTGGCGGCTGGGCTCAGGTCTGTATTTGGTAAGAGAAGTCGAAGTCTGAGGGGTGTTAAGGGGATTTTGGCACCGCTTCTCTAACCCTCATACGAGCGTGACGAAGCCACCGTAGTAGTAGTCATGTTATGTTGTATGTTCGTCGTTATGTCTGATATTTATGTTATAACATATCGCAAAACCTCCTCATTTACAACTAAATAGACCTGCTCCGAGTCAGTGCCAGTGGTCATCTCATCGCTCGTCGTCAACTTGTGAAGATTTATATATGAGCACCTATTAGACGGTGGTATGTTTTTGACATGTACATTCATGTCAGATTCAACTTCTCTTAGAATCTCTGGTTACCTTACGCCTCAGTTTTTTGCTGAACACATTACACTCCAGGTTTTTGATCTGCATGTTGTGTTACCTGTGTGATGCAATTTTCGGTGCATAAGTAGTATGCTCCTCGGCAAGTCCTTGCAGCATTTACGTGAGGTTTAGTGGGGTCGAAGAATCCTGCAGACAGCACGTAGAAGTCTTTGAGAAGTCTCAAGCGAAGAATCGAAGAATGAAAGTGCATTGTTTCCGATTGTCCTGCAAGCCGCACATATACGTAACTCAAAGGTGCTACCTGGCTTGATATGCGTTTCTGCGACTCGGTCTGCGACTCCCAGAACCACAGTCTGCATCGATGCATGCGATTTCAATGCATCAATCTCTTGCCAATTTAATTGCACGAAAAAAGGATATAATTGACTGACAGTACCGTAGAAGTCATTGCTACATGCTATCGCTCTCACATCTTCCTGGTCTATGAGTCTACAATGACATTCAAGCAGGCTTGAGGGAACAAAGCTTAGGGTCAATGGCGACGACAAAGGGAGGAACACGCAGCACTCACTTGCGCATACTATGCATCCGCACATTGTGGTGGCACATGCAGCCTCTCTTGGCCGCCATAGAGCTATGCTCCCAGTAATTTGAGCCCGCTCCAGGACCATTACCAACGTCCTTGTCATCGTTGGGTGTAACCGTTTCTAGGAGCAAAGGAACTGAGCCTTTGGCGCTCGTTTGACCACCTCCCCCCAGGGTGTGAACGCTGAGCGCGAAGTAAGCAATTCAGCGGCAAAGATGGGCGCAACGACCCTGAAAAGGATTTGGATGCCAGTGAGAGCAGGTGCCAGTGCACGAGACAAGACGACGAGCCAGATAAGACGTGGGCGTGAGCAAGATAGACTGACCAAAAAATCTAAGTATAGGCACAGTAGTACAACTGACACACCATTGGCGAACTTGCTCAAATGATGCTAGAAGTCAAAGGACGGAAGTTGTGAGCAGAAAACGGGAACCAGGCAGCATACCAATATGGAGTGGTTGATTTCATGGGAGGCACAGATGGTTATAATTAGTATGGCGGGTCGTGTTTTTGAAACGGAATTTCACATTGTGTCGATTGCAGAACTGCAACATTAACCTCTCACTGGAGCGTCAATAAATTATCTCACGTGATTACGTGTTGTTCAAAACAAATCGAAAAACAAAAAAGACACGGAGTTTGAAGCTTTGAAGCTTTAAAGTCTGACCAGTGACTACAGGAGACTACGAGGCGACATACATAGTCCTCTCCGTGTGGTGAAACATATGAAATGTCGCGACAATGACTGATAGAGGTGAGCTAATTACGAGGTCACACTCAATTATCGGTCGAGGTCACAGATAGCAATACGACGAGGACCCCATCACGTCGAGAACCTTCTTAGAACCTTCATTCTCAAACCAAACATAGACCTGAGCCCAGCCGCCAACGGTACACGTGCTGACAGTGTGCTGATCCTTCAGGTGTGAGATTGCCGAGGCCAAAGGTGACTGTATTGTGGCTCCAGCGCTTATGATAGAAGCAGACTCCGCTTCCCGGAAACTAAGCTAGCAACCAGACGAGAATATCTGGGAAGAATGTAAATTAGATACAGGAATGCAACGTGAGAAGCGGACACACTAATACACGGAGTAGCACTCGGATGACAGATCGCGGGTATTCATTGGACTCTTCTGTTGCTCTGCCTTGAAAATCTTCAAGAATTCATGATTCAATGCAAAGGAAAAAAGTGGCCCGTACCTCTTGCTAGTAAATAGTAGTAATAAGGAAATCAGAGCAACCGTACGGCCGCAGTCACCCTTCCACAAGGTCCGGAAAGATCCATTGAGTGTGTCTGACGAGTTCTGCCAATGCGCTGATCAATGAATTGTAGGTACTTTGATGTAAGTCATCCGTACCAAACGCATAGAGCTCTTCCTAGAGCCTGTACGCAAATAAAAATCCAAGGATTGGTGGAAGATCGCTCAAGAGGCTCCGCGAGATTTTGATATGCTTACGTAACATCAAATAATATGCATGCCGGACAGCGCATCCTTGAATGACGTTGCAATGAAGGCCTGGCGCCGATGCAGCTGGATTAGAGACAAGGGAATCAGAGAATCCACGGCCTAAAAAAAGGTGATGATATGCAAACAATAGAGATATTATGTTGAATTAAGCATGTCAGGGAGTTCAATTTTGTTACATTCAAAAGCATAGAAGAGCA
This sequence comes from Flammula alnicola, assembly GCA_015499995.1. Taxonomy (NCBI): domain Eukaryota; kingdom Fungi; phylum Basidiomycota; class Agaricomycetes; order Agaricales; family Strophariaceae; genus Flammula; species Flammula alnicola. The sequence goes on along the minus strand of JADNRV010000087.1, from coordinate 9,947 downwards.
ACGTGGACAATCTAAACAGCTTCGCGTCTCCGAGGCGCTGATCGCAGAATGTCGTCCACGCTATTTGAGAAGAGAGATAAAATTAGGACAGGATCCTAGTTGACCAGCAAGTCCGAAAACACAAGCACTCACCGAATGATCATCTCCGCAGCTTCGCTTGCGCTGAGAACCACCTGTCGTTTGAGTTTATAGCTCTCTGTGACTCCGAGCTTTCTCATCGAGCCAATGGTACCCTGATCCATATCTATGGGCATACAGTCATCATAAGCAAGAAGGCCTCTATGTGACTTGGGAAATGCAGAAAGCAAAATGACTGACCGAGTCCAGTATCCGACTGGCCACCAAAATGCGCAGCACGAAGTTTTGTAACCAAGTCAGACGAGTCGTAACCGGCGTTATCAGCCAGGATAATTGGAATCTGCCTCAGTGCACGTGCAAAGGCCTCGACAGCGATCGCCTTCTTGCCTTCGACACTTTGAGCTGCTGTCTCGACGGCACAGCTCATGAGCATCTCCGAGCAACCTCCTCCGAGAACGATTCGTGTCTCTTTCACTGTTTGCGAGAGAACAGAGAGGGCGTCGTGTAATGAACGCTCAGCTTCATCAACCATCTGGTTCGTTGAACCACGGAGGACGACAGTGCATGCCTCGCCAGCGGCAACTCCAGAAAATTTGATGAGCTGAAAAAAATTTGGAATATAGAAATACTCTGAGCAATCTCTAAGCAACAAGTCGATCATAACACACCTTGTCTTCCCCAATCATGATTTCCTCAATGACTTCACAGTGACCAAGCTTCACAAGATCGGGCCTGTCGAACGTGCTTGCAATTTCGCCACCAGTAACAAGAGACAGCCTCTCCACACCCTCGAAGTCTGCATGTTCTATCACCATGATGCCTTTCTCCGTCAGGAGCGATTCAGGGTAGTTGTAGATGAGTTGCCTGTTGACGAAACAGTTGATTCCGTGAGCAGCAATGGCATCAACTTTGGCTTTCATTTTTTCCTAGGTTTGCGTCAACATCAATAGAGCAGCCAAAAAGCTGAAGCTGACTTACTCGTTCGGCACGTTCGAGCTCAGCAAGCTTGCCGGTACTGTCAACCTTGACGCGAGCGCCAAAGATCTTGATCTTGTCGGTATCCATGGCTGAGCAGGACGTTAAGATGTTAAAAATTGGCGAAAATAAAAATATAGATACATGTGTTGGCAATCAGGATTTTGACATTTTCGAGCCGTTTTGGTGAATTCGTGGCAATGGTTTTGTCCAGAATGAATCCTGGGACGAAATTAGAACTATTTTATTTGACCCAAACGTGATTGCGTACCCTCATCAAGATATGAATCCGTCAATTTGCCGCCAACTTTTTTGATGATTTGGATATGTTCTAGATCTATGGAACCCTATGAACAGAGTCAGTGAGGATGTTCATTAATGGTATTCACAATCACCTTCAGGCGAAGGACGGCATCTACCGCAAGATTGGCAAAGTAGTTCTTGTCCTGCGACAGGACTTTTGACGATAGCGTTGTTCGGGCAATATTGAACAAATCTTCCCGGAACTGTTGAGGGTTTGATCTATTTGACTCTTCAGTGTGCTTTCAATAGAGATGCACTCGAACGCACCTGTTATCTGTGGCAGCAACCTCTAGAGCCTTCAGCGCAGTTATACTAGCAATCCGATACCCTTCGACAATTGTTTGCGGATGAATCTTCTGCGCGATTAACTTCTCCGCCTCCCTCAGCAGCTCCGCAGCTAGAACAGTCACGCTCGTTGTGCCATCTCCAACCTCATCATCCTGGACCTTCGAAATGTTGACTAGAATCTTCGCAGCGGCATTATCAAGCTGGATCGCTTTCAGGATCGTCGCCCCATCGTTTGTGACGTTGATTTCACCAGTCGATGCGGATTGGAGGATCTTATTCATTCCTTTGGTCCCAGTGTCGATTTTACGAGATCTCCGAGTGCCAATGCCCCAACGAACGACGAGAGACGCGCGTTCTCTGCTTTCTCCTCTGTCGCCTGCGGTTTCACATTTTTGAATAAAAATTGACGCATTCATGACTTTGGCACACACCTGTTCATTGAAAATTTGTGTAGACATTGTCATTCTTATCCCGTAAGATTATCGTTAAAGCTTTTGGATGAAAATGCAGGACTGCGAGAGATGTACTGAGATGACCTGAACGCGTATTGGAAAGAAATCATTTTCCCACGGTCACAAAATGCAGAAAGTTCAGCCTTTCTTCAAGTCTTTTCTTCCTTTTCCAAAGCTTCGGATTGAGGTCCCGGAAGATTCTGTGAGTTTTATCTTCTAACTAGAGAGGTTTCGTGCTTAAGAAGAGCTTATAATAGGATTGTGTCTACCATCGATATCATTACATATGCCTTGGGCGGTATATTGATCATCTTGAAATGCATATGAACGGCCTTGGAGGCCCAACTTTTTCTTCGCATCGCTAGTTTCGACTTAGAAGGCACAAAGTCATACAAAGGTTCCAAGTCGTTATGTCTGGCTCTGCAGACTAATACTCTCCATACCAGCGAAGAAGACGTGGCATCGGGGTATAGGGTTTGCACCCAAGTGCTCCAACTCAGAACCACTTTCCGAATACCCATCTATACATCAAGACATAATTTGATCGAGGCTTTTTCCGACCTATTCCAGAGCCTTGCACCGTCGGATTGACGCATCTATGGAATTCTGATGGCTTGGTGTGGTTCATTTGCTATGTGTTCAGTGACTCGTCTATTCGGATCTCTCTGTTCTAGCAGGTGAGCATCGAATATCACTCCAAGGATGTCCGAACCTCGTTTTCTCACCGCCAGTTCTACAGCAGGAAGCCTTCTCCCGTGCTCGCTCTATGACACTGCAGTCACATTTGATGAAATCGCCGACGTCCAACTGTCCACAGCCTTGACAAACTGTGAGGGCGGTCACGGAGTCTAGCCTTTAGATGATTAGAATCCAATAATGCCACTGTTCTCCTTCATTGTAATGTAAACCCCCACTCTCTTCTATCTATCTCATATCTAAAATAACACCCATTTTCGAAGTTATTTTTGCTCCAAGCCATCAAAATTCAATGACTCGTTACGTTTCATATCCGACCTGTGTAATTGTCAATTTGTCCAGTTTGTTGCCTCTGAAGAACTAAACCGACAACTAAACTCGTAAGCAATCTCCAGCATGTACAATATACTTGTTTTCATAATCTGTTACTAATTTTGAACCAGATCGGACCTTCGTAGCCTATCGTCAGTCGTTTTCTAGCTTCTCGCTGGCTATAAACGGCTATGATATCCACCTTGAGCTTTCCAAGTTTGCCGTGATATACTTCCGAGTTGGCCTGCTTCGACAAACTCATGGTCTTAACACTGTGGGAATCATATTCATCAGTTAAACCCTCATGATTGAACTCGTGCACTGTTACTTGACCCCTGTCACTGCAGAGCATCCAGCTGGAAGCCGGTGTCTAAATCGACGCTTTATTGCCCTGCATCTATGATCTTGGCTCCAAGCAACGATCTGGCTGCGTTACAGCGCTCTTTCCCTGACAACATCAAAATCATAATCATTCATCGCACATTCGACTCGGTCATCGAAATTGCACAGCAAGGGTGCTACTTGTCACCAAGTTTAAAGTCATTCCCAAAACATTGAACCCAATTATGGACGACTCAGTTCGTACGGCGTCTTCTCGAAAGCGCCACCATGTTCCCCATGAGAAAGAGGAACGCAATAGTTCTCAAAGCAAGATTACCCGGTGTTACAATGACCACCGGATTGAGCCGGGGCTTTTCTCATCGATAGTTCGACTGTAAGTTGCAGTCCATCACCTCCATCTCTTTGATTGAACGTGTTACATAAAGGTCCAATTAACAAGCTTAAATTAGTACATATTTGTACTTTGACTTCAAACCTCGAGGCAGCGCTAACCGAGCCTCACTGCCTCCACGTGAAACCAAGTAAAGCCATACTTCAACTTCGGGTTTATTTTTATTATCTCACCGACCACTTGAAATGACACAGAAGTATCTTCCGGCAGGCGCATGCTCGGCCTCTTGTCCATTACATTCCCTTTACGTTCAATCTTGACTCAACTGGACATGTCGGGTTTCAATTTCCGCAGTCTCACGTTCGAAATAGACCTTTTATAGATCATGCAGTGTCTTACGGCAGCTATCTAGTGGATCTCAAGTTCGATGGCGTCGCTCAAAAGCCAGAAGTTGTCGTGTCCCTCGACATCTTAGACGTGCATTTCACACCCTGATGCATTTTTATCGCCACTGTAAAGGGGGACGTATAAAGATGCGCGATTGCAGATATATATCTTCGCCGCAACACTTATTAGCCTTCTCCCAAACCATTCGGTACCGTCTCTCTCAAAGATGGAACTACCTCCGGGACCCCTCTACCTTCTGCAGTTATTTCCCTATTTTGCCTTACCTTCGACGATCGTTTACCTTTTTCTCACATCCTCAGAAAAAGGACTTGGCTTCGCTTTACCATCATCGCTCGTCATCGTCGCCACTATTCTTGCTAAACCTGCCTTGTTCATCCTCAACAAATACTACCGAAAGCTGGTAGACATACGGGCTGCCTCGGCTAGCGATGCAATGTTGCCCCCTTACGTCCAAGAGTCGACCCTTTCTATCATCTCCGACCTCAGAGAGAGCATGCGGGACGGATATCCGGGTGCGCAGTATATCATTCTTTACGCTAGCCTTTCGAAAGACATGCTAATTTATTATTTGTATACTCCAGCTGAGGTGATGCAGCGCTGGGCTGACGAGTACGGGAGTGTAGTTCGATTCGACCTTCTAACATTTACAGGGGTGAGCATGGAATCAGTGACTGTCAAGCATACCAAAAGGATTCTTATCATATGGTTGTCATTTAAGGTGGTAACTGCTGAGCCAGAACACGTCAAGGTCAGGAGATTTATCTTTCCGTCTCCTCATCCCGTTTATAATTCCCTCTCCATAGGCTATCCTTGCGACGCAATTTGATTCTTTTGAGAAGGGTATGTATAGTCATTTTTTCTGGGTCGTCCTCTAATTTCTGACGACTTTGCGAACCCACCAGGGCCAATCTTCCATACTCAGATGAATTCCTTGCTTGGCACAGGGATCTTCAACGCTGATGGTACGCATTGATGGCGTATTTATCGTCCTCTGTTGAATGTGTGTTAATTTCATGGACAGGCGATATGTGGAAGTGAGCGTCACCTTTTCTTCGGTACTCCAGTGTCATTTATAATGCGTTCAAAGGTTCCATCGCTCTATAACGCGACCATTCTTCACTCGAGAACGTATCAGTGACTTCGAGATCTATAACCGCAATTGCGATCTTTCTCTTAAAGAAGCGAAGAATAGGCTTGCAGAAGGATATTCCATCGACTTCCAGGTAACACCCATCCAAAACACGGTCAAGAATAATCCTCAGTTTCTTATTCTCTTCATATTGATTTAGGATCTCGTCTCGCGTTTCACACTTGATTCGGCCACAGAATTCCTATTTGGTACCACCGTTGGCTCTCTTTCTGCAGGGATTCCGTATCCTCCATTATCCGCTTTGAAAAATTCGCCTTCATTCTACAACCATCCTTCGAATATCTTTGTCAATGCATTCCTGGAAGGACAGGTTCTCACAGGACTCCGTTATAGCCTCGGTACCGATTGGCCCCTCGGACCGGACTTCTGGAAAAATAAAGTCACACCCCTTCGCAAGATCATGGATGATTTTACGGAACCGTTAATGAAAGAAGCATTGGCTAAGCGAGAAGAAAGGATTTTCAAGAAGGATAGCAAGTCTGAGGACGGAGAACCGGCGGCGTTGCTCGAGCACCTTGTCGGGCAAACTCAAGGTGAATTAGCGTGTCATTCTCAAATTCTTGAATCATGGTCAAGGTTATTTACTGTATGCTTTTGCTTGCAGATCCCAAGATCCTGAAAGACGAGGTATGTAGGAATAAGATTTCTGTCAGAAGGTTTTCTGACGCCTTCTCTTTGTTCTGAAGCTCGTCAACCTGCTCGTGGCTGGACGTGACACTGTACGAGAAAATACGTCAACCTTGAATTGCATTTACTAATCTCTTTCCTAGACGATGTGTCTCCTGGCCTTCTCGTTCTATATGCTCTCCGAGCACCCTGATATCGAGCATCGCCTTCGGCAAGAAATCTTCGAGAAAGTGGGACCAACCAATAACCCGACATATGACCAGATGCGGGAAATGAAGTTTGTGAGGGCTTTCCTGAACGGTACGTGTCTTCAACCCCGCATGCACTAGTACTAAAATGTGACGATGGTCCATGTTGTAGAGGTCCTTCGACTTTATCCTCCTGTGTACGTCATTTGGCCTAGTTGTACTAATTTCAGCTAATTTTCTTTTGACCATAGGCCAATTAACGCAAGGTAGGGCTTCGACGATGCAACGGCCCCGTGTTTGACGCTTACAAGGTTTCTTATACAGGACTACCAAGAAACCTGTCGTATGGCCTAATAAGGACCCTAACCAGAAGCCGTTCTATATTCCAGCCAATACAATGTAATGTCCTTCTTCTCGTAAAACCGTCCTCGCTTTCGATTAACCGACATGCTCTCTTTTTACTTCCAACCTTATAGTTGTTACTATACAGTCATTAATATGCATCGCCGGACCGACCTTTGGGGTCCAGATGGTACGCCGAATTACCTATCCTTCAGCACGCCGACATGAAAATAATTAACCGACGCCTCTTTAGCACTCAAATTCGATCCGGACAGGTTCCTCGACGAGCGGCTGCACAAATATCTCGCACCGAACCCCTACATCTTTTGCCCATTCAACGCCGGTCCTCGCATATGTCTCGGACAACAGTTCGCATACCACGAGGCCACCTTCTACCTCGTTCGTCTCCTGCAGCAGTTCACTGGTTTCACACTCGATAAGTCTACGAATATACAACCGCCTGCGGAGTGGGCGTCCTGCGGCGGGTTGAAGGCCACAGAGAAGGTTCATCCAATGTCCCATTTGACGATGTATATCAAGGTGATGAATGGGTTTCCCTCGCATTCAGGCAGATTTTATTGACTCGAATATTTTCTATACCTAGGGCGGACTTTGGGTCCGGATGAAGGATCTCAACAGCAGCGAGGTTTGAAAGTTCAGCTTAAAGACCATCTAACGCGCATGCCAGTGCTATGTTTCCTAACGAACCATAACGAGGAAATAACGAGGTTAACGATGATGCGACACTGTATTTATATCTATGATTGTATCCACTTCTTCTACGTACTAACAGATAAAACATGTCTTACTTTTGGTCAGTTCTCGCTGCAGTGAAGCTTCGCATTCTTCTCATGTGCATCTGGCCTTCAAGCAACGATGGGCACGTTAAAGTGCAGCCATCCCTATCAGCTCCCACGATACCCACATGCTAAATGAATCATAGAATCATAAAAGACCGAAACAGAGACGTGATTTTAAATGAGTAAATGAATGCTATGAAACTTCTGCGCCCTCTCTCAAGGCATTTGGTAGAGTAAATTGGTAGTATTTATGTGCAGTACCTTTGCCGAGTGTCAGTAACTGCAGGTTCGAAAGGTGGGGTTGTTGGGATCTTACCTGCGCTCTCCGAAGTCACCTAATCCCGGAATGATGTATGCTTTGTCATTGAGGCCCTGGTCGATCCAGCCGGTTATCTGAATATGTTGTCAGCATTTTGAAGCAGGAGTAGACACGGTATATATGACTTACGACTTTCAGAGATGGGAATCGCGCGCAGAACGTTTTCAGGCCCTCGGGAGCAGCAATCTTATCAAGCAAGGTAAGAATTCCTCTTAAACAAAGCCAAGGATAACTGCAAGACAGACCAAGTTTATGAAGATGATACGCTCCTCAGGAACACCGTGCTCCATAAGGACTTCGACAGCTTTCATGGCAGAACCTCCTGTCGCTGCGTAGGGAGGTCAGCCTCTGACGGAGAAACTGTGCGAAACATGAGAGACGTACCAAGCATCGGGTCAAGGAGAAGGACATAACGCGAAGCAATATCTTGGGGAAACTGTATCCGCCAGGGCAGTTGATCTCACAGTCATTTCCATTCGAAAACGGGTCACCTACCTTGGAGTAGAACAACTTGGGTAAAGTGGTCTCTTCGTCCTGTGGCAAGGTTCACTGGAAACCCAACAGAGATCTTCGAAGAACGTACCCGTTGAATGAGGATCTTCCCAATCCTCACACTCCTGCATACCTCACGAAGGCCCGCTTCCATGGCCTATCGCATCGATTAAGAGGTAGCATATGAATATATGCGCACTGAAACTCACCTCTCCTGCACGCAGAATCGACACCCCGCAGATTTTGCCCTTGAAACCAATGCCCTTGTAGACGGCACCCTATTACCAAAACAACAATTTTGTCAGTTCATGTCTCCACGGAGCGGACTCTTGCTCTCTTCCATCTACGAACTTCGTGCAAGCCCATCCAGCATCCATATACATGAACCCTCTTCAAGAAGTCTCAACTCACAGTGGGAGTCTCCACCGTCCGCGACACCACTGGCAAATGGTTCAGACCTTCTTCCACGAGCAACCTGATGATCCGATCCGAGTAGAACAAGAAATCTCCTCGCGAAGTGTCCTTGTCTCTGATTATCGTATACAAAGCTTCGAGCTGCGCAGTTTGCGGGAGAGTGAACACCGAGGGTGGTAGGGGATTAAGGTGCGCTAGGTTGGTGTTGACGCTGTGGGCGTGTTGCGGCGGCGCCAGCGGGTCGGGGGTCGTGCTCAGCGACATATTCAAGTGGGATATCGAACTCTAACCAGCTATCGATGTGGGTGGAAGCAAGAGAGATATAAGACCTCGACGATGAACATGACACAAGCGATCGTGTGCGACACATGCAACTTCCAAAAACGACTGACTGATCATTCGAGCCCCTGTCCTTCTTTCTTCTTGACCATTATCTCGACAGTGTGTATCCACATATCATCCAGGCCCAGGGCTGGGGCTCAATGAATCTCCGTTCTATGAGCAAAAAGGTGGAGGGGTAAGAGACCAACGCGATTCTGAGATAGGGGCCGATAACGCTCAAAAGTGGAAGCGAAGATCTGAATCCTGTATGCTTCAGTACGTACTTACACCTACTTACACCGTCACTAAACGTAATATTTAGGTGACCCTCTGAATCTCGAACAGACGCAATCACCTTCGAGAGGCCAGTACATGGAAGGTCACCTTTCCGTTGGACCTCGAGGAGATCTGGAAGCCTAAGACGATAATCCTTATCAGTTATCTCCTTTTCATGCGAGGTCAAATTCAGATATGGATTTTTGCTCAAGGAAATGCGTATCCGGGCCTCATCGTAAGCACTCGTTTGCCATGAGGCTTGGTCGGCCCAAGCCTCCCTAATCTCTCAAGAATATCCTGAAGCATCTCTGCAACCAACTGCAACGTTTCCTTTTCACGACGACTTTGGAATGTCACCGAAACGGTTATCTGCACCTAACAAGTACACGTGTCCATCGGTAACGTCACTGCGTATGTTGCGGGACCAAAACCAACCTAGGACGACACGCACTGACTCCGTATGACTTGTTCTCTCAGGCATCGTTGTCCATGTGCTAGGGTCTATATGCTTCACAATAAGTAATGTCGCCGGATGGATTGTCGTTTAACCCCCCGAACGCGCCATTAGTTCGCTCATTCAAGACATGGAGAACGAAAATGCCAAGGTCAACCATGAAACAAAATGATAAGTTGGCGTTGATACGTAGGGTGAGATTCTAATCCATGGATCCCATTGCGCCGCTGGTAGCTTTGAGCCCAAGCCCTCAGCCGGTACGATTGAAATGCTCTCCGAAGATTCAAATTCTGTCTGCTAGAGATCAAATAAATATCGAACTGCCTCGGCGTGCGACAATCCTCTAAAACAAAATAAAAGGACTGCACCAATGTTATCT
>JADNRV010000861.1:0-10128 GCA_015499995.1 Flammula alnicola | reverse complement strand
ATATCTTCGAGTACCCACATGCCTATAGAGCGACCATCTTCTTTCTTAAGTGGTCTCCCTCCATCCAGGAAGTCATCGTGTCGTGTCCGTGTACTATATATTTACAACCATTTGATCATGGTGACATATGCATCACATCCGCGTGTAGGGTTTGGAATATGGACAGCGTATGAGTTATAACTGGTTGGATTTTAATCATAGTCTTTTGGCGCTCTTGACATAGATGGCATGTTTTCACGAACCAACTAACATCTTTCTCCATCTCTGGCCACCAGAAGCGTCGCACTAGTAATTGGTTTGTCGCGTAGAAGCCTCTATGACCTACATGGTCATGTGTGGCTGTCAACATATACATGCGTTTCTCTTTCGCGACTACTAGTCGCGTCCTTGGTATATCAAGAATCGCTTCGCGAATCTCAGGAATCGTTCAATTTCTTATTACTTAGATCTGGCGGTCTGAATCTCTTGTCCTTATGCCACTTCATTACAAACTCGATGTTACTGTCTTGGTCGCGCGCACTATCTGTTCGATGCTCTTCAGGATATGCGACACCCTTATTTTTCAATTCATCTTCGTTTGGTAGCATAAGCGTTACTACTAGCTGTTGCACATAAGCTGCGCGCACAGGTCCTAGCGCTTCTTTATTTTCATTCAAATGTCTTTCCAATAGTGTTTTCTCTCCTAGTCGGTATACATCGGCTTCAGCCAATTCTTGTGAAAAGCAGCTTATAGATACGGCGATCCCACTATAGCCTTCATCCATTTCAATCTGATCTAGGATTTCTGCTAGTAGCACTGCGTAAGGATCCGATGCGCCGTCGGCCTCTATTTTTAGCTCACTTTTGATTGACGCCGAAGATATACTTTGGAAGAAGCCTTTTCGGTTATCAATTTCATTAACAAAGTCCTCAATTGGTAATGGCTGCGGCTCCGTAGGATCTGCGATCACTAACTCTATGGGTCCGTGGTCATCAATGTCCTCCTCGTCTGTTGGCTCAGGGTCCGGATCATTTGGCTGTTTGTAACAGCGTGAAAGTCCGTCAGGTCCAAAGGTCTTTCCAGCTTTGTGCCTTAGGGTGAAGTGGAACATCCCAATCTGTTCAATCCATCAGTTAATTACCGCATTAGGCATCATGTCAGGATGTTGTAACATCCCAGCAATGTACTTAGCGTCTGTCTCGACTACTAATTTTCGGCAACCAATTAACCATTTTCGATTGTTCTCGAGGGCACGCTTTAATCCGAACAGCTCACGCTTCGGTTGGGAGTAGCGCACTTCTCTGTCATTCATTGTAATGGACCCGAATCTCGCATAGTAGTGTTTCTTGGCATCATTTATATCTTCTTGGAAGACATAGAAACCTATTGCTATGTAAGAGCTGTCCATGGCCAACACTACATCTCCTTGTCCTTCATAATCGATAGCTTTCAACACGTATGCGTTCTGTGCTCCATCCTTTAATAATTTCACTGACTCTTCCTGGTCTGGTCCCCAAACAAATGGTTCACGACTATGCGTTAGTCTTTGTAGGAACCTGGCCCTGATCGCATAATTAGAGATGTAACTGCGCAGTACGCCGACAGTACCGAGGAAACCTCTGACCTGGGATAGGTCCGCAAATTCGTCCCAATCCATGATCTGCTTTACGTGCTCGGTGGTTGGTTTGCGTCCTTCCATAGTGCACAAGTGACCGACTACGGTAATATCTGCTGCGCATATTACTGATTTATATCCTGAAAATGTCCCGCCGCAATATTTCATGCGTTGCACTACCCGATTGACATTCTGCATATGTTCCCATACGAAGCGTCTAATTCCCGGGTTTTCTGGTATCATCTCATAAGTGCCATCTTTATTTTGGTAGCGAGTCAGAGGTCCTCTGAAGGTACATCATCGATATAAGGTATCGTAACATCGGGTGTCTCTTCTTTCAAAATAAATGTAACATCATCATGAAAGATGGGAACAGAGTTTGTCCAGCCCATAGGTAAGGTTACCAAGCGCATAGCACCGTAGGGAGTCTGGAATGTAGTAAGATCGCGCGACTGCTCTGCTAGCTGTCGTTCATCATATCCCACATATAAATCAAACATTCCGCTGCAAGCTCGGCCTGCAAAATGCGCGGCTAATTCTTCTGTTGCGGGCGGAAGGCCGGAGTGTGCGATGGTTACCTTGTTCAAGGGTTCCAAACTATGCACGATCCTGAGCTTCCCATTTTTCTTGGCCACGGTAAACCAGCGAGATCGATACGGGGAGTTTGAAGGCTCGTAGACCTGTGATTTTTCCTTGGACCTGATGATCTTACATACTTCATCATAAATTCCCAGAGGAATTGGGATATTTCTTTCTACCCATGGCTTATGTTCTATGGTAGGAATGACTATGGGAGGGAAGAAGTCTTCCCTGAATTTTCCTCGCTCATCATCCTCCCAAGCGAACGCCTGGTTTTGTTCCGCGATGAGCTGATGTACCAGCTTGCGTTCTTCTGGTAACAAGAAGTCTCCCTCGTGTACTTTATCCATCGCATCCACCTGTAGTAGCTGGTATCATGTATGATACCTAGGCTGTGGCCTAAAATAGGGTATACATAGATGACAGGTTTGCCCCACTTAGGCCGTTGCCTAAGACCATGTAACACACTGTATATAGCATGCCGGATGAGCCGGGGCAGATTTGCTCACCTTGCAGGGGCGGGCAATAATAAATACACATCAACAATGCATAGATTGATGGCGGGCACAAAACATGGTGCTGCACGTTGTCGGGGGCGCATTTGAGCGTGGGAAAAATTCCGTTAGGGTCTATATATATTATTTGATTTATTCTAGGTGTTTCCACGCGTCGGGGAGGGCAGGAGCGGGTGGATTGGCGCGCATGGCTTTGGATGACGCTCTATACTGGGTGAGGGTCATAGTAAACAGACATCAACAATGCACAGATTTGACCGCCGGGCACAAAATCTGGCCCCGCTCATCATTGTGGGCGCTTTTGAGCACGGAAAAAAGTGAGTCAGGGTCCAGTAATATATTCCTACCCATTCGCGCCATTTGCGCATGTCGAGAGGGGCGGGAACGGGTGGATTGGCGCTGGTGCATTTGGATGATGTTCCATAAATAGACGCGCCCATCAATATTCCGTTCCCATCATTCTGTTATTCCTTTCCCGTCAATATTCCATTCCCATCAATATTCCGTTCCGAGCTGATATTTTTAGACACAGGCACGGATTTGTTCCTGCCTGATCCTGTTATCTATAGATTAGATACTAGTAAGTGGCTACCGCAACTCTGCCGCTCTGGTTTAAAAATAGATGCAAGCCGTTTTTGCCTTCCGCCTCTTGCCCCTACATGTTCTCTTTTAAATAAAGAAGATATATATAAAGTACTTGTCTCTATGAATACATTGGTACTATTTTTGTGGTCTGACTCCAATGGGAAGGGGATGGATGGCTTGTGAAGCAATCGGATGACGTTGGCCACTGGTTCTGCATTGAGATGGATGGGTTGGATGAGTGATATAAATAGATTCACATGGTTTCGGAGCACTTTCCTGTTGATTATTTATTTAATAAATTACATAGTTGTAATCTAGCTGTAATTCTGAATCCAATGGTACTAATTTTACCGACAGAAGTGGACGGGAAGAGGTGGATGCACCATCAAGCATCTGGATGACACACACATCACCTTCCCAATTTGGATGGGAATGTGCTCGCGTTGGACGAGCATTAAAAATAGCCAATATTGGTGATGCACTCAGTGCGCTCTGGGTTCGTTTACACACTCAGTGCACGTTGAATAGTGAATACACAATTTATTTGAAATAAAATACTACATATTTAAATTAAGAACTCTCAGAACGCGCACGTCGATGCACGTTCTGAGTAATAGGGAGGCATTCCTCACCATTGCGGGTGTGTCATGCTCCCTTTCATCTATCTCATCTGGCTCCCTTCTGCCGTTTGTGTGCTGTCCTCTGACGGCAGAGGCGGTGGTCGTATGCTGCTCGTCTTCTGCAGCGGCGTCTCCAGTCGGCGTCAGCTCCGCTGATCTCCCAGCATGGCCATCCTACCCTATCCTGCTCAACCGGTAGCGCTATTCAGCCATCCTCGGCGTCGTCGAGACCGGTACCTGTCCTCCCTCTGGGTTGCCAATGTCACCTTTGCCCTACTGGTCCCTCTGCCTATCATCCCTGCTTCCCACTCTCCCGCTGCTTCCCACTCTCCCGCTGCTTGCCCTGCATTTACCTTGGATGCAGTTGGACAATTGCGGAGGATGAAAAGAGACTTCGAACGTCGTCTGCACGACGTTCGAAGTCAAGGAGGGACGACGGGCTTCGTCGTCCCTCCTTTGGTCTGTGGGGATAGCAAAGGGCGCCGCCGTCGTATCCGAGTGGCAGCTGTCGTGCTGCTGCTCCCCTTACCTCCTCGTCGTCGTCGTCGTATCCAAGCGGCAGCCAGAGCAGCAGCAGTGGGCTCTGCTGCCGCTCCCCTCTAATCGTCATCATATCCGAGCAGCAGCAGCGGTCGTGCTGCTGCCGCTGCTTCCCTCTCGTCGTTGCCGTATCTGAACAGCAGCAGTGGGAATGCTGCTGCTGCTGCTCCCACCTCGTCGCCGTCATCGTATCATCGTGTCCGAGCAGCCAGCGGAATAAAGAAAGAGATGACGACCTTTCAAGGTCGCCATCTCGTCATCTTACCTATGGATTGGGTAAGTGGGGAGGGAGAGAGGAAGAACAGAAAATGAATCGAGTCATACGACTCAATTCGTTGCGCACCGGGTGGGTCTCCCTCTACCAGGGTCTCCCCTCGAGACCTTCTACCCCTGAACCCCTCGCCCCAGATACTTCAAAGGCCGGCCCATATCCCTCAAGGAGGGGGAAGGGCACGCGGCGTCGTTGGCGCTGGTTTGCTAACCGTGTATCGATGGGGGTGGGTTTTGTGATTTGCTGGCCTGTTCATTCGTGGTGCTACGCAGGGCGGGCGGTGGTGACGTGGAAAAAGCCATGGTGCGAGGCGACAGTGCAGGCAGCTGTGGGTTGGTATTGCCAAATGGCGGGGCGGCGGCGAGGCGATAGGTGCAGATGGGAGTCGATGACTTGCGTTCAACCACGGTTGATCGCGTTTCGGCGTCAGCCGAAACCGATTTGATTGGCTAGCACCAGCGGTCCGCGTCTCTGCGTCTTCCACCTTGCTTGTCGAGGATGTCTCGGACGACATTAAACTGGTGGGTAACTATGTAGATTAGTGTCGGTAAATTTTTAGAATAGAAATATTTCATATTTCAGTGAGGTCCGAGCCGAGCTTTGATCCTCTAGGGTAGTGCTACATATATTTCCGGCCATGCGTGGTGATTTATGGACTTCTGCAGTCATCTATCTCGCCTTTAGGACCTTAAGAACTGCTTTGGATACTCTGAAAGGTAGATAATTCAGTAATAATAGTATACCAAATAAGAATTCCAAAATTTATTTGGGCCTAGTGAAGGCCTGTGTAATGATACATCCTTTGCACTCAAGTTAGGCATGAAACGAAGAGGAAATCTGGAATCAATTCAACATCCTTCATGTTATTTCAAATCCCTGTCCCTTGACATTTTGTTGAAGCTCTCAAGTAATCTAGAACACTTCTAACTAATCTATAGATGATATCTGACCCATTATTTTAAATTTCAGACATCTCAAAGGGGCCATCCGTAGGGTTTTCAATTTCAAGCGCCCGAAATCACCATGCTTTCACATCAGTCGCACAGATTTCATTTGTGTACGATAGCATATTTTGAGACTTGAAAGTAATTTTTAATGTCAGCATTCAACGAATATTTTAGGATGGTAAATTACATTTCCACAGATCCCAAAATTATTTTACAGGGGCATTGACGCTGTCCTCGACGACGAGAAAGCTCCGGAAATTGAGCGGTCCGGTGATTTCAAGGTCCGCTTGAACCACGATCAACGATTTTCAACATCGTTAGACAACCATCCCTTCGCTCGCTGAACCATCCGGCTGCACCACCACTTTCCTTCTCCTCCCATTGCTACTACGTAGGTCTCCACACAAATAGGAGGGGGGTGACAGGTGAGAAGATATGAGGGGAGAGGGAGACCCATTCGGTGTGTAACAAATCGAGTCGCATGACTCGATTCGTTTTCTGCTCTTCGTCTTTCCATCCCCCCACTTATCCAAACCATAGGCAACCTGACGAGGTGACGATGATCATTCAATGGTCATCGTCTCTTTCTTTACTCTGGTGGCTGCTCGGACATGATGCGGCGACGGCGGCGAGGTGGGATCAACAACAGGCTGCTCGGGTACGATGACTATGGCCACAAAGCGGGACCAGCAGCAGCAGCACGACAGCTGCTGCTGCTCGGGTAAGACGATGACGGCGAAGCGGACCAGCAGCCACGACAACTGCTGCTGCTGCTCGGACATGACGACAACGGCCACGGCTCGGGTACGACGACGACCGCGAAGTGGGACCAGCAGCAGCAGCAGCAGCAGCAGCGCGACTTCTGCTGCTGTTGCTCTGGCACGACGTACATCCACGAAGCGGGAACGGCAGCAGCAGTGGTCGTGGATACAACGACGGCCATGTGGACTCGCGGCAGCAGCACGACAATTGCTGCTGTGAGTATGACGACGATGGCCATGAAGCGGGACTAGCAGCAGCAGCACGACCGCTGCTGCTGCTGCTCGGATGCGACCACGACGGCCACGAAACGGGACCAGCGGCAGCAGCATGATAACTGCTGCTGCTCGGGTACAATAGCGACGGCAAAGCAGAACCAGCAGCGACAGCACGACCGCTGCTGCTGCTCGGATACGATGAACGACGGCCAGGTGGGACTCGTGGGGCAGCAGCAGCACGACTGCTGCTGCTGCTCGGATACGGCGATGACCAGGGGGGAACAGCAGTAGCGGCCACCTCAGATGCGGTGACGACATCAAAGTGGGGGGAGGAGCAGCACAACCGCTGCTGCTGGGATACAATGATGATGACGAGGTGGCAGCGGCGGCAACAAGGGGGTGGGAGCGCTGATATGACGACAAGGACGTGCACGAGGATGAGCTGCAGGAGAGTCGATGATGCATGTTACTCACATCGACGTGCGCTCTCCTTGTTCTTATCCTCATTTCAGTCCTGTATTTTATTTTCTATGCTGTATACCTTATGACCTAGCACAGTTCAAATATATTAAAGTTTTCTATTTAATCTTTTTTACTTGAGTATCTAATCTATAGATAACGGAGACAGGCGCCGAGGCATGAGCGCCTGCATCTAAAAATATCTAGCCTGGGCGCTTTCCATCTATCTAATCTATAGATAACAAAACCAGCAGAGGCTTTCCGTCTAATTTTAGAAAGTCATCCAAAGTCATCCTCGCCAATCCACCCATTCCTGCCCCCGTGAGGTGCACAAAGGGCAGCAATGGGGAGCAATATATTATTAGACCCCAGTAGATTTTTGTCCCTACCCGAAACTGCCCCCAACGATGAGCACAAGCCGAGATACAACCCCATCCTCTAATGTTGATATCTATTTACTATCAGCCCCGCCCCAATTGGGAGCGTCATCCAAAGCCAAGCGCCCCAATCCACCCATTCCCGCCTGCCGGCAGGCGCGGAAGCATCCAGGATGGGTCAGAATATATTTATTGACTGCAAAATAATTTTTTCCACGCCCCAAAGCGCCTCCAACGATGAGCAGCACCAAAAATACATCCCCGGACATCATTTCCTTCATTATTGATGGCCCGCATCGAACATGCCTGGGATTAAAAATAGATTGGAAGTGCCTAGAATTAAAAATAGATCTCCAGGAACATGATGTCACAGACATGACATTCTCCCGGAAGTACATAGTTATTTTTAGAACTACATCCAAAGTCATCCTTTGCAATCCACCCCGTCCCGCCCCTCATAAGGCGCGCAAATGACTGATTTGGATAGAGAAAAATTGGGGCTATGCAATGGTATTTTTTCCCCACCGAAAAGCGCCCGCGACGATGAGCGGCACCCAAAATACAACCCCGGACATCATTTGCTGCATTGTTGACAGCTGTTTACCATCAGCCCCACCCCAAATGGGACCATCATCCAAAGCCATGGGCGCCAATCCACCCGTTCCCGCCCTCCCCGACCTGCGGCAACACCTAGAATAGATTAAATAATATTTAGAGACCCTAAAGGAATTTTTCCCGCGCTCAAATGCGCCCCCAACGACGTGCAGCACCATATTTTGTGCCCGCCCATCAAATCTATGCATTGTTGATGTGTATTTACTATTACCCGCTGCCTGCAAGGTGAGCAAAACCTGCCCCGGCTCATCCGGCATGCTATATACAGTGTGTTACATGGTCTTAGGCAACGGCCTAAGTGGGGCAAACCTGTCATCTATGTATAACGTATTTTAGGCCACAGCCTAGATATCATATATAATTCTAGCTACTAAGGCTGTCGCATCTTTTCTTTCTTGTGTATATCTTCCTTTGGGCTCAAAATCAGGTGGGTTTTTACTAAGCTTGGGCATATCCGCTAACGGATCTCCCTTGATTTCCCGCTTGATCCTGTACTGCTCTGGCAGAGATGCATAAACCAGCTTTACTTTCAAAGCGACTGGTTTATATTTCTTTCCTAAGTAGACTGATGCCGCTGGCCCTTGGTCCTCTTTTTCTAGCTTACCAGGATAGATTTGGTTAAGGTAGGATTCGATTTCTACACGCTCGTCTCCTTCTATGACCTCCTCATCTAGCGCGCATGATAAAAAGGCGAGCCTTTTTCCTTCATCCGTGAATGTTCCATTATCTTTGTGCTGTGCGTATCGCACGCGCAACTTTTTCTCGTTCTCAACAAGCTCTATCATCATCACTACCTCTCCTTCATCTGGGATAAGTTCCTCGAGGTTATCTAAAAAGCCTGGGCGCTTTCAGGGGCGTCATTTGATGCTTCCTCCTGAACTGCACGGGTTCTCACCGCGTTCATATGTAGGTAGGCACACTCGCTTCCCAGTATTAGGATCCGTGATAGTGATAGTCTGACTACCATCCATCTCATTTTGAATCCCACTTCGGGTAAGCGCGTCAAACGGCCTCCCCAACAAAACTCGGTAAGCAGGGTTTTTAAGAATATGTACCTGCAAGTAGAGCATAAGTCCACCAAGATTAAATGGTACATCTCTTGCCAGTCCCAGCGTCCTGTTTGTTGATCCGTTCGCACTCTGCATATTAACCGTGATCCCTGGGTTCCAGGTTAAGCCTAGTTCAATAGCGACTTCCTCGGCCATAGACACGATCTGTGAACCGGGATCCACTACTGCCTCCTCTTGACCCATTTGATTGATCTTCGGATAGATAGACCTAAGAGCTAAGGATTCCCTTGCGACTATAGGTTCATCGGGCAACGCTCCGTCGTGTTCTTGTATGAACTGCAACACCGGATCGCTTGCTATGTTCCAATTTGGGTTTGGCTGCCCGGTATCTTCCCAATCCTCGAGCGCATCATTTTTAAACTGCAGATCGTGTGCGAATGTCACCCTTGGTGCAGAAGCGGCATTCCTGCGTGGCTGCTCATATTCTTCATCTAAAATCTCCTCTATCAAGACTGGCTGTCTGGTTTTAGTTATCTTTTTAGCGAACGCTTTAGTGACCGGACTATCTGGCGAACCGAAAAGGTTCTTGAGTGGTACGGTTACTGGCGTGTCTAGGATAGCAGCCAATATCTTTTCCGAGTCGACTTCATCTTCTATGGGTGCACGGTTTTTGTATGCCGGCCCCGGTCTCGTTTCTACATCTCTAGGCTTAGGCGCGCCTGTGGGTCGTGTAACATATCGTAATGCTGGGACGTCCACATATGGCAACTCCTTGGGCCTTGGTGGATCAATTACCGCTTTAGGTAATACCTTGGGCGCTACCTGATCTCTTTTGCTTCTTCGGGGTGGACCTCTCCGCACGTCCTCCTTCTTGCTCATCGCTCTCCTCATCTTCTGATTCTTCTATTTCTACTCGACTCTTGCGGTTTCTGTCCTCAGGGGCCTTGGGTCTTCCGGAAGAGGTCGGTTTCTTCGCAGTCCCAGGCTTTCCCATCCTTGAACTATTCAAAAACCCGACAGTTCTCTTCTTCCTCCTCA
>JADNRV010000860.1:0-10228 GCA_015499995.1 Flammula alnicola | reverse complement strand
CCTACTACTACTATTTTGCGTGAGGGAGGGGATGGCAGGTGCTCAGGTGCTCTCCTCGAGGGCCGAGGAGGGCAGACGGCGAGAGCAAGCTCCGAGCAGGAGCAGCACGCGCGCAAGTGCGCAGCGCGCGTGCCTGCCAAAACGGTAAAACCCCCGTGGGTCACGCAACCACCGAACACGCGCGAACACGCGTTCCTCGAACGGGGTTTTCCGAGCCGTGAACGAGAGTTCCCAGGCCTCGAACGGGGGAAAACCCACCGGGCAAAGGCCAAATGCGTGGCGGGGTCGGTCACATCACGTGCACGGCCATCACCGATCAATGCGATCGACGGCATGACCTCACGGCATACCATAACAGGCAACGGCCCTGACCTGGGCCCTTAAATTTATAAGGATAAGTATATCTATTTCAAGCGTTATACATATCCTAATACAGATCCCAATGCAGTGGTAATAAGAACATTCAAGATAATCGTCGTCATGAAGCAAAGATTCGAGTCAGTGGAGTCCCTCCGCTTCCTTCTAACTCTAAGCTTCGAGCCACGACTTGTCACCTTTCAACTTCCCGGATCAGTTAGTTATATAGCATAGATGTCTCAGTGGGCACTGAGCGTGAACGGCTTCGCCCCCCGCAAAGACTATAGAGTCGTCCCCTCTGCAATCACTTCGGTCGGCTTCCGTGTTGACTCGACGGATCCACGGCTTCAGTATCAGGGAGATTGGGAGGCATTTGGTACAGCAAATTTGACGTGGACTGGTGGATCAATCTTTTTGGATTTCAGTGGTATTTTTCATGGCTTCATCCTGTTGCAGGTCCCATATATCTAACTTGATATTCACAGGCGTGTCCCTCACCTTGTACGGTCTCTCGACGAGTTCCGCTCTTCGTATAAATGAAACGATATTGAGCGGGATTGGGCAAGTCGAATACCCGTGCCAATACTTCATCGATGGAATCTCTCCTGTGGATTGTGGCCCGCCTGAAGGGCCCAGGGCCATAACTCTGGCCGATAACGAGATATTAGTTCAAACTAATTTGCTGCCGCTGGGTCAGCACAATATTTACTGTTGACTTCTCGCCCGGACAACCTCTCACTGTCGACTACCTCATAATTCAAACCGGTAGACCCTCGATTGCTAGACATAGTGAAGATGTCAACATTGTCGCCATCGTAGGAGGAGTACTCGGCAGTATGGTGGTAATCATCCTTCTCATATTTTTCGTCCTCCATCGCTCCCGGTGCCCCAAGCGCAGAGGACACAATATTCAAGCCTCCGAGGACGTACTATCTGGTTTAAGAACCCATGTCGAGCCTTTGAGAGATATCCTAAACGACAAAACGTGCGCCCTGAATTCATCGCGGCAGCACCATGGACAGCCACCTGTCCAGAATGTCATCACCCCTTTCTTAGATCCTCAGCTGGAAAAGTTAGCTGTCTCCAATTCCCTCTCATCTCGCACCGCATCCTCACCACAGTCACATCTCCGCCTACTTGCTGGAGCCTCATCTATTCAAAATATTATCGACCCGTTCATAGACCCCGACGCCCAGGAAAAGTCAGCTGTCCCCAATTCCGACCTCTCGTCTGTCACTGCCTCCTCACCCCGGCTATATATCCACCTGCGTGCTGGAGGTTCCTCCATCCAAAATATCATTGAACCGTTCATGGACCCGCAGGACAAAAAATCGACGGATATTAACCCAAACCGGGATCCAACGCCGTCGAACATGAACATGACACAAACTGTCACCGAGCCCCCTCCTCTCGAATCGAATAACGATTCGTTCGATACTCAAATAAACTTATCAGCGGATCGACCTTATGAACAGCAAGCAACTGACTGCCTGGCGCATGCAATTCATGAAATCGGAGGACTGGTTCTTTCTTCAAGCAATAACCAGCAATCTTCGAGGATTGTGAGGCATACAGACAGCGGAGTACGACTACCTCAAATCGAAGAATCAGATGAAGTCATGGAGTTGCCTCCCGAGTACCGGTTGAATGAGTCGAAAAGCAATTGAGCGCCTGTAAATTAAAAAGGTGCTGGCCAGACATTCGGTCTCTCAGTAGTTTGTTCTTCGAGATCGTCATGGATCCAAACTAGAGTGAGCAGGGGCTTAGGAAGCAGATGCCCTCGAATCAATGGCAGCATAAATATATATTTCACAGGGTATCTCGCTCATGCACTCGGGCTGGTTGACACCCCGATTAGTACTCTCGTACCACTAATTCCGCATTATCCCAAGTCTCTCCAGTTGGGCGAGTTGATGACGGTGATATCGTGTTGTCGAACTGTATGGACTGGAATTCCAAACCAGCTTCCTTCCTCTGGCAAACAAACTGCAAGAATTCATCGAATAATCCTCGTCGCTAAAGTCTACGCACTCGAACCCAAGATGCTGAGGGATGGCATAAACAACTTGGAAGTTTGCTGTTGGCGAAAGTGCTGAAGGAGATCCGTGAATTGGGAGTGGTTGACGACATCGAGGATCAGAGTCTTGACCTTGTCGAGAGAGCGGAAAAGGGAGAGAGAAGGGCCTGGTGTGCTATCGTCTCCGATTTTAGCAGGTTGTGAATGGTAAAATGTAGTGTGGTGGTTGAGGATAGAAAAGTATTTTCTGTCGATGATGCCATAAACGCGGCGCAAGAGAACAGATTGTCGGTCACCTGTTTTCTCGTTAATATGTAGGAGGGGTGTATTTTCAGGACGAAGCCAGGATAGTTTGGAATAGAGTCCAAAACCGAATCATCTAGGCCTAGGCTGCCAAAGCTCAGATGAGTTGACTGGATTTGAAGCGAGATCTTCTGCTTGTCGTATTCCAACCGCGAATGAAAATCGTATTCAAGACGAGCAACGATTTTAGATAGATGTCGACCTGGCTGTGCATCGTTTATATGAAGGTCGCACAGGAGTAAATTTGGGGTGGATAAACTGTCCAATAAATTTGAGCTTTCAATAATGGGTGATCTGAGGGAAAGCTTTAAGAGGTTGGGAAGTTGTATTTTATGATGCGCCGATTCAACGAAGTCATTTCCGAGTGATACAGCCCTGTTAATGTAGAGGTCTTGAAGACTCTGCATTTGTGATAAGACCCCCAACCATTTCGTAATTGATAGAGCGTGGATTTCATGTAGGGATTTCACGGAAAGTTTGGTTAGTCCTTGCAGCACAGACGGTGGTATTTCGAAATCGAACGGGTAGTTTTGACAGCCAAATTCTTGCAAATTCGGAGTGTTCGCGAAGAGAGACCCAGGCAGAATAAAGCGTGGATACTCAACGCTCAGATATTCTGTCTGTAACCCTTCCCCATCTATGGTGCGCAAAAAGAAGGATTTTAGGAGAGGCATTCCATTTTCTAGCATGAAGAGGAGATTGTTCCAATGCCTTCTATCGAGGTTGATATCCAAAACCTTGATCCTGGAAGAATGGGGCATCATTCGCGTAACGACATCTTCGATGTATCCATATCCTCCCGGGATTTTAACGCTAATAGGACAAGGCTCAGAGCGCAAGAGTAACTGCGCATTCCAGTGCGGGTTGTTGTAGTTGAAATGGACGCAACGGCTCCAGAGAAAAGGGTACCCAAGCGCAAATTGGCGCCACTGGTAACAAACCTGTGACGAGGACAAAGTGGTGCGAGTATCCGCGACGAATTCCAAGTAAGATGCGTCACCACCTTCCAAGATAGGAGCATTGATGAGAAATATCGTCTCGAGGATGTTGTCAGATAGAGTGGAGATGGGTAGAAGGGAGTTCCGCCGACGAAGGCTGATGACATCTTTGTGGTTCGGAATAGGTTCAACTTCAGATGGGCTGTCAAAATGGGTGTCCATAACAATAAGGTGCGTTTGTCGGTAGACGAAGAGTAATATGTCTTGGTATCGCAAAAATGGGGAGTGGGAGGAAACAAAAGAGAAAACTTAGAGAGACCATGCCAGGCCGGGCCGCGGGCCGAGTTATCCGGACAACGAGAATGTTGTAGAGCTGACAGGCTGAGGTGGTGGTTCCATCGACGATTGGAGAAAGATTACACCCGGCGTAAGGTTCAAAATCTGAACAACCCAAGAATCTATTTTGTATACTTACTGCGAAGGACCAATGGGAAGTCGAATTACATACTAGGTATAAGTAAGATAAGGTATAAACATGTAAAGACCGTTTCGAATATAACTCATTTTCAACAAATGAGAAACCTTTCTAAAAGAACGTGGGTTGGCATAAGTATACACAATAACGTTGATGAAATAACTTTTAAAAAGATAATCGGCGGACCACTGATTGCGGGCCGTCCTATAAGAATGTGGTGCGCGAGCGACGAAAGAATCTTCCCGTAGTATGAGATTCCTCGTTCTTCCATGGAAAAATAAATAAAATGGAGGCAACGAACTCGCAGGAATGAGGCTCGGATGAGGTTACGAGCTCTCCAGCGACGACGATGGAGATGTCTCGGATGCAACCTGAAGATCAGCGCCAGAATCCGCCAATTTTCGTTTCCTCTCGCTGACCTTCCAAATCACGTCTTTCAGTTCTTGCACGACCTCGCCACCAGGACCCCACTTCTCCATGCCCATCTTTGCTGGACCTGGCTCGCCCTCAGTGGGAGCCCCAACGCCGATGTTCAACCCCAAACCGCTCTCTCTCCGTGCCTTGGAAATTTTTATCCGCTCCTCTCGAGATAGTTTCGACTTTTCTCTCGAAAACACGACTTTAGGACCCGTGTCGGCTTCAAACACCTCCTCGATACCGGCATAGGCAAATGCTGGGTTGAGGTAGTCAAGAGGAGGTGTGATGTTGCGTCATCGATTAAAGTCCCCTCTCCTTCCCTCCTTCGGCATTAAGAACAGCAGTCCGAAAGCGACCTGCATTGGCCAGCGCTACTGTGTCTGTTTCATCTTCAGAAGGAGGCGTCGGGTCTGCCTTGTCCGAATCATCGCTGGCGTCGTGGCCGAGTCCAGGAACGTCGTCAAACTCTTCCTCGTCTTCACTTGGAATCGGAGGTGGGTTGATGATCTCCATCAGCCGTTCCCTACCTCGCTCGCACTCCCTCAAGGCCAAGCCGAGCTCGCGACGCAGGCGCTCATAAGCCTGCACTGCCTCGATTTCCTCAGCTTCTGCGTCATTGTCCTGCGCCGGTGATAAAGTCCTAGAGAACGACCTCGAATGCCGTAGGGTCTTCGATGGCGTTGAAGAGCTTGAGGAAGTTGGATCTGCTTTGAGTGCGGCAACACACTGTTCGAGATTATCTCGCGCGTCATCCAGGGCAGATGAGATGGCATCTATATGAGCCGCAAATCTCGAAATGTGGTTTGGCATTGGAGCAAATGACACCTTGCCGCCACTCTTGCGCCGTCTGAATGTATTATCCTGGTCGCTGCCCAGAAGCTCTGGAGTGTCGACGTCGTGGTCGAAAATATCAGATTGAGGGGTAGCAATAGGAGTGGGATTCTGATCTCGGAGATTTTGTTGCTCCATTTCATCAAGAGCTTCGGAGAGTCTTGAAAATCCATCTGAGAGTGCGCTACTCAATAACCCCATGACACTCCGAACATCTTCCCAATATCCCTCGTCTTCCTCGTCCCCGAATCGAAGAGCAAGCAGATGCGAACACGCATATCGCTTAGCAGCCAAAGCACCTTGTAACGAGTGGTTTAACGATGAATAGGACAGCGGATGACGGAGGATTGGACGTTGGTGAATTTAGATGAGGAAGATGCTGATGAAACGAACATGCTGTTGCGAGCACTACGAGGAGTTCGGAGGTCCGACGTGAAATAGTTTGCTGGAGGCGTACGAAAGGCTTCCATGCCCCCACTCTTCCGCTTCCGCTGCAAATCCAGAGCCGCCGCGCCGAAATGGGAAGGAAGAGGAGAGAAATTATCTGTGCTACTACTAACGAGCTCCTCCGTCATCGATCGCTCGGGAAGACTTGGGGTCAGAGCGCTGATAAACGGAGTTGTAGGCGCACTATTGACGCCAGCTTGAAAAAATTCCGAGAGATTGACACGATGTCTTCTTCTGAAGACAGGATTGGTCGGGCTGCCAGCATACGCAAGACCTGCGTAAGGGCCATTCCAGGTGGACCGCTTACTTTCAGGAGTAGTAGGCGAATATATAGGTGACGACTGGAGGCGGGGAGATGAGAGAGAAAATGGTCTGGAGCCAATTTCGGCACTGAACCCGGGTTTGATGGGTGACGGTGGGGCATACATCTCGGAGAGTTGTGATAACTCCGTTGGTGAAGTCAGCGCGGAGAAGAGATGTCGGACATTGTCGCATTGAGTGTGCGTTGTTTGCAAACAGGAATGGAGGGCGATGCGGATGGTAGAAGGTGAAGGTGGACCTGAAGAACTATGAGGGAGAAAATATCGAACCGGTAAGCAGATGGTTCAACATAATATTTACAACATCACTTACTTGCGTTCCTCGTTATCCAAGAAGGTCACTGCGTCCTGTACGATGGAGTCCCACATATCGTTGGCGGCCACCAGGTCATCGAGAGCGTTGAGAGACTGTAAAACCAGATTATAGATTTTATTGGACGAGACGGGCCGAAACTCACAGAAGTCATGTCATGCTTGGACGTCTCGGTCATAGAAATGAAGTTATACAGGAGAAATAGGGTCGCCATCATTAAAATTAAAGGGAAAAAAGGGAATCCAATGCTAAAGAAAACTGCGGCTAATACAGCCGCGAATGATATTGGGCCGTACGAGGGATCAGATGGAGGGATTGGAGAAGGTGATGCTGGACGATCAAGATCCATACTGGACGCCCTGCTATGTTGCAACTTTCCGGGCAAAGAGCGGTGGGTACGACCCGGATGCGGCGTTGAAAGAGACGGCGCAAGTAGAGACGACGATATCACACTGTACTTGAAGCGTTCAATGAAAGAGTTTGACGGACTCTGGGACTGGACTGAAGACACCGCAGATTGAAGAACCTAAATTCAAATGGCGGTCATTAGCGATATTTTTAGAGAGCGGGCTACCCCAGGTGAGATAGTGTGTCTGGGGCATCTTGATGGTGTAGTGATACCTTAAAGCGCACATTTGGGAAGAATAAGAAGAAATGCACAAGTTCTTACCTCAAGAAACTCGAGTAGTATTAGAGGACACCAGTCTAGTTGACATTCGTCCGACATATCGTCGTCGTACAGGCCATAGTAGGGGTCAATTTCCTGCTCCAACTCTGGTGATATACCAGGTATTAGCATAGGTGATTCACCCGCTTCTATTGAAGTAGATAAATAAAAAATCGCGTTTGGGTCCATGGAATACACGAACCTCGCAAGTATTCCTCGAGGGGATGCTCATCAAATAACGCTTGGGCCATAGCATATGGGAATTCGGCTCTTGAGGATAGTCCGGAAGCAAGAGAGGAGATATATCGTAAAGAGATCGTTAGATACTAGACCTGAAATGTCTAGAGCGCAATGTAAGGATAAAAATGAAGGACGACGGGACAGCAGAAGAGGACACAGTTGGGAGAGCGGATGCAAAGCTCAGGGACAATCAGCACAAATTCCCACACATGTGACGTTGCCCATTGTGTTACATAATCACATGACCAAGAAGCGCGCACATCACGAACGACACGCAAAACTATACTCAGTAAATAATCAGAGCTTGGATTAGCACCGTTACTGTAACTATTTATGCATTGACAAGTTTGTGAACACTGACCTACACCCAGCGGCGCAGGCGTTAGATTTAAATGCTATCACTGTCAGGTCTGACCATGGTAACGACGCTTGAAGTTTGAGCTTGAATTGCAACCAAATTGCAACGCACTACAGTAATATAAATCTTAGTAATGGAATAATATTAAAAGAGTACATTAGTATATGGCTATTGAAGAACTCTGAGGAAGCAGGCAGGTGTCGGAGACATATTTTCATGTCAATTTAGTAGTTCGTATAATTACCCCCGATGCCTAAAAAGATGATCTTATGTTAGGCGCCCATACTCCAACTCGGAGTCGTGAACCTTGGCCAGGTCCTGAACCACCCAAGGTCTTGCAAAAAAGACGATATTTTGCAGCTTGACAACGAACTGTGCAATACGATATACTCTATATTGCAATAAATATGGCCGTGGTCCAAAAGCCTTAGAAAATGCAAAAACTTATGTATAATTCCTAGATACTTGCAGTACTCATAAATATTCGACGATTTGGCGAAGTCGAGTCACTGTAAGTATGGAGCGTGGCCTGGCCGCTTGTGGGCCCACCCGACACGTTTGCATTCTACATATATACTTATGACAACAAGTTCAGACCCTCGATCCATGTACAGTCGATCGACATAATCTAATCACAGCGTCCGGGTGATGTTCGTCGTGCAATTAATTATTCAAAATCCCGAAGTGCTTCCATACATTGAGCATGAAAAATTTATATGCACAAAGTTGTCAGATTTCAAGTTGCTTTGGGTTCTGAAATTCACGTGTCGCCGCGGCAACTCAAAACAATTCTCCCTTCCAGCAACCGCGGTGAGAATTTCCGCTGATCAGATGGCATATTTACGACCTCTCTGTTATCTCTTGATTACGACTACTTAGTCAATGTGAGCATGGGATGGCCGATGACCTATCACAGTGACAAGCTGATGATATTGCTTAAAAGTTAAACCATTATAGACGAAACGATGGCGTGCCGCGTCGGGCCAATGCGCGAGTACTGGTAAGTCGATATATCAGAGCTTCTACCAATGCCTGCATAATTTTTTGCACCCGTGTCTCGACAGGCAAGTAGCCGATGTAGGCGCTTGACATCGGACTAGGGCATGACCCGGACCGTCCCTTCGGCCTTCAATTTTTTTTGTCAGTGTATCCACATCCTGGATTGTAGGTGACATCAATCTAATCAAAATTTGGTTTGGGCTTCATTGGCAGAAATCCACAGCAGGACCACTTTAGGATGGTGTAAATTCAGGGACTGAGGGCGAGTCCATACACCCACATTGCGCAATGATAAGATAAAATTCTCTGGATACTTGAATGGACAACGGGTTCACCAATACGAACCATTGAACTCGATCGACCAATTCAATGTTACGAAGCTTTTAAACTTCGGAATGAAGGCAGAGGCTCTTCCAGTGTCTTCGCTGGTTTGGGAGTGATAAACGCCGATTATTGATCTTCTATCCACAATGATTCTTCTTGCTCGACAATTTGGGTGACTGCAATGAGGCCACTTCTGGAAGTTTGGCCGCGGAGGTATTCCCAATCATGACTTCGACAAGATGACACTGTTCGGCTTCCGAGCTATTGTTGAACGCAATACCCGGTTCCGCACCTCTAGATATTTTAAGGAACTATATATTTTGTGAGTACATAAACCTCCCCGCACAAAGGTTCAAGAGATGCACCTTTCTAGGCAAGTACGACCCCGGACACAGGAATAGAACAAGTTCCTGCAGGCTCAGGCAAACATCTGAATTTGATGACGTGCCGCAATATGAGATGGTGCATTTTTAGGATCCAGTGTGCAGCTGATATGTAACGGATGGCCTATGCCGATATTCCAAACCGCTGCAGAGATGCTGCAGGGCTTTATGATTTCGCGTATGAAAAATGTCAGGGCTATCATATATCACGCGTCGACACGAAATGCCACTAAGCAGGTCTGTTGTTACGTGGCTTTCCCTGAACTCGAATCTTTGTAGACCGGCGGTGATGAACCAATGCTCACATGGCCAGGACGACTCTTCTTCCCGCATGGGAGTGGGCGGCGCATTGTGATTCAATTGTGAGGAGAGATTGGACAGAACTTACCGAGGATTAGATTTACACAACCACATTGTAGCAAGGTTTCCGTGCTTCATGGAAGACATTATCTCCTTAGCGCTGGCGTTCAACAATTTGTGGCGCCAGGAGATAGAGCGTGTGGCGCAGCCGGCCGTTACACCATCTCCGAGCCATCCGAGTCCAACAGTTGGCGTCAATGCAGAGTAGAAAAGAATACAGGAGATATTGTGCGTCCAGAGCAGGGCAAGTGACGTCCTAGTCCCTGCGAGATTATAATCTCTGCAACAACTCTGCGATCCCCTGCCAAGCCAGCTTCAAGTTGTTGTTGCTTATTTACTGTTGGTATATTTTTGCACCACTGGCAAACATTGTAACAAAAGAAAGAAACCTTGACCAATGACCACCTTGACGTTGCCGGTCTCAAGTGGACTCCGCCCATTTCCGCCGGTCTCTGCAAATTTGGGCTACGTATTCGCGG
>JADNRV010000086.1:0-229476 GCA_015499995.1 Flammula alnicola | reverse complement strand
TACAATGTGCTTGGGGTAATGTGCTGTCGGAAAAGCTGACGCAGTGGCCAATCGATGACCTTGTAGTCGACACACTTGTAAGATCACGCTTATGGATACGATCAAAAATGGCACGGGATTCCGCAAGTTCCTATATTACATTCGAAATATGGTCAAATTGACTTGTTAAAAGGGAAACAGAAGTAACTACAGGATCTTCGGAGGCTTCAATTTGAGCCATGATATATCGGTCAGATGGAGGAACTTTCCGGGCTGAAACGCTCTCAGCGATATGGAGGGCTGGCTCTGCGGCAATCAGGGCGTCGATGATCATGTACTCATAGCCTTTGCTGTAAACCAGTTAAGTTGAATTCCAAATAATATTAATAAGGAGGACGAACCAGTTTGTGGTTGTAGATATTTTGTGCAACTTGAAGCGCGAGACACAGATCTCATAATGTGATTGGCATCTTTGACATCATAGCATATCTGATGTCGAGTACTCGAGCAGAGTTGACGAGACTAAAACATATAAGTCTAGGATAATAGATCAGACGAAAATGCTAGTTAAACTCACCGAACAAGGAAAGGTGAATGGGGTCACCGATCATATGAGAATCGCGATGGATGTAATCAAACCTGTCGATGCATTAGCCCATATAGCGACGTCGAGAATATTCGGATATACTTACTTGTCGACATCGAGACCATTTCTTTGTTCGCCACTATATCAAACAGGAAAGCTTTCTCATCGGGACTACGGTTTGGGGTCAATGCATTTTCCAGAATTTTACAGTTAGGGTCAACTCACGTGCGTGAAGGCTCCCCAGCAATAAGGGCTTTGACGAACGACTGGTCTTCGGCAGATATAGGAACCTCATTATCGCGGACGAGATAATCGAACATCATCTCCGATCCGTCTTCGTGTTTCCACGTCTTGTCCGAGTTCTTCCTGTTACAAAATGAACATCGGAGGGAAACAATATGCAGTTCACTCACAGGACTTCAGGCATAAAAAGGCCATCCCAAACATGACTCCAGGGACCATGACCAAGACATGGCATAGACCTGCAATCTCAACGCAATTTATATCGCGATCCGTAATCCCAGCTCTGGTTGACTTTTCTTCAGATGGATGGCCATCGTTCGAGCGAGAAACGCAACACCTGAAAGCAAAGTCAACACATATATCTCAGTTCGACGTCAATAGGACTCACCTAAACAGTGCTCAAAACGGGTATGAGAACCGCCAGGCCAAACGTAGTGTGTCGTCCCAAGTTGTTTAATATTGCGAAGTCGCTGAAATTGCTTGCTATACGCGTCATTCATCAGAGCAATAAAATTAACATGGGAAAATATACATACGTGTCAATAAATCGCGACAACGTCGAGCACACTGGGACTTCGTGGGGTAGCAGTCAGGGTCTGAATTTACAGAAGTGAAGAAAATCTCCTTACTGTAGTTATGTATAGGGTCTTTGATAAGACGGGGAAAGAGGTTCGAGATGTCATTTGGGTGGTCGATTTGTTCATCGTTGTCTTCAAAGAGAGTAGAGGTATTCATTTTCAACGAGGGGTTGAAAGGGTATTCGAGTGCGGTCTACGCGTCCGAGTCTTATAAATGGAGAATGAGTCATACAGTTTCGACATGCGGCTCAACGAACAATGAAAGGCGCACCTTTCGAGTCACAAATGATGAAAAGTCTTTGAAACAGAAAAGTTGAAAGATTCCACTGAGGCGACCAAGTCTAAGACGAGCTGCTATGTCGCGTTGACTCCAAAAGGACTCAATGCCTGAAGGAGCAATTGTTTGTCGCCATTTGGCTGCACCGTCCGACACGCGATTCTTCCGCCAGGGCGCCTTTTCTGCGAGCCAAGATATGACAAAAGAACACATAACTTGATTGTCAAGGACTCAAGGTATGTCGACCTTCAGCTGCGTATTGAAGCCTGATTAACCAGAGTTTGTTTTTTGTGAAAAAATTAGTCGTTCATACAAGATGCCGGCAAAAGAATATCCTCATAAACGGCCTCGGATAGAGGCAACCACCAAATCGAAATTTTACGCTGATCCATCCGAAATACGACTCGCATTGCGCACAGATAGCCCGGACGGGTTGGCGGAAGGTTAGTCCTTGACATTTTGTTTCTTAATACTTTTCCAATGTGATCCACAGCCCTCACTGCTTTGCGAAACCAGTTGACTTTAAAAGCTCAAGAGCCTTCCGTATTGCCTCAAGATGAGAGGCTGAATCTCGCTAAACAATGGATGCAAAGTTCGCCTGGCGCACACGATTTGTTTTCAGTATGGGACAACGCAAACCCTGTGCGTAAAACATATTTTTTTATGCCAAAAGTCTTCTGACCTTTCAATAGCGCTCGTCTTCACTTATTTCGCTCGTCTTATCCGTTTTATCTTCGATCCTATCATTATTATCCTCCCACTACACAGACCATGCTTTGGGACAACCTATCATGAAAGTTCTCGTGACGCCGTCCCGTTTGCGTCAGCTCAATTCGTATATTGGCGGTTCGCACAACGAGCTCATAATTGTGACATTAAAGCTGTTCAACGTAATGTCCAACTTTGCTGGTGGACGGGATAGAAAGATAGTCCTTGAAGGGTTCGGTTGGGAAATCAAGGTATGTGTATTATGTGGACTTTCGTTTCTCTCTTCTCATTTCGATTTAGTCGCTTCCTAAATTGTTGAACATGCGACGCAAGACCCATGGAGAAACCGATACCACCGATCCTCTCTTGCGGCCAGGTAAGTCGCTTAAGTCCTCTAAGTAAATTATAATTATTAACAAACCCATCAGATATTCGAACCCTCTATATTCTTCTCCTTCTTTCGTTCGTGGACGTCGATAACCCAACACAAACAAAGACCACTTTTCTGGAGCAGCACCGGGAGCCATTCCTCGCCATTTTCAAGGGTCTTTTGAACGATCATTATACGCTCGCGAGAAAGGTTTTGGAGGTGTGTTGGGCGGGGATCTGGTCGGATGCAAAGCTGAAACGAACACTCAAAGTCGGGCTGTTCAACGAAACAACTCTCGGACACGTATGTCTTGCATTCTAATTTTTATTCTTGATCTAACGGCTGTCCAGCTCTTCAAACTTTACGACCGCACACAGTCGGACGACGATGACGACGACCACATCCCTGCCAATCTCGTACATCACTTCCTTTTAGCCATCTGCACTCGTGCGGGTGCAGGGATATGCTTCAAGGATAGAGCGTGGTACCCGAGAGAGACGGATGCTGATGACCTCGTACCGAAGGACGAGTACGACAATAAACGGAGCAGTGGGAAGATTTACAACAAAATTCTAGCAAATGTTCTCAAGACACTCAAGGTCAACGAGGACTCGCGGCAGCAGGAATTGGCGATCAAAATCTTATCGGCATGTCCGGAACTAGTCGCTGGGTCAGTATATATTTATTCGGATGCTATTCCTTCTGACCATTTTGCAGATACTGGTCGGCGGCAGCTCTGACGCTCGAACCTCGCCTCTCGTCAAAATGGATCGCAAACATCGCAGTGTTTGGAAACATTATCTCCCTACCCGTTCCATCGTCGTCTTTCTACATGCCCAACTCCCAACTTTACCAACCTACTCCACCACCTTTGTCAACTGTCATCGAGAACATCCTACCCTCCGTCGGCACGAAGAACAACTTTTCGAAGGGTCTCCAATCGCCCTCAGGGCTAGTCCAGCACTGCACTGCATTGGCCCTATCAAGGTGTCTCGACAAGTACCGGGCAATCGACGAACAATTCCGGACGATCGCAGCGGCTTTAGAAGAGGATGAAGAGGAAGGCCAGTGGTACAAACGTTGCCGAGAGCTCGAGCGCGAAGTCCGCCGTCGCGTTCCCGAATTCCAGGTCGTGGTCGGGTTTTCCCAACAAAAGCACACCAGCGTTCAAGGTCAGGTCAATCAGACCAAGGTGGCATTGCTGGCGGAGAGCGCGCAGAGGCTGCTCTGGCTATATCATCGATGTTTGCCCGCCGTTGTCGCCGAGGCGCGGTTCGATGTTGGGAAACTACTTCAAACTTTCGCACAGGGCCAAAATTCCGGACAAGACATTTACGACGGAGAAGAAGAATCGCCCGATGCAGCTCCTAGACTGTATCGTGTTCAACAACTCCATGTGTTGAGCCTCCTCAAAGACAGTGGTCAGTTCGTTTGGACTGGAAAAATAGGTATGTGAACTCGTGGCTGGCTTCATGTAGAACCTGAAGCTCATCTTTACGTTCAGCGTCGTTACCTCATACACCTTTCCACATCCTTCTCACCGCGTTGACGTCTTCCACTATCCCTGCCATTCGCGCTGCCCTTTCGACTCTTCTACAACACATCCTTTCACAAAGCATTCTGTTCCAGGAGGATCCGCATGAGCCTGACCTTTGGCTGAAGGCTCTTCCAAAGAGACGCGCAGCATGTGCCGGAGCTTACACGCCGACCTTCCCAGGCGAGGCAGAAGGCGTAATCTCATTCGTCGATGATTGCGTCCAGCGCTGCTTGAAGACTCCCTACCGCTATGTCGAAGCCTTACACGCACTCGGCCACCATTCGAACACGAACCCCGACGTCATCGAACGCCTCGACATGTATCCGAGTCCGCTCCTCATGACAGTCATCGAGCAACTCGATGCGAAAATCAACAACAAATCCCTTGGTTCAGGCCACCTCGTCGGCGTCATCTCTTTCGTCCGCAAACTTTTGGTCAACCTCGCAAGCAAGACCTCAGACTTACATTTTTTGCGGACTTATGCACATAAAATCGACGAGATTCTCCTTGAAGAAAGACTATCTCAGACCTCGCCTACCTTCTTTACCGCCGTTCGCCGAGAAGTAGACATTCTTTATGCGAGTTTGTCATTCTCATCCTTCGGACCACCAATTACCACGAGCGGCACTCCTGAAATGGGGGCATACATTGCCATCGCAGAACAAGCACCTATTCGTGAGTCTTCCAGGTTCGCGTCCCTTTCCAGTGGCTTATTTTCTAATAATATTATCATTGCAGCCGAATCCAATCGCCAGCGCACTGTCGCGGCTTCGCAGTTGGTCGACTGGATGCGCACTCTGAGCCAGCCATTAGGGCTTGTCGAGCTGAGGCGCCTGATCGTTCTAGTCACCACGCTCGATCCGTCGATGCTTCCTTCGATCGTTGAAAATTTGATCCCAGGACAGACAGACGTGTGGGCAGCATTGGACCTCGCTTCTGCCTTCTCCGAATACTGTCGCTCGTTAGTTCTCATTAGCTCCGAAAAAGAATATGCTCTAACAATCTGATAATATCGTAGGTTTAAGTTTCAATGGATCTACCTCCACTCGGGGCTTCAAGAGATCGTCAATGAACACGACCAAATTGTTCTGTCCAATTCAGTTTTTGTGCAGAGGCCAACCCTTGTAGATGTAACGCGAGCGGTCTACCTCGTCATGCACGCCGTTTCGGCTGCTCGACAGCAGGATGAAGTCTTGAAGGGCCATATCTCTCTGCTGGCTCGTATCCTAAAGGCAGCTAGTGCCGTGCTATCTTCCTCAGACTTGAACACTATCCAGGAGGTCATTTTCGTTCAGCCCGGCATTTTGAAGGACATCATGATGTCGCCGTCGTCTTCAGACGTTCTCGAAAGTATGTCTCCGTTGACGTCGCTCCTTGAATGATTTCTAAGGCCCTGACAGGTATAGAACTCGTTTTGGAATCCACCGTCAAGCCTTCCTCCGAAAGCGACTGCAAATTAGTTTCTGGAATCAGCGATCACTGGTTCAACGTTCTCAAAACTGGTCTCGGCCATCAAGCTCCAGCTTCCGTAAGTTAATGTGAATATTTGTTTGAAATTCATCTCTAACAAACATTTCTAGGTCTCTACTGGCTGCATTTGGATTAAATACCTCGAGCCCAGTCAACTCTTTGAGCTCCTCGATTTCCTCGAAAAGGATGCCCGGAACATGGCCGCTGTTTCGGTACTGCAGCCAATCAACACCGTTTTGGAGGCTCTGTGTTCGACGGCTTCTTTCGAATCGCAGGGCGAGTGGGCTTTGGTTCAAAGATTGCCCCAGTTGATATCGTTGAACTCTATCATGTCGGATTCACCCCTACTCGAAAAAGTCATTGCGGTTGCCATCGAAGCCTCTTTGCCTGTTGGTTTAGATGGATGCCCACCGGCCGTTTTACCTTCCAGCTCATCGGATCTGCTCGTTGTCGTCAGACGTGCTGAAGGTCGTTGGTCTCAAAGGGGTCATCCACTCAAGATCGACATCGACATACGCTCCTTCCTGACTCGGGACACATTTTCTGAATCGACGGCCAAGATCATATCCGGTCTTCTCTACCGGCAAACTTCTTGTCGCCAGATAGTGGCCGAATGGCTCAACTCGGAACATTGCTTGCAACGCAGCGCCCAACATCTCCTCCCGATTATTGATGCCTTCCTGGACTCGTCATCTGATGGATCAACTACGTCCACCATCAGAAACGAGACATGTCTACTCTTGATGCCCAAAATCATCCAGACGATCGCGGATAAAGATGTTCCATCCATTCTACGAATCCGAGCCCAACACTGCCTATTAAATGCCCTCGCGGCTTCCACCGCCGATCCTTCCGAGCTTCTGGACGCGATCGCGAAGGAACTAAATGCACTGTCCCAACCTCTCTCGCGTGAGTTGATCTCGGGCGGTCGCAAGCTCGTTCGCAAGTTCGGCTCGAAAGCGCATGTTGTCGTCTCAATCTTAGTAGACCGTGGGATGCAGTGGTGCATTGATCGATTCGCAGAGGAACGCGAGACTCTCGAATCGAAACAAGTGACTGAAGACTTAAGTTTGTGATCTTTCACTTCTTCATATGCTCTGCTAATTCTTATATTAACTCCGAACAGCATCGTTGATAAAGGAAGCCTCCATATCTAAAGCACACCTGGTGGAGACCTTGCTATCGGTCGTCATCCAAAATCGCTTCTCTAGCGTGGAATCTTTGCATCTTGCTGTGGCCTGCCTTTCTACCACTCAGCTAAAGGTGTGCATTTCGTCAAATTACCAAGCTTTATTCTAAGTCGTTGTTCTAGCCTCTGATCGTCAATCGTCACCTGCAAAGCATCATCCAACACAGCTATTTCTTCAAAATTTGCGCAAGCTCGTCACCAGAAAGCTTCAAGATCCGAGATGCGGTGGTTGAACTCCTGCATTGCCTATTTAATCTCCATCCGAACAACACTTGCCAAATCACACACATCGAACCTCTCATCCGAATTTATCGAGGAACGTTGTCGACCTCCGACCTCCGCATTCTCTCGATATTCCAGCTGTTTGAAAGCCAGCGGAAATTATCCGTTACAACGCTTCTCTCTCGATGGTCATCCACCCCGAACACGTTATCCCAGACTACTTTGGAAGCCCTTCAGTCATTGGATCCTATTGTCGTCCTTCGCACATGTTTGAATTTCCCTCGATGGCGACGCGTGGAAGATCAGTCAGCACTAAATGCGGATGCTCAAGAGGCTGCGCTGTATGATCCTGTCTTCCTTATGCTCCTTTTCAGCCAAATGCTTTCCGACGAGCCTCCAACGTCGGCCTTTGGTTGGATTGAGCTATTCAGGACCAATGTGGCTTCTTTATTTATCAGGACATTGTCCTCGAAGGATGGTCAGATGCGTGATCTTGCCCTGTGTCAGATTATCGGGTTATGGAAACAGATGGAGGTTAGTCGATTATCCCTGAACCTAGTCCCGATACTGAACTCGGGCATAATCAGACTGCAGACCTTCAAGAAAAGCCCCACGTGTTGTATATCCTCAATCTTTTAAAGGACCTCATGCCCACACCCACCATTGGCGAAGCCTCCGAGAACGCTCGGCGGCTGCCCACATACACGACTCTCCTCTTAATGCACGCTCTCCGTGCTATATTCAGCCCATCCAACTTCATATATCCTCTTACGGCCCGTTTCCTCCTCCAAAGGCCTTCTCTTGACATCGCGGATGTGCCGATGCTATACGGGATGCTCTACAGTAGTTCTGATGAAAACTGGAAGAAAGAGCGAGGATGGATGGTCAAATTCCTTGCGGATGGGATGATGGGCTCTGAAGATTGGTGCGTTTTGAAGAGAAGACATACTTGGGATTTATTGGCCAGTTTGTTCCAAAGCGCGGATGGGGTCGAGGATAAAGCTTTAAGGATGGGTGTTTTAGAGGTTCGTGCGCTTTTATGGTTACGGTCTCACGCAATAGTGCTGAATTAAATGTGTTTAGGTCCTAGCAAACCTGACGTGCAACGCTCAAGCTACTATGTCTTTGATTCTAAAATCTGCTCTTCTACCATGGATAGAGATGCAGCTCTTGCATTCAAACTCGAAAGCGGAAGGCGTAGAATGGATCAAAATCCTCGAAAATATCGTCGTCATCGTGGATTCTAATAAGGTCGAGGCATCAACGAATGGAGAGTGGCGCACCATCATTTCTA
Organism: Flammula alnicola; assembly: GCA_015499995.1. Classification (NCBI taxonomy): domain Eukaryota; kingdom Fungi; phylum Basidiomycota; class Agaricomycetes; order Agaricales; family Strophariaceae; genus Flammula; species Flammula alnicola. The sequence goes on along the minus strand of JADNRV010000086.1, from coordinate 221,023 downwards.
GATGTATAGCGTTACTTCTGGATGACGAGACTTGCCGTGAGTTTCTCTCTAATTTTTTCCTAAGTGACCTTCGGCTGACGCTATGTTGATCAAAAGCCAGTACAGCCGAAAATTTCCTCCATGCCGTACCCGTTATCTTGCGCCTTGCCTCCTTGAGCGGACCTGCGTTGGCGAGCCTGCCATCATTGCTGGACCTTGCTGTGAAGTGCTTGGAGCAAGTGGAAAGCACTGTTCACCTCGACTCGTATTCTAGCCCACAGGAGGTCCTGAACTTTATGTCCTCGCCGCCGCATCATGCTCTCACATTGCATCAGCGGCTTTTGCCTAGTCAATCGCCTACACCCTCGCTCTCGCGGCAAGTCTTGGTTAGGGTCATCGGGATGCTATGGCGTGCTTCGATGTCCGTGGATCGGGGATGCGCGGCCTGGGAGAAGCTGACCCCTAGAGTCTTGCTATGGAGGAGTCTCGCTGGTGAGCAGAGTGGCATGATCGATGCTAGTCTAGGTAGTGCGGAATGGGCGAGGAAGGAGGTTGTCGTCAATTTGAGCAAAGTCGGCTAGTTGCTTAAGCTTCGAAGATTTGGCCAATGCCGTACCTGTCAGTACTTTCTTCTGAACGTGAGCAGTATTTAGTGTCAAGTTTCTAGATTCTGCTGGAAATACATAAACAGCGAGATAACATTTGCGTATCGGAAAACCCAATAAATTATGAGATATCTATTCAGTCGTGGTCGACCTCCATTGTTTCCTCCTCCTCCTCCTCCTCCTCCTCCTCCTCCTCCTCCTCCTCCCCTTCCTCCTCAATTGGCGCAAGATTCGAGTCTGCCCGCAAACCTTTGTCCTTGAACGTCTCTAAAGTTAGCCACCCCGACAATATTTTGCGTTCCTTGGTTTGATGTCTCTTCGTTACAAGTTCGTCGTTACCAAGGACAGGGTTTCGTGTCTGGCTTTGTGTCTTGACAGGGCGACGGCGTTTAGAGGAAGCATGCTTGGGTTGCCAATCTGTGACCTCTGGGAAGAGGACAGAAATAATTTCCTTGCATGATCCCAAGCTGATTATCGAGACTTTTCTTCCCTTTGTGATCACGAAATGCTCCTTGAGGATCCTTCCATGAATAAAGCCAATTCCGTGCAAAGTATCTAACGCCTCCAATATTTGAGCACTGAAAATAGGAATGTCAGTATTCTGGGTATTAAATGAATCCAGCGATCGCCGACTGACCTATTATCCTTCAGAAATTTTGCATGGGTCTTAGGCTTCTTGTAGCGTTGCAGCCGCTGACTAAGATTCAGACCGCCATGGTCCATGAGAAGTCCATATAGATGCTCCGTGGCGTCAAAACTGAAGATTCCGAAAGTCCGAACCAGAACCGACGATGCGATACCAGAAAGTTGGCGGTAGTTGTCGTATTCGACCAATAGGGCGGCTAACTCCATTTCATCTCTCGCAAATTTCACGACCAAATGAGAGGAGTAGTATTCGCACTCTTTGTCGTCGTCGTCGACTCTGCACAGAGAAAACTCCCAAACTTTTTCTGTGATCATTTTGCGAGCGAGAAGGCGCAGCTTCGAGTCATGTTCAATCGGGGTTGTACCTATCAAGATACTGCGGCGACGACAGGGTTGTAGTTCAGGAATCCGGGGAGGTAGCTGAAGGCTGCATGATATGACGTCGACAGCCATTAGCTCTTGCAATAAGCTCTAATAATATTATCTCGTTGAATAGAAATGGTTACCACAAGAACAGCTACGCACAATATTGATGGCGCTTTCGCCGGGCTCTGAAGTCGTATTCATGAAATTGCCGTTCGCATCGAAAATTAGGCGATATAGAGCCGGCCAAGTGTGCTGTGGACAACGTCCGATTGCATCCAACTGGATGGCGCGGTCTACGGCGTCTCGGTAGGCCGCAATGAAGAGGGAGGTCATGAGTTGTCCGTGTGAAGGATTTTCTTCTTTGGTGGAGTAAATCAGAGGAGATATGTAGAGGGTTTGCCGTTCTCGGTGTCGAATACCGATTATCTCTAAATTGCCGGATGTAAAGACAATGAATGTAGCATCATTTAAGACCGCTTCCGCCCATCCCTAGGAATCGAAAGATGTTATTAACGAGAAAAGGGATGTTAACAGAGCATTACCTGTTGAAGGATATGGCGCGCTTTCTGTATCTCGTTAAGTTTGAATTCGCGCCTTGGCGAGACCGTGGGTTTTTGTATCAAAGTCTTCTTCAAGGATTTCGGGTTATTCAGGGTCTTTGCCTTTGTCTTCGCTGGTCCTCGTGCTTTGCCAATGTTGTGGCCGCCTTGCGAAGTTGTAGTTTGACCAGATGGAGCGGCCGATCCAGCTCGAGCTTCGAGGTCTTCATGGTATTCCATTTCCTTGCAGGCGTCAGTAATCCACTGATCATTGGCATCGGGACCAACCCTACTCCCGGTTAAAGCCCAACGCCCATTCACAACGTGTTGCGTGTGGTCACACCTCTCGACGTCACTGAGTTCCAAGTCTTTGACGGAATGGCATGTTATCCACTCGAAGTCGCCCTCAAGGGCTGCAAGCGCATTCATGACGTTTTCGGTACCGGCGGTCAGACTTTTAAATTCCCAAAGCGCAAAATTGTCCAGACCGTGTCGTGTTATTGCCTCCACATTGAGTTTGTCTTCGTTCGACAAGCAGCCGATCATTTTCTCATCAATCGACAGAAAGCCATCGGCTATGGCGAAGCGCTGGGGATTACTCGGTTCTATCCGCCATTTGAAAACACGGTTCCATTCTGACGACTTGAAGATGAGGCTCGAAGCAACGGCTGAGCAGAATTTCCCTGTTTGTGTTCCATAGACCTGCGCTAGAGACCTTTCTCGCGTTATTTTAGGGATTTTTTTAAGAACATCTGCACGACGCTTGGCGTGGGGGAAGAGATTTTTGTCAACATCAACTTCAAAAGAGTTCCAGGGTGCACGCTCGTCTAGAAGATACTCGTTGCCAAGCCTTGAAAGCACTCCAGCCAGACCGTCGAGTACTACTACCTTCTTCATTTGTAGGTCTTGGTGCATGTGTAAATCGAAGCGCCTCGGGGCCCTGGTGCCACAGGAAGCTCCGTGAGCTTTTGCTTTGGCATAAGTAGCCGGCTTCCACTTGAAAAAATCCAGCATATGATCGCGAGTCGTCCAGCCCGAAGTAGCTTCCTCCACAGGTTGAGAAGAACTGCACGTGGCCCCCGTGATGCTAGGATTCACAGACGAACCATCGTGATTTCCGGACAAAAGGCATGACGAAACCTGCCAGGACGACATCGCTGCGACAGGGTTTCTGACCGGCGCCTGGGTGACGGGGATGGTGCTAGGGCCAGGTGCCAACAGCGTCGTTGAGTTGCATTGTGGGGTGCCAACAAGGATGGGAATAGTGCGATGAGACATGTGGATGATTTGGACTAACAATCGTTCTTGTCTATGGAATTGGTGGTGCAATTTATACTCTTTGTGGTGCTGGTAATGTGGGCCCACTTAGAAAAGCTTAATCGACATGCATAGCAGAAACAAAAAAAAAATTGGGTGTTACAATTGTTCATCTTTCCGGAAAGTTGATGACTGGCAATAGCTTAACGTTTGGTTACCAGGTCAACTAGGGACAAGGTAGATACAAATCACGGAGACTTACAAGGCAGCACTTAATTGTCGGCAATACAAGACGACCTTGGATTCGGAATGGTTGTTCCCAAGCTTGAATGTTGAGCGCTGAAGCTTTTGTGTGAAGCACAATACAAAACGACCAGTGGCGGCCTCTTGGCAACCGCCATCTGTGCACCAAGAACATAATATATATGTATGCAATGGTTTTCCTGAGGTTGACGTTGCTCCTCAGCGGTTTGTTTGTTGACTTTGTTCATCAGACGGTGCCAAATAGGTGCCGATCAGGACGATTTGTACTATTCCCCTTGACAACTTGAACCACAACCCTACTAGTATAATAATTGTTCTGAAGTACAGAGCTGGTTGGCGAGGAACGTAGCTAAAGACGAATGTTGAACTTTCAGGGATTCAGTTCCTCAGGGATCTCGATCGACGATAATCGATGACGGCCCAAATTGAAATTGGGATGACTACTATTTGGCTAGCTACCTACTTACAAACAAGCGTACAAACAAACAAACCACCAAGGAACAACGTCTTGACTTGAACGTCGGCCAAAAAAGGTCTATCGTTTTGAATATAGTTGGAATATAGCTGGAACAAAAAAGATCTTCGGTGTAGCCTGGGGCACAGGGATTGCTAGGGGTTGAACTTGCTACGAATTTAAATTACGATAATAAGGATACTGTATGTGCTGGCTTCTTTATCAAAACTTCTCATCACTTGATTTCAACGTTACAATGAGTAAGGCTTGCCGCCGTCAAGGAGAAGCGGCCGACAAAAAGGCTAGATATAAAAATATATAATTTACCTGGTCGATACGGTATAAAAAGTCCAGCTATGGCAGAGGTGAGGGACTTTCGTCAGTTCCGCCCTCATCTTCGTCATGCTCGCCTCGATCTCTTTTTTCAAAGGCCTCCTCCTCCTCCTCCTCGTCGCCCTCATTTTCTTCGATGTAAGTCACAATGTCTCTCAGTTCGTCTATTTCCTTCGCAAATACATCTCGGTCTGGGCACAACCCGGCACGATCGAAATCGATTATGCAGACCTCATTATCTTCGTTAACCAGAAGGTTGTCGATCCGGATATCTCGATGAATGACGCCCGCTCGATGAATCCCCTTGAGGGCTCGCAAAAAAGCATCACTACATATGATTGGCCGTCAGAAGGTGAAGCGAAAGTAAATAGAAAACTTACAATTCCTCTTTTGCGACGACAACCTCATCCTCCTCGAATTTGCTGTTCTTTTCAACCTCTCTGACCCTGAGACTCTTTCCTCCGTAGTCCATCACTAGAGCCATGGTCCCAGTTTCTATATCTTGGAAAAGGCCGTGAACACGGACGACCCCTTCAACAGCTTCAACCAAAGCCAGGTAAGAGTACATCTTGTATTCGTTTCGCATCGATCTCTGCTGCGCCTCCGAGAAACCTAGTTTTACCAAGCATCTACGATGGAGTTTGTCGCCTGAAGCTGTCTCGACCTCGATCACTGCGCGATGGATGACACCTACGGCACCTTTTCCCATAGGCGCCTCCAAAGTGATGGTCATAAAATGGGTGGAAAAATATTTAGTTCTCCTGTCCGGCTGCTTGAAGGCTTCCTTAAACAGACTCGGAACGCAGCTTGAACCTTGACGTATAAAAGATGAAGGCGCCGGTGAGCGATAGATCTCATAATCAAACCTGATGAGGGCCACTTCTCGAGAGCTAATCTCTTTCTCAATCTGCCAAATCAGATTGGACATACCCGATGACAAGATGCAGAATAACTTACCTGCTCTGCCTTATAATGACCGCCTTCATTGTAAACCGTAGGTAAGTCCTGCTGACTCACTTTCCGGCGCTTATTCGGAGTCGATACCGCACTTTCTAGATGCTCGACGGATCGCTTACGCCCATGAGTCTCGAGAGCAGCGGGCGACCCGTTAGCACTCTTCTTCGCTTTGTATCTTTCCATGGCGTCCTGTATAATGGCAACGTGCAGTCCCATATGAATCTTCCTGTACTTTGGGTTCTTGCACTGAGTGGTGTGAATTGGATCAGAGATATAAAGCGTTTGAGATGCTCGATGACGTATGCCGATGCGTTCGTACGTTCCGCAGTTGAATATTATAAACGTCGCATCGTATTTAACAGCTGATGCCCATGTCTGGAAAAATATTAGTATCGCGCGGTAAACCGAAAACATTCCATAAGACCTACGCGTTGGATATAATCATTTCCGTTAGGGCGATATTGTCGGCAAACTAACCCCCGCCGGCCTGGCACCTTAACCTGGACGGCTTTAAGTTTTGGGGCGGGGTTTTTGTCTTGTCGAACAGCCCACGTAGCGGTGGCTGGAATGGCCGAGGAAGGAGTCGACCGGTCAAGATGGGGAATAAAGAGTTTTGTCGAACCATGTTTGGAACGTTGTGATTTTTGCATAATCCGGCTTGACAATACTCCTTTTGGGGCATCCAAAGGCGGCGGTAATGGGTACGTCGCTGGATATCCTATTGTATGTGCACCTTCCCATTTGAATTGAGATGCAGCCTTCAACCGAGTCACGAGCGTCTCTCCAGATTTCGTAAGAGCCAAAAAAGACCACACAGCTAGCCAAGGGAAGATTCGAGGAAACTCTTCCATCATGTCAAAAGTCGCCTTGTCCAGGGACTGTACTAAAGACTGTGGTATATAGGGGTCGGAAGACAGAGAGTCATAAGAAGGGTATAATCTGCCTTCTGCCAGGAATAGGTTTTCTTCGTCGTCGTATCCGAGATTGAATGTTGAAAACGAAAATAAGGATGACCAAGTCAAGTCGTCTGGATGGATGCATAGCTTCGAAGCATAGTTAATGCATGCACATGCCACACACGCATCATATTCCTCCCCAACAGAATCAGAATAGTGCATAGTACCTGGCTCATCTTGAGGAAATAGGTATCCCTCGCGGTAGAAGTGATGACCACTCGTGGTGAATGCTTCAACCATCGTGTCGAATTTATCGGACAGATCTTGAGGAAGAGAAGTCGCTGCCGTAACATGTTTGAGAATTAAACTGGAGTCGATATGTCTGTCGTAGAATGTAATGGGGTTCTGAATGGCCCGAGGGACATCTGGTTGATTTTTCAATGGCGGGAAGTTGTAATCCAACGTGCCCTCGAGGATCGGTGCAAAAGGATCATCTGGGGAGAGCATATCAGACAAATCAATGGGAATCTGGTGGCATATTTATGAGCTAACAAGCTCCCGAAATGCGCTAAGTTTCTAACGCACCAGGTTGGAGCTTGATGTAGTTCTTGATCGTTGAGCAACCCGGACGCACTTCGCTATAACCCAGAGCTACTCGATGTCTAGGTTACAGTTGGCAATATGGATGAAAGGGAGAGCGGCGAACATGAAGGGTTAAGGTCAAAAGATAGAGCCCATTGGTCGGACAAGGAGGTAACAAAGAACGTTCAACGTTCAATATTGGAAAGTGTTGAATTCGGTAATTTCTACTTGTCACGTGATTTCGGCATGATTGCGGTCCGCGAAAGAAATAATGGCAACCGAGCTGCTGTTCCGTCCGATCAATGCTACCGCAGAGACTCGGAATTATCAACTGAATGGCAAACAAGTCACTATCACCTTTGGCCTTACTAGGATCCACAGGCTCAAGTCCGAGTTCCATAAGGATCGGATCCAGAAGGCCCTCACGGTTTGCTTACGGTGCCATGGCTATACAGAATGAAAAGGCCTGAAACAGCTCATTGCTAAAAAAGACGTGGTCAATAGCCAAGAATACATATATTTCGAGATTTATTTCGAGATCTACCACCCAGGTGCGCTAACGGTGTGCACGGCCTAACTATTTGACCCAGCAGCATAGACGATTTCGCACACAGGACCACCCTGGGTATACACTGCGAGAATTTGGTGTCAATATTTATAGGGTGATACAAGCCGACGGAGTCGACAGACCTGGACAGTGGATGCCCCCTCGTGGTAATCCATCGTCTGAATAGGCATACACCCAGCGCGTGCCAATCGCAGCACCCAGCGCGTGCCAATCGCAGCCGTATCTGCGAAAACGTCGAGACTCCCTGTTAGCCAAAAATTGGTTGCAGGGTTAGTCCTCTGAGCTCTTGAACCTGGCCGTCGAATGGCCCCCAAGAGCTCCGTTTCCGAGGTAACAGAGATGTGGCTGAAGACATCCCGGTCAGTACTAAGATACGTCCATAGGATATACATACGAAGCTAACCTCGAAGACCTCGCTACCGTTGGTGATCGCGAGAGTACAAGCGAGTGGCGTGTTAAATCTGGAGAGTCCGAGATTGACCAGAGTCAATTGTTGGAAGTTGCTAGATATCACACTGGCAGTGCCACTCCTAAATCGCAGATAAATACCACTATCTGCGCCTTGGAAAGAGACAAAAACCTACGGGTTGAGAGGGTCGTTAGTTGTCAAAGAACATGCATTTGAGCCGACAATGGCCTTGGTCTGCGCATTGATCCCCATTACTGCCTATAATATGCTGGACATGAGCCGGTGATAAATGCTGCATTGCGGTTCGAGCAGCTTCTTAAATATAAAGTGATTTGTTGGTTGTAAGACGTGTGGCGTGCTTCGATGTCTGTAGATGATCGAAGATGCGCTGCATGGGAGAAGCTGACCCGTAGAATCTTGCTGTGGAGGAGGCTCGCCAGCGAGCAGAGTGGCACGATCAATGCCAGTCTGGATACTGCGGAATGAGGTTGTCACCAATTTTAACAAAGTCGGCTAGTTGCTCGGACGACCTGGTCGTTGTCAACTAGGCCGTAAATACCTTCTGAATGTGAGCCGTGTCTAACATCGATTTGGCTGATTCTCCTATAAATCCATATACTTAGACAAGGATCAACGTTTGCATATCGATAGAAACTACAACACAATAAGTCATGAAATAAAATCTATTCACTCATTGTCGACCTCCATTATTTCCTCCTCCTCCAAAACGGGCGCAAGGTCCCGATCTGCCGGCGAATCCGAGTCTTGAAGGTCTCCGGTTACCCACCCCAACAGCATTTTACGTTCCTTGTTCTGGTGTCTTTTCGTTATGAGTTCATCGCTACCAATATCAGGGCTTCGTGTCTGGCTTTGCGTCCTGACGGGACGCCGACGTGGAGCAGGCGCATATTTGGGTTGCCAGTTTGTGATCTCTGGGAAGCCGACCGAAAGAATTTTCTTGCATGATCCCAAGCTAATTATCGACACTTTCCCTTTCTTCGTGATCACGAAATGCTCCTGGAGGAGCTTTCCATGCGTGAAGCCAATTCCGTGCAAAGTATCCAACGCTTGGGTGATTTTAGCACTGGAAATAAGAATGTCAGTATTCTGGAAACGAAAGGAAATATGACCTTCTAGGCCGACTGACCTATGCTTCTTCAGAAAACTTGCATGTGTTGTAGGGCTCTTGTCGTGGTGCAGCGAGTAACCAAGACCTGAGACCGTCATGGTCCATGAGAAGGCCATACAGATCTTGATTGGCATCGAACGTGAAGATCCCAAAAGTTCGGACCAGAACCGGCGATGCGATACGACGAAGGTGGCGGTAATTGTCATATTCGACCTGTAGGGCAGCTAACTCCGTTTCGTTTCTGGCAAATTTCATGATCATCTGCGACGAATAGTATTCATGCTCTCGCCCCTTGTCGTTGACTCTGCTCAGCTCGAACTCCCAGACTTTCTCTGAGATCATTTTGCGAGCCATAAGGCGCAGGCTCGATTCACGGGCTACCGACATTGCTGCCTGTGGTAAATCATTAGCGCGACGACAGGGTTGAAGGGCATCAGTCCGTGCAAAAGGCAACAGAAGACTGCACGGTATAACATTCTCGGACATGAGCTCTCCAAGTAAATTCTGCAATGATATGTCACTGATTGGGACTAGAAATTACAAGAACAGTTGCGCACCAGATCAATCTCGCTCTTAGTGGGCTCCGTATTCGTTCCCAGGAAATTGCCTTTTGCATCAAAAGCAAGGTAATACAGCGGCGGCCAGGTGTCCTCCGGAGAACTTCGAATTTCGTCCAACTGGAGCGCGCGATGTGCGGTATCTAGGTAGCCTGAAATGAAGAGAGAAATGATAAGTTTTCCATGGGCAGGTTTTTCGCCTATACGTCGCCACAACCGTCTGGTATTAGCAAATAATAAGCCAGAAAATTAGGGTCGACATATGAGTCTCTACAGTATGGTCTAGGGTGTCAGCTGTGGTGAAAGACTGTCATCAGTTTCGTCAGTTTCATCGTCTTCGGTCGACTCTGTTCCTTCCTCCTGCGCCTCTTCACCATCGTTGTCTTCTTTACCGCGTCCTTCATTCTCTTCAATGCAATTCACAATACCCCGTAATTCATCTAATTCATGTGCAAACACCTCAGCGTAGGCGCACAACCCAGCGCGATCAAAGTCGATGACGGAGACCTCATTATCTTCGTTAACTAAGAGGTTATCCAGCCGAATGTCACGGTGAAGTATCCCTCCTCGATGAATCCCTTCGAGCGCTCGCAAAAATGCATCGCTAGAGATCGCAAAGTGTCAGATCAGAGCAGAGGCAGGTAATTGGACAACTCACACTTCTACCTGCGGAACGTATACTTCATCTTTCTTGAATTTGCTATCCTTTTCAAGCTCCCTAGTCCTGAGGCTCTTGCCGCCATGATCCATCACCAAAGCCATAGTGCCGGTTTCGATATCTTGAAAGAGTCCATGAACACGAACGACACCCTCGACGGTCTTAACCTTAGCCAGGTGCGCGTACATATTGTATTCGTTTCGCATCGATGTTTGCTGCGCCTCTGAGAAACCCAATTTTACCAAACACCTGTGGTGTAGTTTTTCGCCGGAATCTGTCTCGACCTCGATGACTGCTCGATGGATGACACCTACGGCGCCTGTTCCGATGGGTGCCTGCAATGTGATCGTCATGAAGTGGCTGGAAGAATACACGGCTTTCCTGTCCGGCTCCTTAAAAGAGTCATCGAACAGACCAGGAACACAGCTCGAGCCCTGACGAATGAAAGACGATGGCACCGGCGATCGATAATGTTCATAGTCAAGCCTGATAATTGCCAATTCTCGCGAGCTGATCTCTTTCGCAGTCTACAGAAAATGAATGAGCAAAGCTGGAGACTAGATCGTGAACGACCTACTTCGTCTGCCTTGTAAACTCCGCCCTCGTTGTACACCCTTGGGAAAGTCTGCGGACTGACTTTCCTTCGTTTGCTAGGAGATGATGGAGGGCTTTCTAAGTTTTCTGTAGACCGCTTGCGAGTGGGAGTTCCTGGAGTAGTAGGCGATCCGCCGGTACTCTTTTTTGCTTTGTACCTTTCCAGCGCATCTTGCAAAATGGCTACGTGCAGTCCCATATGAATCTTCCTGTATTTTGGGTTCTTGCAGTGGACGGTGTCGATTGCATTAGAGAGGTAGAGGGTTTGAGATGCTCGATGACGTATACCAATGCGTTCGTATGTCCCACAGTTGAAAATCATGAACGTGGCATCATATTTCACAGCCGATGCCCATGTCTGGGAAGGAATTAATGCAATAGTGATCTGTAGGATAATGTAGTGACTTACGCGCTGGATGTAATCGTTTCCATTAGGACGATATTTCCGGCGAGTCACCCCGCGCCGACCTGGTACTTTAACCTGGACAACTTTAGGTTTGAGTGCTGAACTTTTATCATGGATTGGAGCGATGACGACATGAGATGTTGTCGAAGTAGCCGAGAAGTCGCGTTTGGTGTTGGGTCCTTTCGCCACGACACGTTTGGATCGTTGATATTTCGGCATAGTCTCGTTGGGTAATACCGCCTTTGGGGCGTCCAGCGGAGGACATAACGGGGTAGTTGTTGGGTATCCTGTTGTATGCGCTCCTTCCCATTTAAATTGAGATGTTGCCTTCATCCGAGTCACAAGAGTCTCTCCAGATTTCGTAAGAGCAAAAAAAGACCACACAGCTAGCCAAGGGAACGTTCGAGGAAAGTCTTCCATCATGTCAAAAGTTGCTTTGTCAAAGGATTCGACTAAAGATTGGGGTATAAAGGGGTTGGAAGAGAGGGATTTATAAAAGGGGAACAATCTGCCTTCTGTTAGAAATAGATTTTCTTCGTCGTCATATCCGACATTGAATGTCGAAAACCCAAACAAGCACGCCCAAGACACCTCCTGTGGATGGATGCAAAGCTTCGAGGCATATCTAATGCACGCACGCGCCACACACGCGTAATACTGCTCCCCTACATGTTGAGAATCGTCCATGGTGGCCGGGTCATTTTGGGGAAACAGATACTCGTGGCGATAGAAATGGTGACCAGCTGCGGTAAAGGCTCCAAGCATCCCGTCCCATTTAGCGGATAGGTCCTGGGAAAGAGAAGTTGCGGCTTTGATATGTTTGAGGATTAAATTAGAGTCGAGGTGTCTGTCGTAGAAGGTAATGGGGTTCTGAATGGCCTGAGGGACATCTGGCCGAGTTTTCAATGGCGGGTAGTTGTACTCTACCGCGTCCTCGAGGATTGATGCAAAAGGATCATCTGAAGAGAGCATAGCAGCCCAAGATAATTGGAATCTGGTGGCACATTTATGTGAGCTAATAAGCTCCCGAAATCAACCAACATTGTTACGCACCGGTTTTGCCGTCTGACGCTCTGGATGTCGAGCAACCCCGAAACACTTCGTTATAACCCAGAGGTATAAGGCTCAATCTCTAAGTTACGGTTGACAAGATGTATGAAAGGGAGAGCGGCGAACATGAAGGCAACGCAAAGGTCGAAGTCAGGTGAAGGTAGAGCCCATTGTTAAACAAGGAACATTTTGATTCAATATCGGAAAGTGTTGAATTCGGTGATTCCCAACCTGTCACGTGATCGGGCGCTTATAACCGACAAACATTGTCCGGAGAAGAAACGTCGCGCATTACATTCCCTTCTCCAATGTTTTTCCTCTCGACCCTTTCTTCCTCAGGTTTAAAAAATATGCGTGGATCAGTACATTTCTAATCCAATAGCCCCATCGAGCTGTCATCCGGAATCCAGTCTTATACCCAGCAAATCGCTTTACCACGATGCTGTTCAGAATATTCTATGTGAGATTCATCAGTAGCTCGTGTTTGAAGACACATTTTAACAAAGGAATGTATAGTCGCAATCGAATACAGGAGATGTTCCAATTCCCGAAACATGTAAGTGTGGCACTCCGCACGCAGTTATGAGCCCTTGGAGGAGCTATCCCAGGCCATGGTCCGTGATTAGCACTAGCAAGGCCAGTCAAATTTCAAACAATCACGAGCGTGTAAATGGGATGCTGATCTGTGCGTGCTGCCCTTGCTATAAGTATAGGATCGCACGATCTGTCGATCCATGATGGAGGACATCTATCAGACCGGAGTGATCCTTCATATTTATTCTAGCAGCACTACATGGACGTCTTTGTCCCTCGGCATCATCAGCAGTTCCGCCTCAAAAGCTACCTGTAAAACGAGTTCAAAAAAGCGTGCAGATGATGATTATTGATGGACTAGAATAACTGTCGGGTTACATGCCTTCTTCTGCCTCTTCGCAGCACGTAGAGTTCCATTTAATGCCTCCACTGCGATATACATAACGAATTAGAAAAGGTTGAAAATGAGATCCCGACGACTTACGAGTATCTGCTGTCTTCTCGAACAAGATTCCATATGCTACGGTGCTGTGACCATCCGCGTTCACCGACCCATAGTCCTTGATCGCTTCTGTAGATCCAAAGACAGTATATCGTTATTAAATGAAAGAAATATTTCAGGTTTTGACTGACTTTTCAAGATTTCAATTTCATGGGCAGTGTTGAGGGACACTGCAGGCGAAGAGCAATAGGAATTCACGTCAGTCAAGTCGTTCAGGGAGTTATTGCAGATGAAGGTACTGAACGACGACGCAACTTGTAATGGATGTACCTCTGCAAAGGTATTTGACTAGGGTTTATGGGGGTATCTTGGGTCCTTGAATGACCTAGCGCAGTTGCAAAACTTGGAACAACTTTGAGTTAGATGGACGAAACGCCCCTATTAACGACTTTATTTGGCCATATTATTTACCGAGGTTTACACCTCCCGTCCGCTGCACTCGGTACTGAAATCTTGTCCACAACGCCAACGTTCTTACGATATTAACGCCAATCCCGCGGATCGCTATATACTACTGTTGGCCTCGCCTCGCTTCTTCGGAAGGCCAGACACTACACTGTAAAAACGGCGCGTCTATCACCAAGATACCAGTTTGGAGGGTGTACCACGGGTTGCCATACCACGGGTGTACAAGAGCCAAGGCCTGCCAAGGATGGAGTCTTCGGAGATTGATCAAGAGTCTTTGCATGCTGTAAAGAGCCTGAGATCCAAGTTTGAAAAGCTGGCTTCCGAGACTGTGAGCAGCCAACGGGTAAGCGGCAACGGCGACTTGTTGGCAGTGGCGGCGCCTTCAAGTCCTCGACCTCGAGCGACCTCAAGTTCGCAGGTCGATGGGCCCCCTCCAGATGCCTTGTATCTGAGGGCGTCCTCCTCATCGTCGGATTTGAAAGCACCTCTCAAACGTGTACCACCACCACCACCCCCGCCCCGTGGCTCCAAATCCGTGATTCCATCTCCATTACCTTCGCCATCTCCTTCACCGCTGCTACGACCTGTTCCTATTCCACCGACGTCTAATTCTTCCATTAAGGATCTCAGTCTACCGCCTAGTGTGTCGTCGTTGAAGAATAGATTGTGCGTCACGTTCGTGAACTGTCCGTTTATTTTTCTCTAATAGCGGTTCAGTGATACCCCTCCGTCATCGCCAAGCCGGATACAAAGCCCCCGACAAAGTTTAACCTCGTTTTCAAGTATTCAGCCAGAATCAAAGCCTGCGATTCCCCCTCGCCCTGTCTCTTTCCTCGCCCCTTCACATCAGACAACAAGTCCTGATGATACTCCCGCGACTTCACGCAGTCCTTTTTCAGAGGACGAGCAAGAGATTGCAGAGGCATTCACCTCCAAATTTATTCCCCCGCCTATTCCTGCAAGGCAGCAACCCCACGGAAATGTAGACGGTAACTCCATTCGAAAACTTGGAGCCCACTTCAGTGACTCCAGCGGAGTTTCCGGCGACAGCGACGCGTCGCAGCGTTCCTCTCGTCCGATTATTGTTCCTCCTCCACGTCCGCCGCCTCGTGGACGACCTTCTGTCTCTCCAAACAAAGGAGGACACACCTTCATGCCGTCCTCTGTACCCAATCCGAAATTCTCCAGCCCACCTCCTCCGCTTCCTGTCCGACGGAGCACCGCTATGCCCCAAGAACCTACGGCGCCGGCATCTATGCCACCACCTCTACCAAACCGCTCACAAGTTACGTTAGCACTTAACGGCAACGAACCTACCACAGGCGAGAGGAAGCCTGTTGGATCGAGTAAACTTCCACCGCCACCTACACGGATCATAGGATTGGGCGACAAACTTCCACCGCCCAGGCGTCCGAGCACACCTTCCTCGGACGAAGAAGAATCGGGAGAAGAGGATGAACCGAAGGTGCAAGCTGTCGACCTCATGCCGGATAGTAGTACATCCTTTAGACGACCGCCCACCCTCGGTTTCCGGGATGGATACTCGGAACCGCGCATCCACGTGCACCCGCATGCGGGGTGCGTAGCACTGTCTGGATCGTACGCCGTCGTTGGTCATGGCCATCATATCAAGATATATGACCTTGCGTTGTCGGAGGTGCCCGTGTTCAGCCTGGACACGAAGGACATGGGGGTTAAAGAAGCTAAGGTTACCTGTATGGAGATTCGACCTACGACATCCGATGCCGATCATGGGTTTTTGTTGTGGGTTGGTACGAAGGAAGGTCATATCTTCGAGCTTGATATCAGGACAGGTGCTGTCCGCGGCACCAAATACGCTGCTCATCTGCATCCTGTCATGTACATCTTCCGACATGGGCGATCAATGATCACTCTCGATGAGTCGGGCAAAGTGCTCATATTCTTTCCTGATCCGGAAAATCAGGAAGACATCACGCTGCTCAACACCATACCGCGCGTTCTCCGAACGACGGACAAGCAAGATTTCGTGAAGATGATTGACGGCAAGCTCTGGACGTCGGGGAGGCTGGAGCATCATGGAACCACCGCGACACAGAAGCTGCCTATTATACGAATTTACGACATTTTTAATCCAGCCAGCACCGGCAGGTCCTTGTTGCCCCTTGAACACGTCGGCCCTGTGACGTCAGCGACAATCATACCCTCTCAGCCCCGGATGGTCTATGTTGGACACGAGGAAGGATTTATCTCGATTTGGGAGCTGGATACGGAGGATGGATACCCACTCTGTGTCGAGGTGATCAAAGTCTCCGTGTCCGACGTGCTCAGTCTGGAAGGGGTCAATAACCGTCTATGGGCGGGGAGCAGGAACGGAATGATCTCGGCGTACGATGTGTCGCAGAAGCCGTGGTTGGTGACGAATTGCTGGAACGCGCATCCTGGGCTGCCTGTGATGAAGATGGCGGTGAATCATTTCGCGGTTGGGAAGGTTGGCAGGCTGTGTGTGGCGAGTATTGGTCGCGACGAGCAGATGAGGCTTTGGGATGGGTTGTTGGGGTTGGATTGGATCGGTGCGTGTTTATTTATTTTTTCTACTCTTTTTTCTCTCCATTAAACGTTGCTTATTTGTCCTTCTTTTATAATAACAGACAAGGAGCTCGTGAAATCAGAAACATCGTTCAGCTCATTCCATGATTTGACTGTACTCGTCGTTTCGTGGAACTGTGACTCGGCGCGCCCAGATGCTCTTACAGGCGAACCTGAAAACTTCAACTTTCTTAACGACGTTCTACACAGCGTTGGTCACCCGCCAGATGTTATCGTTTTCGGGCTCCAAGAGGTCATTGACCTCGAGAGCCGGAAGATGGTCGCCAAGAATGTCTTGCTCGGTGGCAAGAAGAAACCAGAAGACGGGGGCCTCTCTGACAAAGTGACGGGCGCATACAAGAGGTGGTATGATCGCCTGGTTATTGCTGTGAAAACTGCGATGCCAAGGGATCTGGCGTACTGTGTGGTTCATACAGAGAGCTTGGTTGGATTGTTTACTTGCATCTTTGTGAAGACCACCGAGAGAGGGTCGTTTGATGACGTGTCGATTACGACCATAAAACGAGGAATGGGTGGGCGATACGGCAACAAGGTAACATCGGCTTTCTGTTATGTAGATTTTCACGCTCAATCATGCTTTAGGGTGGTATTGTTGCTCGATTCGTGGTCGGCGACTCGTCGATTTGCTTTATCAATTGCCATCTCGCCGCGGGTCAGAATGCTGTTCGACGCCGGAATGCCGATATTGCTGGAATGCTCGAAGACAAAGCCGTATTCGCGCCTACGGAGCATCCGCTTGCCTATGTAGGTGGAGGAGACGGGTCAATGGTGCTCGATCACGAGTTCGTCATTGTAAGCGTCCTCATCTATGGTACCCAGGAGTTATTTTCGTTGACGCGGACTTACCCAGCTTAATGGCGACATGAACTACCGGATTGACCATCGACGAGATGCTATCATTTCTTCTATTAATAATGGCGATCTTGCAAGTATCCTCTTGCATGATCAACTTCTTCGTGAGATCAAGTTCAATCGCGGATGCCGGCTGCGCGGGTTCGCGGAAGGCCTTCTGACATTCAACCCGACGTACAAGTACGACCCACACTCGAACGAGTACGATAGCTCGGAAAAGCGCCGTGCGCCTGCCTGGTGCGACCGTATTCTGTGGCGGTCGCGTGTCCCTACTCGTGTTCGCCAACTTCACTATCGACGATACGAGACGAACGTATCTGATCATCGACCCATATCGGCCGCGTTCTCTGTTACGTTCAAGGCCTTTGATAAGGAGACAAGAGAAAAAGCGAAAGCCGTACTCCAAGCGGAGTGGAATGAGGAGCAGGAGCGATTGTTAGCTGCTCTGAATTCTTTCTATGTGACCCAGGCGCTCATTTAGGATTGATTTCCTTCCTTTCTCGCGTTCTTCTTTCCTTCCAAGCGGGGCGTTGTTGGTCGAGCTACCAACGGTCCACCCTATTCCTCTCTTCCTATTATCGATATCCATTCCCATTCCCAGCATTGAGCATCCCAACCATTTGTACCACCAACATTCAGCATTACGATTGGACTTTGTTTTGGTTATGCACCCTTCTATCCCATGTATTCTTCTTCTACCTCCCATACTTATTCTAGCTACGCGGGTTGTAGAATTTTAATAGACGCAAAATAGACACGAGTTACTTATCGCTTACATTATGTTATCCCAATCCTGTGCAAGTAAGGTCGGCCGACGTGGCACTTTGTCTCTTCATTTGACCTTTACTGACCGTGGGAGCAACGGTAACTAATGAATTTGAAGACTTTATATCTTGCCGTTACACTTTCTGACCCGCCGCGACGACGCCTACTTATTCGCTTCAGATGCGGGACAGCTAAACAGCGGACCGTCCTCTACCTGATCTGTGCCACGTCGCAATCCCAGTACTCCTTGCAATGGAGAGCAGTTCGCCAATACCACCTCCTCTGGTCAGCGTACCCCGAATAACGACCTTGATTGCCTCTCTAATTGTCGCGCTGAGCTCTGGAACGAATTATGTGAGTGGTTTTTATTTTGTAACTGGATTCGACTTCACTTACACTGGCATTAGGTATACTCAGGTGCGCCCAAACATCCCGAAAGCGAGCGGTGGAAGTAGGGCTGACGATAGGTCTCAGCTTACTCTCCTCAACTGGGCGCGAGATTAGGAATATCGCATACACAACTTAATATCGTTGCATTGGCGGGAAATGGTGCGGTTCAATCAGTCCTCGCCCGCAGAGTCGCAGGCTTACACACCTGGCCTTAGTCGGCGTGTACAGCAGTGGTCCAATTTGGGGTAAAATCGTCGATTCTCGAGGCCCTCGAATCCTTCTTGCCTGCGCGTTTGTCTTTCTGCTAGGAGGCTACTCCGGCATCCGCTATCTGTATGACGCTGGCCTTTTAGATGGTATTGTAAGTCTGTCGACGATAGGCGTTGGCATACTCGTCATGTTCAGCTTCATGACGGGCGCCGGGGGGAATGCGGGTCTTGTCAGCTCCGTCAACGCAACAGCGAAAACCTTTCCAGATAAAGCGGTATGTTCTGCGCGCAGTCCACATATGCTTTTACTCATTAACATTCCTTTCCCAGCGCGCATCTACCACGGGTTTAGTGATATCTGGCTTTGGACTATCAGCCTTCTTCTTCTCAAGCATCTCGCATATTCTATTTGCCGGAAATACCTCTGCCTTTCTCTTAATCCTCGCACTAGGGACCTCCTGCCCAATGATCATGGGTTACTTCCTTGTCCGGCCCATTCCTTTACCAGAACAGGAAGGCTACGACATCGTAGAAGACGGAGATGAGGACCCTGACGCCATCACATCGGCTTTGGCACCCCCCAACACCAGCCACACACATCTCCTTGACCATGATTTCATTGAACCTCATCATCCGCACTATATTCATCGCGTAGAGCCTCAAGAGAACGACGAAGAGGAATCGTACGGCAGACCTTTTCAGGAAGTGGAGCTCAGTCCTGCGCGACATGTAGAAAACAACGCTGGCCCGGAACTATCACGCGTTCGGAGCTTGAGCAGGGGTGCAGCTATAGTGCTTGACACCACCCCAAATGTGCATGGTAGGAAGTTATGGTTCAGCGGGGACTTTTGGTTGCTTTTCAGCATTCTTTCGATTCGTAAGCTTATTCTTCCTTAGCTACTACTACGTAACTAATTGTATACTTTCAGTCAGTGGCACAGGGCTTATGTGTAAGTCCAGGAAAAATCATCACGTCTAGAATGGTCTTTTGACGAGTTTTCATAGATATCAACAATGTCGGGTCCATGTCGCAAGCCTTATATGCATATAAGAACGCCAAGTATGACGAAGTTGAAGCATCCGGCTGGCAAGCCACTCAAGTATCAGCCATCAGCCTCATGAACTTTTGTGGCCGAATCTTCATAGGTGCTGTCAAGCCTTCGCTCACATCCGCCTAAGTTGCTCATCAGATTATTACGCAGGTTTGGTGTCGGACTTCGCGAAGAACAGATATGATATGCCACGTTCCTACAGTCTTGTCCTAGTCGCCTCTTTCTTCTTCGTTTCTCAAGTTGTTGCGGCCACCGAAGATCATATTGAGAATCTTTGGGTTGCGAGCGCATTGCTTGGTCTCGCGCACGGAAGCGTGTTTTCGCTTTTCCCTACTGTCTGTCTCGAGTGGTTTGGCATGCGTGAGTTCTTGCCCTGTCCTCCTTTTCCTACTTCGGTGTCTGATGTTATCCACCAGCTCACTTCTCCGAAAATTGGGGTTACTTGTCCTTGTCACCCATGGCCGCTGGGAACTTCTTCTCTCTTGTCTTTGGGAAAAATCTTGACTCACACGATAGTAACCTGGAGAAGTCTACGCTCGTCGCCCGCATTACCTCGAAGCCTCAATGTCTGCAAGGCCTGAAGTGCTACGTGGATACGATTTACATAACGGCCGGGGCCACTTTCCTGTCCATACTGCTCAGCATTTGGGCCGGATATAGAGATCGACAGAAGATTGCAGCGTCGCGCTGGAAGAGGAACGTCAGAAGAAGCAGCGGAGGCTGGGAACGCGACGAGGAACGTGATCCGTAGCTAAACCAAAGAAGGCTATGAGATAGAAATTGAGCGAACGCTCTAATGGGACCTTTCGATTGTATGATAATGTATGTGCCTCAGGGGAGTCCCACCGGAAAACGCCGAAAAACCCACTTCACAAACCTTTGGGCCATCGTTTCACATGGGGTCCTCGCCTAAATAGGCTGGTGCCATCAGTCCGGCCTCAAAACTGGGTATAAATCTACTCTACATACAGTACTACGTCGTTCGAAGTTCAATGGTATATAGAAAAAGTGTGTCCATCTGGCCTTCAGAAAGGGGTTGTTTGAGATGGGCTGAGCAAAGTGTAGTCGCTTGCTTTGGAGTCTCATAGTGGGGGCGGTTATGGATTGGTTATTCTGTGGAAAAGGCATGAATTACTACATATTTATACATATTCTGAACAATGTAAGTAGGGATAATGATATATGCAACAATGGGTAGAGAATAACGAAGGAAACGAGGAGGGAGAGCTTGGGAAGGACGCAGTGGAGGACAATCAATGGACCGCGCGACCAGAGTGAGGACTGATGGCACTACCGAATCAGGCAAGGACCCCAGTTGAAACGATGGACGAAAGTCTTGAGAAGTGGCGGTTTCGGTATCTTCCGGTGGGACTCCCCTGATGTGCCTATCGTTGTTGATGACTCCTTTTTTTTTGACTTACTGTCACCAGAGCAATTTAGGACTGATTATAAGTATTCAAGCAATAATTTATTCGACTGAGTATTAGAGTAAATCTTTTTTCTTGTTCCGGCATGTATATATCTCGAGTCGGACTCCTGTTGATTACCAGCATTCAGATGTCTGGTCCTTTGCTATTAGGCTGAGTTGCAGTCAACAGTTGTTTTGTCACAGACTCTGTATGTTGGACGGTACGACTGCAGCAATTGCCAATAAGGTGGCGTCCCTATTTCCACATTACTTGCTCTCAGAGCTCGTCCAATTCTGATTTTGAATAAACTATCTATGCATCCCAGTGAGAAGGCAGCGCGCAAATGCTAGTCGCTATAGAAAATGTACGCCCTAGGATGCTAGTGTTCGGGTCCGCGATGCAAGTCCAACGCCCGATGCCCTGGTATATCGATGTCAGTTTTCATCTCCATGAGGTTGCATTGATGTATGTGACTAGTCTCCCTTACGCAGATTTCCACATTTCGCGATTGAATATTTTTTAATTTTTAATGCCAGCGTCCGGCCAGACACTGACGAGCCTCATGCGCACTTGCTCTTCTTCCTTGAGACTTGAGTTGTAGCGGTGCCGAGCCGCTTATAGTTAGCCGTTGATGCCGAAGGTGAGAATCAAACATAACGGCGCTACAACCTATAAATATAGTATTATGAACTGGTTGAATGTTGTGCCACAAGCAGCGCTGAAATTGACAGTCTCAATCAAATGAATGAAGTGTATGACTGTGATTCTTCTTCATCTCTTTCACGACGCAACATCTTTTACCCAATTCCCATCGCCTTTATGATTGAAACTTCCATCAGACCATCCATCTTGATAATGACTATGAATGTTTCGAAAGAAGACGTTGTATTTTGCCATGACTGAGTCACCTATTACTCTTCTGAACCTGGAAAATCTTTCGCGACCATGGATTTGTCTGAACCTGGTATGCGTAAGCATTCCGATTCTTACTCGCCCTTCTACTGAGCCAACCTTAAGCACCTCACCTGGTAAGAAACCATGATCTGCATTTCTGATTTCCAATCCCCTGCGAAGAAAATTTGTCCGAGTGATTAATGATTTTCTTGTTCTGAATTAACTGTACTTGTAGTCCAAATCTTATCACTAGCTGACACCTTCAACTATGACAACCTCTACATAGCTATAACGAAATTTGTGTACTTGCGCCCATCTTTTCTGACAGCTGAGCTCATGCCGATAGGCCCCTTTTTAATTTAAAAAATACAGGGTTGACGGCACCGTTGTTCCCTTTCCATCAAATGGTTGTGGAAGTTTCCAGCCGAATGAGCCGATATTCGCGAGCCAATCCTGCGCTGGAATCTATTTGGAGGAGCCCCATCAGTAAGCAAAGTCCCTAAGCCGCGGATTTTGGAAACGGGTCTAACTTATCGATATGAGTTTAGCTGGAATATTACAGCCAGATTCAAAACGATAGGTCATCAAAGAAAAAGAAGCTTGGCGAGCCGAGCTGAAATTTCAAAATCTGAGTGGCCGCTGGCCGCCTCAAGCCGGTTCATCATCTCCTCGCATTGTTGCTCACGGAAAACCTGGGTGCCGAGCTGGGAGACGTCGGGGTCTGGGAATTATTGGACATGGCGGTGGAGCGGCAGGAGGTGGGGATGCGGCTGTGTGGTGGTCGAGTCGGCGCAAATTGATGTAAGCATGCGGCTGCAGTATGGAGGAGGGGGCATAGGTGGCCCGTGGGTGGTCGACCACCCGGTAGCGGCGTTGGTTAGTGGCTGACAGGCAGGGACAGCGATGGCGGCTGCGTCGACCAATCTGCGTGGTGGGGATATTCAGTCTCCCTGTACGCGGTGTGAGCACGGAGGCGGCAAGGGTCGGTGGGTCGGCAAGCAGGTGGTGGTGGTGGTGGTGGTTGGAGGCTTGCAGGCGGTGCTCGCCATCGATGCATTCTTTCTGTAGGCGGGGGTGAATGGGTGGAAGGAGAAAAGTGGAAGGCGGCGAATCGAGTCATACAACTCGATTCGCTACGCACCTGGTGGGTTTAAATTGGCCTCACCGCCTGCCCTTATAGTCCCCAGTCGGCCATGATGCATGAGTTACCGTGAGTTCGGAGGTTTTGCAGGGACAGGGTGAGGCAAGGGCAAGGAGCAGCAGAGGACGAGGAGCAGCAGAGGACGCGACTGGGCGGGGCGCCGCGGCGTTGTTTTGAAGTTGTAGAAAAAATGATATTAATAAATATGGAGTTGGCTATACACGAATGTTCTGTCTATTGCACCTCTCCAAGCCTTCAGCAAACATATTTGAGTATCTAGGATTATTTAAGAGCTCTCACAGAGAATGATCTGAATTTTCAGTGATGAAATTCGGTCAACTTCCAATGAAAAACGGTGGAAGAACCACTAAGTACCAGCCAAATTTATAAATGAATGTCCCGGTTATGTAGTTGGTTGTGTCCCAGACTCTCTTGACAAGCCCACCAAATTGGGATCAATTGTGGCTCCGTACTCACACCCACCAAATTGGGACCAATTGTGGCTCCGTACTCACACCCACCAAATTAGGATCAATTGTGGTGGCTCTCGTCGACATCTTACTGGTAGGAAGAATGGTCGCAATTTTTGAAATGTAATGGCCTGTCGACGGACGTTGATAAACATATATCAATAGACTGGCGAGCTCAATATATATATTGCTCACTTGGTTTGTGCCATCTTCATATCTCATAAGTTCTTCCTCTACCAAAAGCGAAACCTATTACACCATGGGAAGTCATTCTGAGCAGTACAACCCTGATTTCCTCACTCCTTCAGTAACTTTGGACATCCACAAAATAGTTGACGAGAATTCACAAGTCACCGCTTACAATCCTGGGCTTCAGCCATCTTGGATTCAAGAGCAAATTCGATCTCTCTGTAGCGTTCAAAGGTTCTTTTATTTCTGCTGACTCATTGAACAACTTGAAACTCATCTGCTACGTACTCAGCGAACTGGGACAGAAAATGAAGAATCTGAATATCAAGCACACCATCTTCATTGTTTTATGGACGACCCTCACGCTAGGTCTTCTTCCCGTGTATTACGCCGAATATCGAGCAGAGACGGCTGGCGAAGAAACGGCATCACTGCCGCCACCAGCCGACACCGAAATCCGATCCTGGAAGGCCATTGCGAGAGACCTCATCAAAATCTGGACACTGGTATGCAAGGGAGGTCTAGGTCTCTGCCCGTAAGTGAATAGTTTTTGCTCAATAAGCGCAACACTGAGACGTACCTGGTTCTCAGATTGTCCCTTACCATGCTTCAAATTCACGGAGTTACTGAAAGCACTCTGGCGCGCACGTCGACAATTGCGGCTTGTGTCTGTGGCGGTAGCGCGTTCCTTCTGAGCGCTGTGTTCATTAGTATGAGGTCCAAGTTAAATCGTGGAAAAATTGCCCACCTGTGGGTTGAGGTTCGCCGACCTTCCTGCAGATCCAATCCACCAGCAGAATTAACCGACCTATGACTCTGTATTTTCCAGGCGTCACCGAGCTTGTCTGTGCCTGAAGCTGTTATCTTCTGGACAACCTTAGTCTCCCCGATGTCGTACTTGATATGGTTAGTTATATACTCGCACTCATATTTTATAAAAGACAATACTCACTGTTCATCAGGTCAATCCTTTTTTGCGTCTTGACACTCTTGGTCGTCTCCTGGAATAAATACATTGGTGGAGGTATCGCCCCTGATGCCGGCAATTCTGAAGGCGCCAAACCGGCCTTCATCATCAGTGGTGTATTCCTCACGACCTTGATAATCGAGACCATCGTCCAAGTTCGGCGAGCTATTGCTCTCATTAGAGGTAATGCTGCCCGCGAAGCTACAGTCGCCGTTCCACATCCGATTCCAGGAAACCCGTAGATATCGCATTCGACGTCAAGCAGCAGCCTTCATCGCGAGCGGCGTTTTCCTCACGATCTTGATAATAGGAGCCGTTGTACAAGTCCACCGAGCCATTTCTCTCGTCAGAGGGCGGTGATGTTACTCGCGAAGCCACATCGATACCTGTTGCGAAGCTTGGTGGAAACCCTTAGATATTCCATTCGAGCTCGGTCTACGTTTTGAATTCCACGTTTTCTATCAGTTTCCGCATCACTTTGCTTTCCTGTTTTCATATGTACCCTAATGTTCTGCTTGTACTTTCTTTTTTTCTCTCGTCTGAATGTCGCGTGTATGTAGCTCGCATCAGAGTTTTCATTTGCAGGCAATAACATGATGAAGGTACTTACCATTTTCATTGCCACTTAGGCTGCTTCGACCTGGTTTATGGAAGGATTGCGAGAACAGCACAGCGTGAACGTGAGCGTCATGTAACGACACTAACACGTCCGAGTCAAGGGGAGACATGGCTCTGTGACAGTGTTATCCATGTGACGTGTGCGTCTGCCAATTCTAAGTACATTTTGGCAAGTATATGGATATTGTAGCCCATAGATTACGAGGACCCTTTAGGGGCTTCGTTTTTAACCCGACTTCTGCAGGAGGACCCTTTGGCATCAAAACTGAGGGAAATTTTGTACATGTTTGTTTGATGGACAGGTTTATCTTATCTATAGTCACATGAGCATTAACATGTGATATTTGTCAGCCTTGCAAAGTAGCGGCGTACAAATTCTTTTATAACCCGGACCTCTGCAAAGAGGACCCTTTGGCATCAAAACTGAGGGAAATTTTGTACATGTTTGTTTGATGGCTATGTTTATCTTATCTATAGTCAATTTTGGTGTGTTCAGGAAGTGGGATGCTCAGTCCCCACCGCGAGGAGCCAACTGCAGGTTGGCGACAAGCGGCACTTATTGCTAGTATGAATAAATGTTCTTTCACTTCTTTACTGGGATGATCTATGCAATTGAGAGGCCACAAGGAGCCAACTAAATTTGATAGGCATATTATCACTTTAAAACTATCAAAGTGAGGGGAATCTGAATGAGAGATTGGGAAGCGCTGACCATTCACTGAATCTGCTGAGTATATTTAGCAACTAGTAATAGCAGAGGCACCATCAGCACATAACCATG
Organism: Flammula alnicola; assembly: GCA_015499995.1. Taxonomy (NCBI): domain Eukaryota; kingdom Fungi; phylum Basidiomycota; class Agaricomycetes; order Agaricales; family Strophariaceae; genus Flammula; species Flammula alnicola. The sequence goes on along the minus strand of JADNRV010000086.1, from coordinate 195,005 downwards.
TGCAGAAACTTTCACAAAAATATGCAAAGGACTGCAGTATTGCTCGGACGATGGAGATCTTGGGCTCAATCAAAAGCTATTGATGAGTAGAATTCATTTATCATAATTTTGGAGCTTAGTAAAAGACCCTCCTATGTGAAATTTGGGAATTACTGTAGACACTTCCCACATTTGGACATTCTTTGTCATTATCTGACATTGCCTTTACCCAGCTACCAGGGCTAGCTAGTCCGAAAGTAGGCTCACATTTGGAAAGTAGGCTTGCGCTTAGAAAATAAACTCACATTTAGAAAATAGGCTCACTTTTCTAGTATATAGCTTGTGTAATATAATTTGGGTCCCTTGGTCAAGTAATGTAGTGCACTATTAAAGAAAAAGGTGGCTTCCATTGGAAAGTGGCTCAGCTCGCAAGCTTAACATGTGCGTGCAAATGAGAATTAGTTGACTCACAATAAGATCTACCTAAATGTGTGTTGGAAAGTACAAAAATACCTTAAAAGTGCGTCGCAAGATTAGTGCAGCTTATTTGAATAAATGTGTAGTTTCACTGTCATACAAGGCCTGACAAGAGATGAGACAGTCCAGGACAAAGGATCCTTGTCAGTGGTAGGCCAACTGTCAGGACAAAATGTGGGTAAGAATGCGGGTATGCTGATGTGATTTCTATCAGTCAGCATGTACTGGACTGGACATGATGACTGTATGTCATCGCGTCAGCATGTACTGGACTGGACATGATGACTGTATGTCATCACATCAGCATCCATCACTGGACGGGTTCAGCCAATCAGCCAACCCTCCCTTCACCGCCACCACTGCAGCCTTGTAAGCTAGAATTATATATGCGCTTCTTCTACATACAGTGTGCTGGGGGGACAGGACATATGGTCACTGTTGGGGGCAGGTGATGGTAAACATGGGGTCAACAATGCGAGAAATGATGTCCGGGACTGTATTTTGGGGGCTGCTCATTGTTGGGGGCGCTTTTGGGCGCGGAAAAAAATTCTAATGGGGTCTATAAATATATTCTGACCTGCCCCCACCCTTTGCGTACCTCGGGAGAATGGCTTTGGATGATGTTCCTATTTGGGGCTGGGCTGCTATCAAACAACTGTCAACAATGCAGGAAATGATGCTCGGGCTTGTATTTTTGCTTGCGCTCATCGTGTGGGGCAGTTTGACTGCGGAAAAAAATCCAATGGGGTCCAATAATATATTGCTACCCATTGCGGCCCTCTGCGCATCTCACGGGGGGCGGGGATGGGTGGATTGAGATGGATGACTGTGGATGACAGTCTAAAATTAGACGGAAAGCGCCTCGGTGTGATATTTTTAGATGCCAGCGCTTGTTGTTCGTTATCTATAGATTAGATAGCCAGAAAGCGCCCTAGCCTGATATTTTTAGATGTAGATGCTCGGCGACTGTCTCTGTTATCTATTGATTAGATACCTTTGATCAATCCCACGCTCATGTTCAAAAATGGACACGGTTCTCTGTGCTCGAAAACCTCAGGTAAAAAAGAATAAATAGAAAACATTGAATATATTTGAAACAGTGATACTACTAGTCATAAGGCATACAATAAAGAACATAAAATACAAGAATGAGGATAAGCGAACAAGGAGGGGGCATGTCGACGTGAGCAATGCACGTCGTCGCCTCTCCTGCTGCTGCTTATTCTCGTTCTCCTCCATGTCGTCGTATCGCGGCTGCCGCTGCTCCCACCTCGTTGTCGCTGTCATAACGGGGCAACAGCAGGAGCAGCGATGCCGCTGCCGCTGCTTCGATCTCGTCGTTGCCGTATCTGAGCAGCAGCAGTCGTGCTGGTGCTGCTCCTACCCCGTCGTCGTCGCCGTATCTGCAGCAATGGGTGCTGCTCCTGCTCCTGCTCATCGGCACTGCACCCGGGCAGCAGCACCGGTCATGATGCTGTCGCTGCTCCCCATTGTCGTCGCCGTATCTGAGCAGCAGCAGTGGGTGCTGATGCTCCTGCTCCCGCCTCGTTGTCCTTGCCGTATATGAGCAGCAGCTGCCATCGTGCAGCTGCTGCAGTGTCCACCTCATCGCTGTCGTGCACAAGCAGCAGCAGCAGTCGCTCTGCCGCTGCTGCCGCCGCCTCGCCATCGTTGGCGTACTCCTCCCACCTTGTCACCGTCACCGTATACGAGCAGCAGCGGTTGTGCTGTTGCCGCTGCTCCGCCCTCGTCATCGTCGTCATATTCGCATACCAGCAGCAGCAGCGCTGCCCTCGTCGTCATCGTCATTGTCGTCGGATCCGCATGGGAGCAGCAGCAGTTGTGCTGGTGCTGCTCCACTCTTTTCATCATCATCGGATCCGTATACGAGCAGTAGCGGTCGCGCTGCTGCTACGCCGCCCTCGTCGTCGTCATAGCCGGATCCGTATACCAGCAGTAGCAGGGTCATCCTGCTGCTGCTGCTTCCATCTCGTCGCCATCGCCGTATTGTCCTGTTGGAGCTGCCAGAGGAATAAGGACCGAGATGACGACCTTTCAACGGTCGTCGTCGTCACCTCGTTATCTTGCCTGTGGATCGGGTAAGTGAGGGGATGGAGAGGAAGAACAGAAAACGAATCGAGTCTTATGACTCGATTCGTTGCGCACTGGGTGGGTCTCCCTCTACCAGGGTCTCCCCTTGCGTCTTCTCACCTCTCACCTCCTTCCGATTTGCTTGGACACCCATGTAGTAGCAGGGAGAGGAGAAGAAAGGGGGTGGCAGGGCTGGATGGTTAGAGACGAAGGTGACAACCCGAACTCAACCGGGTGTGGTTGATCGCATTTCGGGGAAAGCCGAAATCCGGTCCGCACTTCCCGCCTTTCGTCCCCATCGTCGAGTGCGTCTCGGACGATGTTAGGTGATGAGTAGATACATAGATTATCATCGGAATGTATTCAGAATATAATAAATGCATCTTTTAGTGACTTCCGAGGCCAGAATTTGCCCCCGAGAAGAGTGGTACTCACCTCTCCTCCGGCAAATTTCAGACTTGATATGGGCTGGGCGGCCACCTGGTCCTCGTTTTGCCATGCGAAGCAATGGCCCTCATCCCTCCAAGTAAAATCAAGATAACATAGAGTAGGTAGAATAAAGTGTATTTGCTATAGATACACTTAGATTACGCATATGGATCATTTAATTGTCTAAATCCTCTTCGACGCCACCAAGACGCCACCAAGATACCCAACTTCGAGTCCCATCTTCTCGCAGACAAAGAAACGGTCCTACATATGTCTTTTGTGGGGTGGACTTCGAGATAGTGAGCGCAGACAATCCGGAGGGCACGGAGACCTGGAGGGCATGGAGACGGCTATCGTTCTTGGTTTGCATGAGATGCATCGGGCACATAATTTTGTTGTACCAGAAACTGTTCTAATTGAGGGGGACGAGGCTGGTTGGAGTCGAGGAATCGAGCATGGCCATACCACGTGGCGCGACTGACGGGCACGGGATGTGTAGCGCCATTTCGCAGGTAGAACCGCGTGCAGTCGCAGAGGAATTGCTTTGGAGGCATCAATGGATTGGGTAGGATGGGTGTGGTTAGATCGTGTCGTCGAGAGGTTGGTTGGAGGCAGATATGGCATGATCGGAATCGACGTATAGAATCTATAATTGGCATCAATGTGGTTCTGTTTGGATTCAAGCCCTTTTCACTGGGATTGAAGGACCAGAAGGTACAGGTGTTCTTGCAGAGCGCGATACGCAATGCAGTGAGCATAGTCAATTTCCAATCAATTTCCTGCATGTTTTACCCCACCTCAGAAGCTGATAGATGCTCGCTACTTGAAGTAGCCCAGTTCATCTCCTTGAGGCATCATGTTTGGGGGCCTATGGTTTGTGACCACTGACAAAACTCGAATTTCTACAGTTCATGAGCGCTTGTTATACATAGTACTATTGACAATGTAGATAGAAACTTGTAAAAAAATATATTAGCCTCTCTGAGACCTGTATATATACCTTTTTACATAGTATCTAGAATATACTACTGAGTACTACAAAATACTAAGTAAGGAAATAATAAAGCGGCTGTGCAGATTTGAGTCAGCGAGATAAACGCTCGGTGAGCGCTTGAGTCAATCGAGCCGCGTGGAATGTCCGAGTATATTCCCAAGACTCCCCCTTAGTCGGACATGTCCAAAAGTCCGATTTCGTGTGTGAAATCTTGATGTGTTGTCCGAGGTAATCCCTTGGTGAATAGATCCGCAAGATTGTCTTCAGTATTGATGTAGACAGTATTGAGAGTGCCGTTCTGTACGAGATCGCGTAGGAAGTGTAACGAAATGTCAATGTGTTTCGTTCTTGAATAGAATTCCGGGTGGTGCGCGATCGAGATGGCGGCCTGGTTGTCCGTGAAAATAGTTGAAGTCGTAGGAACATGAATTCCTAGCTCTGTGAATAAAGAGCGGTACCAAAGTACCTGTTTGGCGCAGTGAGTAGCAGCTGTATATTCTGCTTCGGCCGTGGATAGAGCTACTGTGGTTTGTTTCTTTGCGCTCCATGCGACGGCGCCTCCTGCGATTTTGAATACATATCCGCTGATTGATTTGCGGTCGGCGTCAAATGCCCAATCGGCATCGCAATAAATATTGAGGTCTTCGTTTAATTCATCGTCTGAGCCTCCGTAAGTAAGCGCGTACTCGCGTGTGCCCTTGATGTACCGAAATATTCGTTTGACGGCGGTCCAATGTACTGGCTGCGGGTTTTTCGTGTACTGAGCGAGTTTCTGCGTAGCATATGCGATATCTGGTCGTGTTCCGTGTGCCAGATACATTAGGGATCCAATAAGCGTTGCATAGCTTGCAGATGCTTCGTTGGGCGCTTCTTTTTCGTTTTGAGGTTTGCTGAAGTTATCCAGATTAATATTTGGGTCCATAGGTGTTGAGACTATGTTGCAGTCTTGTAGACCGAATTTCTTGAGTAGTTGTTCGATGTAGGCCTTCTGTGAGATACATATGGTTTGTTTTTCTTCATCCTGAGTGATTTTCATGCCTAGGAGCATAGAAGGTCTTCCGAGCGATTTGATTTCGAACTTCTGGTTGAGTTGTTGCTCCACGAGGTCGTTCTGGGCGCTAGAGTTCGCAATCGAGAGTATATCGTCTACCCAGACGAGTAGTATCTCGAAATCGTCGCCATTATGTCGTTTATAGCAGCAGTAGTCGGCCTTGAGACGCTGGAACCCAAGATCTTTCATCGCAGTGTCGAATTCTTTGTTCCAGACATTGCCGGCTTGCTTGAGTCCATAAAGCGAGCGTCTAAGTCGACATACACGCCCTGAACCATCGTCGAAACCGGGTGGCTGTCGCATATATAGTTCCTCTTTAATGTAGCCATTTAGATAGGCTCCCTTGATGTCGAGTTGCCGTAAGTCCCAGCCGTAAATTGCTGCAAGTGCAATAAGCGCTCGCAAAGTTTCGAAGCGCATGACAGGCGCGAAAGTGCCGTCATTGCTATAATCAGTTCCAGGCTTCTGCGAGAAACCCTGTGCGACTAAGCGAGCCTTGAACTTGATTATTTTCCCTTCTCCATCGTGCTTCTTGTTAAATACCCATTTGCATCCTATTGGGTTTCTGTCGGGTGGTAAGTTTTCGAGTTCCCAGGTTCCCATCTTCTTTAATGTTGCTAATTCTTCGTCAATAGCTTCTTTCCATTGCCTAGCATCCGGTCCATTGAGTGCCTCATCAATATTTGCTGGAATATCTTCTCCTTTGAGGATAGCATCGAAATTTCCGGTGGATACTTTGCCGTCTTGAGGAGGTGCGTAAATTCATCATCTTCATCATTTATAGCAATATTGGTTCGTTCTGATTGCTTGGCCTTTGAGGATTCAGTGGGACGAGTAATATCTGGTGGAGGAAGTGGAACTGGGATTGGGGAATTAAATCTGGATGAAGAGGTCCGAGATTGTGGGTTATGGACTTTAGAATAGTCAATTCTAGTTGTCCTCTCGCGTAATTGGCGCTTTTCTTGGTGCTTTTCAATGGGGTCTTCGATTTTATTTTCCTCGGGGGTTTGGACATTCGGAATTGCCTCTGGCTCCCCCTCGGATGGCAAACCCGGTAAAGCGGTTGTTATTTCGAGTTCTCGGGGTTCTTCATTCTCATTGAAGGTAAAATTTCGTGAGGATTTGATGTTCCTGTGGGTGGCATCATAGTAGCGGATAGATTTTGAGCCATCATTGAATCCCACAAATATCATTTTGTGTGATTTTGGGTGTAACTTTGAGCGATTTTCGGATTCATCCAGTACCCAGACATCGCATCCGAATTCTCTGAGGTGAGCTACATCTGGTTTGTAGCCATTCCAAGCCTCGTAAGGTGTGCGACCCTTTAGCACCCGTGTAGGCGCCCTATTTCGAAGGTAATTCGCGTGCGAGACAGCTTCATCCCATAAAAAATCAGGTAATTTCTTCGAAATTAGCATTGCTCGTGCTAATTCCAAGTGTGTGCGATTGAAGCGCTCAGCTACACCATTCTGTGACTGTGAATAGGGTGCAGTGGCCTGTATTTCGATTCCTCGCTCTGCGGCCCACAATTTCGTTTCCGCGTTAATTAATTCCGTTCCGTTATCGAAGCGCATCCATTTTGGGAACCTTCCAAATTTGCGCTCGATCATTACGCCATGATCTTTGATCCGTTGGGTGGCCTCTGTTTTGTCCTTCAAAAATTTGACTGTGCTGAAGCGGAAGGCATCATCCGTGAATGATATATAATATTTGAAGCCTCCAATTGACTTCACTCCAGCAGGTCCCCAGACGTCACTCATTAAACCTTCTCCCGCAACCTCTGATCGATGTTCGGCTTCCTTCGGGAAGGGTTTATGGTTTTGTTTAGCTTGAATACAAGCTTCACAGGTCTGTGATGGAATAGAGGTTTGATCGATCATCATTCCGTTAACGAGGTTCTCGCGATTAAGTTGCTGTAGTGACGACATTGATATGTGTCCGAATCTCCGGTGCCATTGATCCCAGGTGAGCTTCTGCGGCGAAGCATAATTTGCTTTCTCCTTGTCGGGCAATTGGGCGCGTGCCAATAATAGATACAGTCGGTTAGTCTTCGTGCCGTTGCCGATCGTTCTATTTTTGGAATCTTGTAGGAAGCATTCTCCCTTGGTGAATTTTACATGCCCTCCGGCGTCATCAAGCCGGCTAATTGATAATAAACAATTAGGTGCATTAGGGACATGCAATACATCGCGAAGCTGGTGGCATAGGGTCTTTCCATCCACGGCAAAGTTAACAATAACAGTGCCGCGTCCCTCTGCAATTGCTGGACTCCCAAGGCCTTGCACTGTCGAGTTTTTCAGCGGCATGTAATCAATGAATGCCTCTCGTGTTGTGCAAATGTGTGATGTTGTGCCTGAGTCCAGTATCCAGTCATATCTGGAGAATTCGCGTGTTTGATCAACGGGCGCTAATGCCATATATGACACATCATTAAGGTTTGATGTGATCGAGTCTTGAGCTTGATGTGCGCGTCCTGCCCGATTTGGTCCTCGCCGGCCTTTGGGTCCCTGTCCCTCACGTCCTCCGCCCTTGGCCCAGCAGTCCTTTGACATGTGGCCTTTCTTGTGACAATTATAACATTCCTTGTCCGCATTTTCCGATTTCGTAAATCGTCCGCCACTGCCTTTGTTATTTCCGCGGGCTTGCAGTGAGGTGCCGGCATTCTGATCGCTTGATTTAGCTTTGCGGCGCCGATCTTCTTCCAATAAGATGGCAACCAATTCGTGAGAGGATAATTGCGGCTTGTTGCCGCTTGAGCCGAGGTAGGATGTAGTGTAGGTATCCCATGATTCCGGAAGAGATGTAATTAATATCATTACAAAGTCTTCATCTGGTACCATGTTACCCATGACATGTAGTTCCTCCTGTAGCTGGCGTAATTTAGATATGTGCTCCACCATGTCAAATCCGTCTCCCGCCGTTGCCCTGTACAACGCGCGCCGAGTGGCCAAAACTCCGAGTCGGCCTTTGGATTCCTTGACTGTGGTGAGCTGCTCCCACGTTTGTCGTGCCGTTGTCGCGCCGCTGATGTGTATCATCTCGGCATCACTGATCGCGAGCTCAATTCGGCAACGTGTCTTGACGTCTTTCTCACGCCATTTCTTCTGCGCTTCCTGCTCCTCTGGTGTCGGTTTGTTGGGATCGGCTGATTCTGGAGGTTTGGCTTCCTTTTGGATATATTCCTCCAGTCCAAGGTCGGTGAGTACCGCAAGCATTCGGCGCTTCCACGGCATCCAATTGTCGGCCTTCAGTAGCTGAATTCGGTATGATCCGGATGTGATTGATTCTTCCGACATGGTCGTGTGAATGAGTTAAAGATAGATGAGGGCGAAAATAGCAGCAGAGGTCGTTCTTTTAATGAGATTAGTTTGGCTCGGGGCCCATAACCTATTGACAATGTAGATAGAAACTTGTAAAAAAATATATTAGCCTCTCTGAGACCTGTATATATACCTTTTTACATAGTATCTAGAATATACTACTGAGTACTACAAAATTACGACTCTTTTACGTAAGTAAAAGGGAGTTCTTTTAATCTACAGCAACCAGCAAAAAAACAGGTTTGCAGCGACCTTGTTGGTCCCCTATCTTTGATGGCATCAGATTTGTAAGCATTGCCATGCTGTTCATGCCCTTATCTTTGATGGCATCACATTTGTAAGCAGCTGCCATGCTGTTCATGATTTAAAAATAGCTTTACAGCTTTCAGCCTGCTGGATACTGCACGGAACGGTTTGGCCTCAATTAAATTACATATACATATTCTACTTGTATTTCTGAATAGAATGATACCACTTTTATATGCAAGAGGAAATGGGAAAGGGTGGATCCATTATTGAGTCTGGATGACATAGCTATTTTTGTTCATGCGGTGATGGCAAACCGGACCGGCAGGGCATCGCGGTAGTTACATCTATTTTTAGTTGCATAGATTTCTGGCACACTAACCATGCAATTTGATATGCATGGTGATTTCAGGACATCCATTGGAGCAGTCCAATCTGACCAGACGCTCGGAAGGAGGAGCTCAGATATGCGTCAAGCACACTGTGTGGTATAGTGTCACAGGCAAAGAGTGGAATCTGTCAGACAAGGAGACACGCTGGTACACAAGTAGTGTTGCCAAAGTTCAGTTCTGAACTGACGCAGAGAACTGGAACCGACAGAACCGAACTGAAAGTTCAGTTCAGTCCTGTTCAGTTCTCAAATTTCTGTTGTCAGTTCGGTTCTCGGTTCGGACATTTGGCTAAAATGCCCGAACCGATTGTGAACCGGTCAGAACCGACCTCCAAGAATAAGAAAAAATCTTGGAAATCAACTGCGAAATGACAGAGAAAAGTACAAATCATCCGAAGAGGTTAATGGCCCATAGTGCTGGGTATGTTATCAGCCACGCACAGCCACGGCATGTTATCAGCCATGCACAGCCACAATTTCGATGTCTTGAGAATATTGTTGCTGTTCTCCTAGACGCAAATGATTGTTTCTCTTTACAAAACCTTGTAGCAGTGTAGACCTTTACATTTTAATGGAAACTGTCACTTTGGAAATTTTTTTGAAGGGCTTGACGAACCGTGAAAAATCAATATGTTATCGACCACCAGCCAATGTTATCAGCCATGTTGAAGTTAGGTGCTCTCTTGGAATCAAATTTTAGTTTCCAACTATGAAATATTGCAGACATGTAGATAAGACCATAAAGGTGAGAACTGTCTCTTTAGAATTTTTTATTTGAGTCTAAAAATGGCGCGAAAAAAGCCAATGTTATCGACCACAGTCAATGTTATCAGCCATGGCTGATAACATTGGCCCAATATGTCCACCATTTCTCACGCCTCCATTTAGATGAACGTATATTATGCGCGTCAATCGCTGGGTTATCATCATTTTCCCCCGTTAAATGCTTATGGAGGCGAGCACGTCTAATTCAGCAAACACATCCAATTCTCCCACTCACGGCCCTCACGAGAAGACAAAAGGTTGAGCATCCAACGTTCAATGTTCAACTCTGACTCGCGCAGCCATTCTGTGCAAAAAATGTGAAAGGACAGAAGGATGCAGCCTGAGGTGTAGACAATTTAAGGTGCCTGAGGTGTAGACAATTGCAGGTGCTGCACCTGTGAATAAATAGCAGTACTACTACTAAATACTGCTATATGCTATTATTATTAGCCTATTAACCACATTGTCTTGAATGCGCCATCTGAGACAGTAACCTCTCCTTATCCCCTTTCTTTTCTCTTTTTTTCTTTCTTTTTCCTCTTTCAGATACCCAGTACTATGGGTGGAAAACCTCCGAAGACGCCAAAACACGCTCTCTGAGAAGCTTCACGGCATGTGTTCCGGAGTTTAAAAGTAGTCGGTTAATGCCGAACATGCAAATCTTCACGACATTTCTAATTTCTGCCCACAGAACACCTCAAAAAAAGAAGAAATATTTACATTTTGACTGAGAAAGAGTTTATTTTACATCTTCTGAACTTACAGTTAATTTATTTCTGCTTTTCAATTTTTTTTACCAGTTCAGCAGTTCGAACCGGTTCTAAGCGGTTCTGTCCAGTCCAGTTCAGTCCCGCAAATTTTCTAACAGTTCAGTTCTCGGTTCAGGCCAAGAGCGCTAAGAACCGGACTGAACTGAACTTCGGCAACACTATACACAAGACCGTGCACAGCTGCTGATGGAGTCTAATTATGCATTATTAGTTTATTATAGTCTTTCTATGTTCAATAAAGTGCTTACATAAACAACTATGTAGGAAGTACCTGGCTGTTTCTCGGTTTCTTGTGTGGTTTATATAGAGTTTCAGGCCGATCCTTCAGGCCAAAATTTGGCCTGAAAAATGCGGATATCACCCAATATGTAGCATCTAATAATAGACTTGATCATTCCCGCCATCTCGAAGCCTTCTGAAGGCTTCGAGATCCCCAGATGCTCCTCTATGTCTCACATATTAAATCACATAACTTAAATTATTTAATTAAAATAATAAATTTAAATTTGAGTGTTTATGTCAGCACTTCGAAAAAAGTGCTGACATAAACAATCATGGTGTTATTTAATTAAATAATAATTTATAAATTTATAAATAAAATTTATTTATTGTTCAAGTAGACATACTATCAGTAAAATTAAGTTATATAAAGAATAAAAATAAAAACATCAAAATATCAAAAAGGAAAAGAGTCGTACTGCCACGCAAAGCGGTGGCCCACTAACACAAGTACTAAGTAAGGAAATAATAAAGCGGCTGTGCAGATTTGAGTCAGCGAGATAAACGCTCGGTGAGCGCTTGAGTCAATCGAGCCGCGTGGAATGTCCGAGTATATTCCCAAGAAGTACTGTCCTGTAGTACAAACCTGAACATTTTCAGAATACTTGTTTACTTTCATATCAAATTTGGAGAACATCATTGAAAGATGCGGGAAGAAAATAATAAAGCGACAATTGCATCTACTAGTAATTGAAAAAATTGAAAGACCGAAATTTATCTCTTAAATCAAGGCTGTCTGAACATTTTCACGGCTCTATATATTTGAGCGATGATTGTCAAAGTCAATGTCGTTAGAAATCTCGCGCTCGATACAAAAGTGGCCTGTCCAACGTTATAATCTCCATTTTTTGGGACACCTCCGCCATTTTGTTCTGTCCAGACCACAGTGAGGATTGTGGATACGCAGAACAAAACTGACCTTGAACGCCAGATTAGCAATCCCTTCTAGAGATGATAAGGCCGCGACTCACCAAATCAGCGAGGAAAGTGGTAGCGCGAGAAGAGCCCAGAATTCGACTGCCTCCACCGTCTGAAATCCGCTACGAGATGCCTGAAGAATCATTGAAACATCGAATAGGTATATTTATTGGGGAAGATACATGCCTCAACCCACTTGTTTCGAAAATTTCTATCTTTGAATGTGGATTTCGCTGCCATGAATAGGCAGCTTAAAGCAAGGCCGGTGCTCGAGAAGATAAACGCGGAAATAGCAGTCGTTCGCCCATGCACGTTGTTGATGACAGAATCAAGCTGAAAAAATGCAATCGAGAGCCTGTGTTGGAGTTATAAATATAAAGCAGTTGCCAGTATAAATGATTTACACATGCGTACGGTAGTAGAAGCTTGGTAGAAGTGCACACCCAAGGCGCACCAGTTTCCAGACTCTCATCAGCTCCCACCACTTGGCGTAAACGAGGAATACATTAGCGACGTCGATCCCGAGGGACGAGGCTGACCTATCTGGTGAAGGATTTTTGGTCATTGATTGGGATTGACCTAATCGCCACGTTGTGTAATAAAAGTGAGCAAGGCCAAGAGTAAGTGCCGTCCACACGGTATACCCGTTCCGACGAGGTCATTCCTGTGCGAGAGTTAAATTTAGAAAGGGTCTCACGTTGGTATACAAAGAGCTCAGGATAGATCGATTACTCGCTGTATCGGAAGAGCCTTTCCAATCATACGTACAATCTAGAATCAATGGAACAAAATCTACATAGCATTTCGCGGCCGGATGATTCTGACAACGTGAGAGTCAGTCTGAAAATTTGAATGCTCTTGAGAACGAGCCGAGGACTCGTCATGATCTTCGATTGGTAGAAATTTGGGTGTTTTCAAGGCTCGAGGAACGGTTTGCGGAAGAGGACCATAACTCAGGCCTTTCGATTTAGAGAATTTTAGATCTCAAGGGATAATTATACCGGTACCGCGGTGCGCAAGGATTTCACTAGGCAGGGACGATTGCCTGTGTTCAAGGCTCAGTGCTTTGCCATACATTTGGAAGCAAGCACCAAGGCCGTGTGACGAACACATGTCAAGTACAGGTGTACTTGTGCAATGACATATCGCAGTAAAGCCACAGATCCGACTGTCTCGGTTTCTCGACGGGTATTTGGGTGGTCATAGCACGCCGAGTCTGCCGTAGGGCTAGTATAACGTTACACCCCGCATAATGGTGTAAATTCCTAGTATGTGTGTCAACAGGTGTCAACGTGCTGCGCATCAGCACACCTTCAGCGGCGTCTGTCACCTTGATAAGACTGGTGCATATGGAACATAATTGAATATGTAAGAAGCATCAACCCCTTGTGCTCTGCGTGGCTTTCGAAGCCGCCGCGGATTAACGACGAGAGTGGAGAGCCATAATGATATATGTCCGTGCTGCAGTGCGCGAACCGATGGTACATAAATAAAATTAAATAAGCCTATGAGAATATAATAGAAAGTTCACTATTCGTGGAACGGAAGCCTTCCTTGTCAGCCGTTGTGCGCGCCATTCGTGAGGTGTTTGCTCAGCTTTATGTCATTTTCGCTATGGCTATCTCCAACTTGAATCCGTGCCTGGCCATGGACCCCCGGCACGAGTACTCACAATCTCCTGCTTCTTATACCGCTAATACCAAGGCCGCCAGCATCGGCACCACTACGCTCCTGCCCATCTTGTTCTCTATGCCGCCCATCAAGCTCCCCTCAGCCTTAGCCCCTTCTTCCTCCTTCACCGGCGCCACCACCACTGCGGCCTATTCGAGACCCCTCACATACCCGATGGATGAGTGCGGCTGAGGCAGGATCCTCTCACTGCACGCTTCTGAACCCACCTCCGGCAGTCGCACATCGTCACTCCCAACCGGTATTCCAACCATCGATACATGTACCTTCCCAGCCACCCTCACAACCCCAACCCCATCCCCATCTCCAAAGACTCTCGCGACACCATCCTCTCTCGCAACACCCCCAACTTCAAGGACCCCATTCCCAATGACCGTGCCAACTGCAACCACATCTCAAAGGAGCGCCCCATCCCAGACCCTCCCAACGCCAATCACCATCCCACCCGCCTCTTAACACCCAGACCCCCACCTCCAACGACGACGACCGCCCCTCATGTGCGACGCACTCGAGTCCGCATGAAACCTCCTCGCGCACACCGTGCGCCAGGCCGTCGTCGCGCTGCACCACGACTACGCGCGTACCCTCGAGGCAGAGCGGCAGGTGTGTGCGGCGCAGGCGGCGGCGCAGATACACGGCCTTTGGACGTAGACGAGTGGGATTTGTCGAAACGCCGGGTGAGGGTGGAGAATTGGGGGAGAACGAGGCGTTGAAGAAGGAGAGTGAGGTAGTGGTGGCGGCGAATAAGATGCCGAGCAGGGATAACGACGCGTTGCGGAAGGAGAAAGAGGCGGTGAAGAGGGAGAAGGACGCATCACGAAAGGAGAATAATGAGCGGCTGAGGCAGACAGTAAAGGAGTTGGAGCGGTGAGGATGTTGGAAGAGGTGCGTTCATTTGCTCTCGATGCGCACATATATTGACTTTTTGACATGTAGGCTTAGAGACGACCATCGGCCAGGTCAGCACCCAAAGCCCAACATGCTCTGCACCAACACCAACATGCCGTCGCCGTCGCTGCCACTGCATCTGTGACTTTAGCGCAATACCACGGCTACCCGGACCAGCTCTCCTTGTGCCAGCCCCAGGCCCAAGCCCATGCACAACGTACGTTGTCCCCGCAAGTACTCTCCGGGGCACCTGCACTGACTCGGCTCTCCACATCAGCATCCACCTCCACATCCGCCTTTACCTCCTCATCGGCATCGGCGTTGGCATCGACGTGCTCGCGCTATCATGCAGCATTCACATATCCTGTGGCTGTCGCCTCCGAGAGTACTGATGGCGAGAATGCGATACTAGTAGGCGAGGACGCACCTGGCACCACACCGGCCGGAAGCATTCGCGTCCAAGGGCCGCTACGGAAACGCCGGCGGACACAGTACGAGCTAGTACGAGCAGGAGGAAGATGCGTCGCGTCCGCCATGGCTACGCCGGTCCCAGTCTCAGTCCAAAATCCAACGCCAATCCCCATCCCAGCCGGGGCGCCAGCCATCCGTCCCCACTACCACCCCCTCGCAGACCCGTGTACCATCTCCGCCCCCGCCCCTGGACCAAGCTCGCAGGCAAAGTCAGACTTGAGGCCCAATCCAAATACAAACGCGCGCACAGGACCACGACTAGACCAGAGTGAGGCTCAAATCGTCGTCGTCAAATCCGAAGCGATGGACGACGAGGGGCTTTCCACATAATGGATTCTTAGTGGCACGTTAGGATGAACGTTCACCGTAGAGAGTGGTGGCCATGTGACATGTGACCCGTGTAACCTACCCTTTGATCAGTTTCGTCCTTGCATAGTTCACGCTAAGTGCTGTTCTCGCAAGCCTTCCATCAACCGGCCTAAGTGGCCAATGACAAGGGTAAGTACGTGTTATTGCCTGCAAACGAAAACTCTGATGCGAGCTACATACACAGCGACATTTCAGAGGAGAAGGGGGAAAAAGAAAGCCTCAAGTAAAAGCAGAACAATAGCGTACATACGAAAACAGCAAAGCAAAGCAAAAGTGATTCGGAAACTGATAGCAAATGTGGAATTTAAAACGCGGACAGAGCTCGAATGGAATATCCAAGGTTTCCACCGAGCTTCGCAACGGGTATCGATGTGGCTGCGTGAGCAACATTACCGCCCTCTGACGAGAGAAATGGCTCGGCGAATTTGGACGACGGTTCCTATAATCAAGCTCGTGAGGAACACGCCGCTCGTGATGAAGGCCGCTTTGGTGTTGGCGGAATTTCCGCCATCGGGAGTGGGACCTCCGCCGATGTATCTATTCCAGGAGACGACCAATAGCGTCAAGATACAGAAGAGGAGCGACCTGGTGAATGGTGAGTACCATATTTCATAAAATGCGAGTACCATAATATAACTAACCAGATCAAGTACGACATCGGAGACACTAGAGTTGTCCAGAAGACGAGAGCTTCGGGTGCAGACAAGCTCGGCGACGCCTGGAAAATACAGAAATATAGATCGGTTAATTCTGCGCGTGGATTGGGTCAGAACCGAAGTCGGCGCACCTCGACCCACAGGTGCGCAATTTTTCCACGATTTAACTTGGACCTCATACTAATGAACACTGCGCTCAGAAGGAACGCGCTACCGCCGCAGACACAAGCCGCAATTGTCAACGTGCGCGGAAGAGTGCTTCCGATAACTCCAGGGATTTGAAGCAGAGTAAGGGACAATCTGAGAACCAGGTACGTCTCAGTAGTGCCCTTATCGAGAACAAAATATTCACTTACGGGCAGAGAACTAGACCTCCCTTGCATACCAGTGCCCAGACTTTGATCAGGTCTCTCGCAACGACCTTCCAGGATCGGACTTCGGTGTCGGCTGGTGGGGGCAGTGACGCTGTTTCTGCGCCAGTCGTCTCTGCTCGATACTCGGCGTAATACACGGGAAGAAGACCTAGCGTAAGGGCCGTCCATAAAACGATGACGATGGTGTGCCTGACATTTAGGTTCTTCATCTTCTGTCCCAGTTCACTGAGTACGTAGGAGATGAGCTTCAAGTTGTTTAACGAGTCAGCAGAAATAACAGAACCTTCGGATGCTACGGAGAGACCGAATTTGTTCTTGAATCCAAGATGGCCGAAGCCCAGGATTGTAAGCGGTGACTCGTGAATTCTCGTCAACCATTTCGTGGGTATACAAAGTTGTTGAAGGAATGGGGAAACCAGGGTTGTAATATTCAGAATGAATTCCGATGTGTAATAGGTTTAGTTTGTGGTGGAGGAAGAACTTATAAGATACGAACATGGCACAACTCAAGTGACTATTAATAGATGCTTCTCGAGGAAAGGGTGTTGTTATTATTCGCCGCATCATAACGTTTCTCGGGCCTACTTAACATGATCATTATTCGATTCGGTCTGACTTACAGGTACCGCTGATAGGATCTCTACTCTATATATTCTTGTCCGCTTTTCGGGGTCCTCCCTTCCTCTCAAGTCTGTCTCGGCTTCCCCGTCTTTTCGCTGACAGAGCCCTTGCAACAATCCAGCATCTACTTGTCCTCTCATCTTATCGTCCCCCTACCACCTGCCCTTCCTTTCTCCCGTTTTCACATTGACAACTGCAATTTGAGGGCACAAATGAAGTGAACAATATGTATTGCACTCATCAGTCTATTATAGCTGTTTTCTTAATGCTTGACACTAACGGGCCGTTCTGAAAGACGTGAGCAGGACATGAGCAAATTTGACACCTACTCGAAGGGCAGGTGGTAGGGGGACGATAAGATGAGAGGACAAGTAGATGCTGGATTGTTGCAAGGGCTCTGTCAGCGAAAAGACGGGGAAGCCGAGACAGACTTGAGAGGAAGGGAGGACCCCGAAAAGCGGACAAGAATATATAGAGTAGAGATCCTATCAGCGGTACCTGTAAGTCAGACCGAATCGAATAATGATCATGTTAAGTAGGCCCGAGAAACGTTATGATGCGGCGAATAATAACAACACCCTTTCCTCGAGAAGCATCTATTAATAGTCACTTGAGTTGTGCCATGTTCGTATCTTATAAGTTCTTCCTCCACCACAAACTAAACCTATTACACATCGGAATTCATTCTGAATATTACAACCCTGGTTTCCCCATTCCTTCAACAACTTTGTATACCCACGAAATGGTTGACGAGAATTCACGAGTCACCGCTTACAATCCTGGGCTTCGGCCATCTTGGATTCAAGAACAAATTCGGTCTCTCCGTAGCATCCGAAGGTTCTGTTATTTCTGCTGACTCGTTAAACAACTTGAAGCTCATCTCCTACGTACTCAGTGAACTGGGACAGAAGATGAAGAACCTAAATGTCAGGCACACCATCGTCATCGTTTTATGGACGGCCCTTACGCTAGGTCTTCTTCCCGTGTATTACGCCGAGTATCGAGCAGAGACGACTGGCGCAGAAACAGCGTCACTGCCCCCACCAGCCGATACCGAAGTCCGATCCTGGAAGGTCGTTGCGAGAGACCTGATCAAGGTATGGACACTGGTATGCAAGGGAGGTCTGGTTCTCTGCCCGTAAGTAAATATTTTTTTCTTGACAAGTGCACTACTGAGACGTACATGGTTCTCAGATTGTCCCTTACGCTGCTTCAAATTCCTGGAGTTACCGAAAGCACTCTTGCGCGCACGTCGACAATTGCGGCTTGTGTGTGTGGCGGCAGCGCGTTCCTTCTGAGCGCGGTGTTCATCAGTATGAGGTCCAAGTTAAATCGTGGAAAGATTGCCCACCTGTGGATCGAGGTGCGCCGACTTTCGTGCTGACCCAATCCATTGGCAGAATTAATCGACCTATACCTTTGTATTTTGCAGGCGTCGCCGAGCTTGTCTACACCCAAAGCTCTTACCTTCTGGACAACTCTAGTGTCTCCGATATCGTACTTGATCTGGTTAGTCATATCATCGTACTCGTGTTTTATAAAATATGATACTCACCACTCAGCAGGTCGCTCATCTTTTGCATCTTGACGCTGTTGCTCGTCGCCTGGAATAGATACGTCGGCGGGGGTCCCACTCCCGATGGCGGAAATTCCGCCGACACCAAAGCAGCCTTCATCATGAGCGGCGCGTTCCTCACGAGCTTGATCGTAGGAACGGTCGTCCAAGTTCGCCGAGCCATTTCTCTCGTCAGAGGGCGGTAATGTTGCTCGCGAAGTCACATCGATGCCAGTGGCGGAGCTTGATGGAAATCCTTAGATATTCAATTCGAGCTCGGTCTGTGTTTTGAATTCCACATTTGTTATCAGTTTCCGCATCCCTATGCTTTCCTGTTTTCATGTGTACGCTAATGTTCTGCTTGTACTTGAAGCTTTCTTTTTTTTTTTTTTCTCTCGTCTGAAATGTCATTGTGTATGTAGCTCGCATCAGAGTTTTCGTTTGCTGGCAATAACGTCATGAAGCTACTTACCATTTTCATTGCCCGCTTAGGCTGCTTCGACCTGGCTGATGGAAGGCTCTCAGAATATTGCGAGAACAGTAAGCGCTTGAGTAAGCGTGAACTTGAGTGAATACAAAGGGCAAGTCACATCGGGTCACACGCTCACACACTCTACAGTGGACCACGGCTACACGGACCGTTCTCTTGTCCCAGCCCCAAGCCCAAGCCCGCTCACATGCACGACGCACTTCATCCCCGCAAGTACTTTCTGGGGCACCTGCGCTGACTCGGCCTTCCTCATCCGCCATTACCTCTCATACGCATCGACATCGACATCGGCGTTGGTGGCGACGTCCTCGCGCTCCCGTACACTCTTCCCATCTCCTACTATGGCTTTCGCCTCCAAGAATGTTCATGGCGAGAACGCGATACTAGTAGGCCAGGACGCAACACACTGTCCGGAATACATTCGCGTCCAAGGGCCTCTGCGGAAACGCCGGCGGACAGAGTACGAGCAGGAGGAATATCCGTCACGTCCGCCATGGAGCGCCGATGCCAATCCAAGTCCCAGCCATCCATCCCTGGGCCCTGTACCACCCCCACCCCCTCGCTGACCCCTGTACCATCTCTGCTCCCACCCCTGGACCAAGCTCACAGGCAACGTCGGACTCATGGCCCAATACAAGCATAAACGCCGCACAGGACCACGAGCAGAGCCAGAGTGAGGATCAAACCGCCGTCGTCGTCAAACCCGAACCTATGGACGCTGACGATGAGGGGATTTCCATCTCGTGCGTCCGCGTCGACGCAGATGGAGGTCGTCGTTGACCCGAAACCTATTGCCAGAATTTCGTCTTCACTAGCCTCTGCCTCGGCGTCTGTCGCAGCGAACACACACGCAGTCGTGAAAGAAGGTTCGTTGCGGCCCTCGACGCGCAGATGCAGGTGGACGCGGGTATGGAGGTGGAGTACGAGGAGGGTGAGGTGTGTCCTAAGCCGGAGTCGGAGCCGATGACGACGCGTGCCAGTGTAATTTGTACATCCATGCTCGCCCAAGCCTGCGACAACGAATGGGCCAGCAGGCGACTCGGAAATAGGCGACAAGCAGAAACCCACCTGCAAGCTGGGCATCAACCTGCTGTACAAGACGGAACCGCCGCCGCCGGGGACGCGGAAGGGGAGGCTGGTGTGTCGGATATGCTTGTGAGTCTCTGGTCTCTCTTTCTCTTACCCTACCCACAATTTAAAAAATAACGGTCCAATGCGATAGAACGCGATGCTCCAAGCGCTCCAAATCCTCCAAGCGCTCCCCTCCCCCACCACTCCATACCTTCGCCATAACGGCCCTCTGGACGGCCCTCGTCGGGCACCGCGAAAAGCCTTGGCCCAGCGCAGATTGTGGAGATAAAGCAGCGGTTAGTTGCCTCGGACGGGGTCGTGGGGGGCAGATGGACGAAGGTGACGAGGACGTATATGTTCGATCTTTTGGTTCTTGATCGCGTCTACAGTTTTTCGCCAGTCAACGGTTATACCTAAGTCCCTCTGTGTGATGTATATCAGATGTACTCTACCTTTACAAAGCGACGCCAACATCATATCTACAACTGACGGTGGGCCAATATCCGTTTGTGGACATTTCGGCCTGTTGGGATTTCTGACGATGAAGATATTGTTCAATTTCGCTTTCGCGTTCGAATGGATTCAAAGATACCGCAGGGTGAGCATTGCAAGTCAGATTTGCGAGGATCTAGGACATTCAGATCAGCAATACTTGCAAGAGATAAGAGACTGAAATCGCACAAACCTCGGTAATACCCATTCACATTGCGGTATCCGGACCCCATCTTTCTCGAAGAAAAACTACTTGAAGGCGCAGAGCTTGTCGAATTTGAGGTGCGCAAAAAGAGCAAATCCGAGGGCTTGCTAACGAGGTTGACCAAAAGTTACGGATGAACGATATGACGCCGGCGCGGTGGTGTGAAGCAAGTGAATTGGTGTTGATCTTCGTATCCAGTTGCTCGATGGCCGTCATATGGAGCCGGCTCGGATACATGTCCATGTGTTCGATGATGTCGGGCATTGTGTTTGAATAATGGCCGAGCGCGTGCACTTAAGGCTTCGACGTAGAGACAGTGTCTTCAAGCAGGGGTGAACAAAATCGTCGACGCAGAGCGACATACGCTACGTGTCGTTTCGGGAGGGCCAGTAGCCAGAGGTCAAGTTCATGGAGGTCCTCCTGAAATGGAATGCTTTGTGAAAGAATATGCTGGAGAGCAGTCGAAAGCGCGGCGCGGATGGCTTAAATGGTAGCAGATGTCAACGTGGCAAGAGGAACACGATTAACAGTTTTAATGCCAGCGTCCGACGCCAGACACTGTCGAGTCTCCTGTGCGATTAACCTCGTTGTGGGCTTGCTCTCTTTCCCTGTAGCAGTGTTGAGCGTATAGTCAAAGGTTAGAGTCAAACAAAAGGGCGCTATAACCTATTACGAAGTTGAGTGTTGTCGCCACAAGCAGTGCTGCTTCTCTCTAGTAGATAACCAGCGTCGAGGGGTCACGCGCGTGCCTCTCAAACTTTGCCTGGGGAGGGCCAGGAGGGACCTTCAATTCGAGTCGATCCGAGTGTCAAGTGGAGTTATGTTCTCGGCTGTGCTGAGCATATATGGATTCTGCTAGTGGTGGGAGGCCCACTGGCATAAGGATGATCGTCGATTGCGGTAAAGAGTGCGTGATCGTGCGACCCGATGTGACCTACCCTCTGCATTTGATCAGTTTGTCGTTAACGCTCAGGTTCACGCCAGGTTGAAGTGCTGTTCTCGCAAGCCTTCCATCAACCAGGTCGAAGCAGCCTACTAAGTGGGCAATGAAAATGGTAAGTAGCTTCATCATGTTATTGCCTGCAAACGAAAACTCTGATGCGAGCTACTAGTATGATACACAGCGCTATTTTAGACGAAAGAAAAAAGGAGAAAGCTTCAAGTACAATCAGAACATTAGCGTACACATGAAAACAGGAAAGCATAGGGATGCGGAAACTGATAACAAATGTGGAATTCAAAACACAGACCAAGCTCGAATGGAATATCTAAGGGTTTCTACCAAGCTTCGCAACAGGTATCGATGTAGCTTCGCAAGTAACATCACGGCCCTCTGACGAGAGAAATGGCTCGGTGAACTTGGACGACAGCTCCTATGATCAAGCTCGTGAGGAAAACGCCACTCGCGATGAAGGCTGCTTTGGTGTCGGCAGAATTTCCGCCATCGGGACTGGGACCTCTGCCGATGTATCTATTCCAGGAGACGACCAACAACGTCAAGATGCAAAAGATGAGCGACCTAGTGAGTGGTGAGTATCATATTTTATGAGACACGAGTACGATGATATGACTAACCAGATCAAGTACGACATCGGAGACACTAGAGTTGTCCAGAAGGTAAGAGCTTTGGGTGCAGACAAGCTCGGTGACGCCTGGAAAATACAGAAGTATAGATTGGTTAATTCTGCCAGCGCATTGGGTCAGCACGAAAGTCGGCGTACCTCGACCCACAGGTGGGCAATTTTCCCTCGATTGAACTTGGACCTCATACTAATGAATACTGCGCTCAGAAGGAATGCGCTACCACCGCAGACACAAGCCGCAATTGTCGACGTGCGCGCAAGAATGCTTTCGGTAACTCCAGGAATTTGAAGCAGGGTAAGGGACAATCTGAGAACCAGGTACGCCTCAGTGGTGCACTTATCAAGAGAAAAACCATTGGCTTACGGGCAGAGAAGTAGACCTCCCTTGCATACCAGTGCCCAGACTTTGGTCAGGTCTCTTGCAACAGCCTTCCAGGATCGGACTTCGGTGTCGGCTGGTGGGGGCAGTGATGCTGTTTCTGCGCCAGTCGTCTCTGCTCGATATTCGGCGTAATAGACGGGAAGAAGACCTAGTGTCAGGGTTGTCCATAAAGCAATGAAAATGGTGGGCCTGGTGTTCAGGTTCTTCATCTTCTGTCCCAGTTCACTGAGTATGTAGGAGATGAGTTTCAAGTTGTTCAACAAGTCAGCAGAAATAAAAGAACCTTTGGATGCCACGGAGAGACCGAAGTTGTTCTTGAATCCAAGATGGCTGAGGCCCTGGATTGTTAGCGGTGACTTGTGAATTCTCGTCGACCATTCCGTGGGTGTATAAAGTTATTGAAGGAGTGAGGGAACCAGGGTTGTACTGCTCACAATGACTTCCCATGTGTAATAGGTTTAGTTTTTGGTGGAGGAAGAACTTGTACGATGCGACAAATTAAATAGGGTTATTTCGATGGATTTATGTATTACACTCATCAGTCTATTAATAGATGTTCATCGTGCCGCTGTGCGTAAGGCAGTGTGCGCCAGCGAAGCCGGAAAAGGAAAATGAGACACCCGATAAGGAACGACCGACGCATCTAGCTGCCTTTCCATATTTGGAGTGGTTGTCCGAGATCGACAGATCTGGCCTGGATCTGCCTCGCCAAACATCTCCACGATTATGTATTCGGGCAATTCATATGCATTGACTGCCTTGCTGGATGAACAATTGATGACTCACTATGGTGGACCAAGTTGATTGCAATTTCGTTGTGCATTGGATTTCATGTTATCTCTTTCTCATTTTCTCATGAGATGACCGTTTTAGACTGAAAACCTATGTAGATCAAAAACTCAACGCTTTATCCACTCTCGAAGCCCATTGGCCAGTATTGAAGGACCAGAAGGTACAGGTGTTCTTGCAGAGCGCGATACGCAATGCAGTGAGCATAGTCAATTTCCAATCAATTTCCTGCATGTTTTACCCCACCTCAGAAGCTGATAGATGCTCGCTACTTGAAGTGACCCAGTTCATCTCCTTGAGGCATCATGTTTGGGGGCCTATGGTTTGTGACCACTGACAAAACTCGAATTTCTACAGTTCACGAGCGCTTGTTATACGTAGTACTGTCCTGTAGTACAAACCTGAACATTTTCAGAATACTTGTTTATTTTCATCTCAAATCTGGAGAACATCATTGAAAGATGCGGGAAGAAAATAATAAAGCGACAATTGCATCTACTAATTGAAAAAATTGAAAGACCGAAATTTATCTCTTAAGTCAAGGCTGTCTGAACATTTTCACGGCTCGATATATTTGAGCGATGATTGTCAAAGTCAATGTCATGAGAAATCTCGCGCTCGATACAAAAGTGGCCTGTCCAACGTTATAATCTCCATTTTTCGGGACACCTCCGCCATTTTGTTCTGTCCAGACCACAGGATTGTGGATACGCAGAACAAAACTGACCTTGAACGCCAGATTAGCAATCCCTTCTAGAGATGATAAGGCCGCGACTCACCAAATCAGCGAGGAAAGTGGTAGCGCGAGAAGCGCCCAGAATTCGACTGCCTCCATCGTCTGAAGTCCGCTACGAGACGCCTGAAGGACCATTGAAACATCGAACATGCATATTTATTGAGGAAGGTACATACCTCAACCCACTTGTTTCGAAAATTTCTATCGTTGAATGTGGATTTCGATGCAATAAATAGGCAGCTTAAAGCATGGCCATCGCTCGAGAAGATAAATGCCCAAATGACAGTTGTTCGCCCAGGCACGTTGTTGATGACAGAATCAAGCTGAAGGAACACAATCGAGAGTCTGCGTTGGAGTTATAAATATAAAGCAGTTGCCAGTTGGTTGCCAGTATAAATAATTTACGCATGCGTATGGTACGACGCCACTTGGCGTGCACGAGAAATACATTCGCAACATTGATCCCGAGGGACGAGTTAAATTTAGAAAGGGTCTTACGTTGGTATACAAAGAGCTCAGGATAGATCGATTACTCGCTGTATCGGAAGAGCCTTTCCAATCATACGTACAATCTAGAATCAATGGAACAAAGTCTACATAGCATTTCGCGGCCAGATGATTCTGACAACGTGAGAGTCAGTCTGAAAATTTGAATACTCTTGAGAACGAGCCGAGGACTCGTCATGATCTCCAATTGGTAGAAATAAGTTGGGTGTTTTCAAGGCTCGAGGAACGGTTTGCGGAAGAGGACCATAACTCAGGCCTTTCGATTTAGAGAATTTTAGGGATAATTATACCGGGGTGCGCAAGGATTTCACTAGGCAGGGGCGGCTAGGGGCGGTTGCCTTTGTTCAAGTTCAAGGCTCGGTGCTTTGGTAGTGTTATACATTTGGAAGCAAGCACCAAGGCCGTGTGACGAACACATGTCAAGTACAGGTGTACTTGTGGAATGATATATCGCAGTAAAGCCACAGATCCGACTGTCTCGGTTTCTCGACGGGTATTTCAATGGGTGGTCATAGCACGCCAAGTCTGGCGCAGGGTTAGTATAACGTTACACCGCATGCAACGATGTAAATTCCTAGTATATGTGTCAATGTGCTGCGCATCCGAGTCAGCACACCTTCAGCGGTGTTTGTCATCTTGAGAAAGCACCGGTGCATATGGAACATAACTGGATATGTGAGAAGCATCAAACCCTCTTTGCTCTGCGTGGCTTTTGAAGCCGCCACGGATTAACGTTAAGCGATGACGAGAGTGGAGACCATATTGAACTGGAGCCATACATGTCCGTGCTGCAGTGTGCGATGTGATGGTACATACATAAATAAGTGCCTACGAGAATATTATTATAATAGAAAGCTGACTGTTTGTGAAACGGAAGCCTCCCTTCTCAGCTGTTGTACGCCATTCGCGACGTTTTCATTTTCGCTAAGGCTATCCCCAACTTGAATACGTGCCTGGCCATGGACCTGCACCCCCACCCGAGCAACGAGCGTCTGTCGGCACGAGTACTCACAATCTCCTGCTTCTTATACCGCTAATACCAAGGCCGCCAGCATCGGCACCACTACGCACCCCAACCACAACATCACTACGCTCCTGTCCATCCCGTTCCCTATGCCGCCCATCAAGCACCTCAGCCTCAGCCCCTTTCTCCTCCTTCACCGGCGCCATCACCACTGCAGCCTATTCGAGACCCCTCACATACCCGATGGATGAGTGCGGCTGAGGCAGGATCCCTTCACTGCATGCCTCTGAACTCACCTCCGGCAGTCGCACATCGCCACTCCCAACCGGTATTCCAACCATCGGTACATGTACCTTCCCAGCCACCCTCACAACCCCATCCCCATCTCCAAAGACTCTCGCGACACCATCCTCTCTCCCAACACCCCCAACCTCAAGGACCCCATCCCCAATGACCCTGCCAACTGCAACCGCATCTCCAAGGAGCGCCCCATCCCAGACCCTCCCAACGCCAATCACCATCCCACCCGCACTCTCAACACCCCTGCCCTCACCTCCAACGACGACGACGACCGTCCCTCACAGACGCCTCCGTCGTCGAGCACACCGACGCCACCATCCGCGCCGTGTGCGACGCACTCGAGTCTGCACGTGCGCCAGGCCGTTGTCGCACTGCACCATGACTACGCGCACGCCCTCGAGGCGGAGCGGCGGGCGTGTGCGGCGGCAGGGTAAATACGCAGCCTGTGGACGTGGACGAGTGGGATGCATCGAAGCGCTGGCGCGTTCATGTGCTCTCGATGCGCGTATTTTTGACATGTAGGCTAGACGCTCATCGGCCCGGTCAGCACCCCAAACCCAACACGCTCCGCACCAACACTAACACACCGTCGCCGTCGCTGCCACTGCATCTGTGGCTTTAGCGCAATACCACGGCCACCCGGGCCAGCTCTCCTTGTGCCAGCTCCAGGACCAAACCCATGCACAACGTACGTTGTCCCCACAAGTACTCTCCGGGGCGCCTGCACTGACACGGCTCTCCACATCAGCATCCACCTCCACATCCGTCTTTACCTCCTCATCGGCATCGGCGTTGTCCTCGACGTGCTCGCGCTCTCATGCACCATTCACATCTCCTGTGGCTTTCGCCTCCAAGAGTATACATGGCGAGAACGCGACACTGGTAGGCGAGGACGCACCGCACCGGCCGGAATGCATTCGCGTGCAAGGGTCGCTGCGGAAACGCTGACGGACAGAGTACGAGCAGGAGGAAGATGCGTCGCCTCCCCCATGGAAACGCTACTTCCAATCCCAGCCCCAGTCCCAAATCCAACGCCAATCCCCATCCCATCCCAGCCGGAGCGCCAGCCATCCGTCCCCATTACCCCCTCGCAGAGTCCTGTAACATCTCCACCTCCGCCCCCGGACCAAGCTCGCAGGCAAAGTCGGATGCGAGGCCCAATCCAAACACAAACGCATGCACAGGACCACGACAAGACCAGAGTGAGGCTCAAATCGTCGTCGTCAAATCCGAACCGATGGACGACGAGGGGCTTTCCACATAATGGATTCTGCTAGTGGCACATTAGGAAGAACGTCTACCGTAGAGAGTGGTGACCATGTACCTACCCTTTGATCAGTTTCGTCGTTGCATAGTTCACGCTAAGTGCTGTTCTCGCAAGCCTTCCATCAACCAGCCTAAGTGGCCAATGACAATGGTAAGTACATGTTATTTCCTGCAAACGAAAACTGTGATGTGAGCTACATACACAGCGACATTTCAGAGGAGAGGGGAAAAAAAGGAAGCTTCAAGTAAAAGCAGAACAATAGCATACATATGAAAACAGCAAAGCAAAGTGATTCGGAAACTGATAGCAAATGTGGAATTCAAAACACAGACCGAGCTCGAATGGAATATCTAAGGTTTCCACCGAGCTTCGCAACGGGTATCGATGTGGCTGCGTGAGCAACGTTATTGCCCTTGGACGAGAGAAATGGCTCGACGAACTTGGACGACGGTTCCTACAATCAAGCTCGTGAGGAACACGCCGCTCGTGATGAAGGCCGCTTTGGTGTCGGCGGAATTTCCGCCATCGGGAGTGGGACCTCCGCCGATGTATCTATTCCAGGAGACGACCAATAACGTCAAGATACAAAAGAGAAGGGACCTGGTGAATGGTGAGTATCATATTTCATAAAATGCGAGTACCATAATATAACTAACCAGATCAAGTATGACATCGGAGACACTAGAGTTGTCCAGAAGGTAAGAGCCTTGGATGCAGACAAGCTCGATGACGCCTGCAAAATACAGAGTCATAGCTCGGTTAATTCTGCTGGTGGATTGGGTCAGCACGAAAGTCAGCGCACCTCAACCCACAGGTGGGCAATTTGTCCACGATTTAACTTGGACTCCATACTGATGAACACTGCGCTCAGAAGGAACACGCTACCGCTACAGACACAAGCCGCAATTGTCGACGTGCGCGCAAGAGTGCTTTCGGTGACTCCAGGAATTTGAAGCAGCGTAAGGGACAATCTGAGAACCAGGTACGTGTCAGTGGTGCACTTACCGAGAAAAACTATTTACTTACGGGCAGAGAACTAGGCCTCCCTTGCACACCAGTGCCCAGATTGTTACGATCGCACCTGGTTCGCGCACGCACGCTCGTACGCACGTACTTTTTCTCTTTACTAACGCTAGCTATGCACCTTCTATCCACTCCCGATCCCATCATTTGCCGCATAGCTCTCCCCCATATCCTGTTTCTGTTATATGTTTCACTTTTATCTGTTTTACATCCATCGGCTTCGCGATGGATATCTTACAAGTATCATAACACGTCTGAGACGTGTTCTATCTATTACTCCGGACTCGCTACTTAGTATAAATACTAGAGTAGCATACGATGTATTCTTTAGCTAGATCTTGAGAATCATATCTCGAGTACCTAGTACACCTTGAACTCTCTTGAACACTCTAAGACGTTTGCGAACGCTTAAGTGACTTCGAACCTCGATCTCAGTCTTGAAGTACGACTTAGGCATTATTTATCCTGTTGGATACCTTATTGCTTGTCAAGTCGTAACAAAAGATCTAGCTACCTCTATACCTCGCTTGCTACCTAGCATAGCGATCACCCCATCTTGACACCACGACGTCCCGAAGAACTATCAGGGCACCCAGTGCAACCCCCAGTCCAGAACCCGAAAGACCTGTTGAGGATACTACCACCCAACACCCAGAAACTACTGCTAGGCAATACACCAGAGTAGGAAGAACAGAAAGAAGAACTTCTGTATCTCCATCATCGAACGAAGAATTCTACGAAACAACTGAAGGCCTCGACCCAGAAGAATTACTCTCTGCCAGTATCTTCTCCGAAGAAACACGATCAGGAAACACTTTAACTTTCCTACCCCTAGAAGCACCGTCACCTGATCCGACACCAGAACCAACACTTGACACATTTAATTCCGAACACGCTTCGGAAACCCGATCAATCAACATTCCTTCCGAAACCCGAGTCGAAACCCTCACAAGGGAAATCAACACCGCCATAGAAAATATGGATGAAACATCTACCGGAACCTCTTCCCCATCCCCAAAAGAATTAAACCTAAACCGACCCAAGGTCTTCGATGGAGAAAATGCCAAGTTCGCATCATGGATGAAAGCAGTCTTGCTTTACCTGAATATCAACAAGAAAGTCTTCGACACAGATGAAAAAATGATAGGGTTCACCCTGTCATTCATGGCAGACAAGGCAGCCGCCACCTGGAGAGAGGAATTCCTCGACTCTCACGTTGATGAAACCACAAAAGACATGACCCTAGGAACCTGGGCAGAGTTCCTAAAGAAACTCTTTAAAGACTTTGAAATCTCGGACGAAAAAGGCGATGCTTTTGAACAGCTCCACACAATCAGACAAGGGAACAAATCAATTGATGAACACATCTCCGCATTCAAACTACTCGTGATCAAAACAGGGATGAAAGAACAATTCGCCCTAACAGACCTCTTTGCGAGATCAATCAATTCTGGACTTCGAGGAGACATCTATGACAAGGTTGAGACGCTCCCTGACACCCTCGAAAAATGGTATGAAGTTGCAAAAAATTACGCTACCAGATGGAGCGTAAGGAATAGGATGAAAGCACGACAATCTGGGAAGATCCCGATCCCATCAAACAAACTGAAAAGAGAACCTGGAACTTCACCAGACCTGCACCCCGCGACCCAAACGCCATGGACATTGACGCCATGAGCATCGAAGAACGAACTGAACTCATGCGGAAGGGCGCTTGCTTCTTCTGCAAGGAACAAGGACACCGAGCAGCCGACTGCCCAAAGAAGAAAGGCAAACAGCCAGCCAAAAAATATGAACCACCAGCCAAAAAGAAATACAACGCCAAGGATGCGCATGCCCACATCCGAGCCTTGATTGAAGATATGGAAGAAGAAGAGCAGAACGACCTATTTGGTCGTTTGGCAACGACGGATTTTTAAAAGGGAGAACTGAATCGATGTCAGTCTCTCCATATTTATCTATTTACTCAGTACTGGTGGCAGATATCCGAAATAAAACTATGTTACTACCATGCTCGATATCTCAAGGCCCCACTGAAAATAGAAAAATCATCGAAGCCAAAGCCCTGCTTGACTCTGGAGCAGGAGGACTTTTTATCGACCGACAATTCGCTGAAGAAATGGGACTCGAGTTCACCAAACTCGACGAACCACTCCTAGTAAACAACGTCGACGGAACCCGAAACAAGGAAGGAACGATTACCCATTACGTCGAGTTGGATTTTAGCATCAAAAACAAAACAACTCGTCAACAACTTAAGGTTACAGGGCTTTCCAAAAACCAAATCATCCTAGGTTTCCCATGGCTCCAAAAAGAGAACCCGATAATCGATTGGAAGGCTGGAACCCTGACCTGGAAACCTCGACCGGCAATCAAACAAAAGAGGAACTTCTCTGGACTCTTTCCAAAAAAAGAATTACCCAAAGGGGATTCATTTAGGAATACCTTGAAGGCAACAATCGAAGAAATCACAGACGAACAGGCAAACGGACCAAGGATTGAACCATATGATGAGTCAACCCCAATATTGGAACTAGCGGACCTCCCTCTCACCTCCAACGAGGTGACGGAGACCTCTACTGACACGGACAAACTCGAGGAGCTTCTAATTTCTTCAATGGATCTGACGGAAGAAGAAGAAATCTATATTAACCTCAAAACGACAACCTCCCAAACCTTGGCGCTAAAACATGAAACACCAAAAGAAGGGAGAACCTTGGAACAGATGATACCGGCAGAATACCACGACTACCTGGACCTATTCGATGAAAAGACAGCAAACCGATTTCCTATATCCCGATCATGGGATCATAAAATCGAAATGAAAGAAGGCTTCGAACCAAAGGTTTTCAAAGCCTATAATCTATCGCACCGGAAGAAATCGAACTGGACAAATTCATAAAGTCAAATCTGGAAAAGGATATATCAGACCATCGAAATCTCCCATGGGATCTTCATTCTTCTTGTTCAAAAGAAAGATGGGAAACTCAGACCCTGTCAAGATTATCGGTTTCTGAATGATTGGACCATCAAAAATGCCTACCCACTACCACTGATCCCGGAACTTATGGACAAACTGAAGGGCGCCAAATATTTCACTAAACTCGATGTCCGATGGGGATACAACAATGTTCGAATCCGAAAAGGCGACGAATGGAAAGCGGCTTTTAAAACCAACAAGGGACTTTTCGAACCCACAGTCATGTTCTTCGGAATGTGCAATTCCCCAGCCACCTTCCAAGGAATGATGGATGACATCTTCAAAGACATGATGTCAGAAACAGGCATCGAACATTGGATAATCATCTATATGGACGACATCCTGATCTTCTCCAAGGATAAACTCAGATTGCGAGAATACACAAAACGCGTCCTCCAACGCCTCAGGGAAAACGACCTCTATCTGAAACCGGAGAAATGTTTTTTCGAACAACTAAAACTGGAATACCTGGGAATGATCATCGAAGAAGGCCAGATCTCGATGGATCCTTCGAAGCTCAAAGGCATCCGAGATTGGCCAATTCCCAAAACAGTCAAGCAGGTCCGATCATTCCTGGGCTTCGGCAACTTCTACCGGCGATTCATCCGGGCATATTCAGAAATAGCCCGATCACTAAATGAATTACTAAAAAAGGACAAGAACTTCGACTGGACTACCGCAGCCCAAAAATCATTCGACGAACTGAAGAAACGGTTTACTGAAGAACCCGTCTTGATAATGGCAGACACCTCCAAGCCCTTCCTCATCGAGTGTGATGCTTCTAAATATGCATCTGGAGCAGTCCTGATGCAAGAAGACTCAAACGGACAACTACACCCTTGCAGTTTCATTTCGAAAACCTTCTCACCAGCCGAACGAAACTATGAGATCTATGACAGGGAACTTCTAGCAATGATCAGAGCCCTGCAGGAATGGCGACACTATATTCAAGGCTCCCAGTTCACGACAATAATCCACTCAGACCAAAAAACTTGATGTATTTCAGATCGACACAGAAACTAAATCGAAGACAAGCCAGATGGTCGCTCTACCTATCGAATTTGATATCAAATTGATCCATCAAGCAGGAAGCAAGATGGTTCAATCTGATACCCTGTCCCGACGACCAGACTTCATCCCTGACGAGGACCATGACAATGAAGACCAAACCTTACTACCAGAAAGCCTATTCATCAATCTAATCGACCTCGACCTCCAAGAAAAGATTGCTTCCTCAGAGAAATATGACACGGAAGCAACAGAGGCAATCAAACGTCTATTGATGATGGACCAAAGAACTTGCAAAACGACCTTGAAGACTGGACAATCGAAGACCTAGACGGAAAGACATGCTCTTTTATAAAGGCAAGAATTATATACCAGACGACCGGAATCTACGTCGAGAAATTGTGAAGAGATACCATGATTCACCCACCGCTGGACACCCTGGACAACTGGAAACCTTTAACGCGCTCAAGGAACATTATTGGTGGCCCGGAATGCGAACCTTTGTCAACAACTACGTAAAAGGATGTGGCGCATGCCAACAATTTAAAATAAACAGGTCACCTTCCAAGCCAAGCTTAATGCCAATCGAAGGCTCAGAATCAAAAAGACCATGGGCAGACCTGACAATGGACTTCATTACCGGATTACCACCTATTGAAGGGAAAGACGCCGTATTGGTCGTGGTCGACCATGGATCTACCGGGGGGGTGATCACCATCCCCTGTTCTACTTCGACAACGGAAGAAGAGACAGGCCAACTTTTACTTGACAACCTTTACAAGAGGTTTGGTCTATCTGACAGTATCCTGTCTGACCGAGGCCCCCAATTCGCTGCAAGAGCATTTAGGGAACTCCTCCGACTCCTTGGAATCAAATCAAAATTGACGACCGCTTACCATCCACAAGGGGATGGAGCCACTGAACGAGTCAATCAAGAGATTGAAGCCTATATTTCAATCTTTTGCTCATCAAACCCAAACACTTGGCTCTACAAGTTAAGCACCATGGAATTCACCTACAACGATCGGAGACACGCAGATAGGACAAGAACCCCGTTCGAACTAACCTTGGGATATTCACCATTGGCAATCCCCACGTCATACGAAAACACAAAATTTCCAAACGTTGAAGAAAGAATGAAACACCTAATCGAAGACCGAAAGGAAGCCCTTGCCGCACATGAGCTGGCAAGAGCAAGAATGGCTGAACGTCGCCGATCAAACTTTGTCCCATTCAAAAAAGGACAAAAAGTGTGGCTTGATTCCAGAAATCTGAAAACCCGGTATAACAAAAAGATGAAGCCAAAACGCGAAGGACCATTCGAAATCCTAGATGTTCTCGGACCATCAACGTATCGCCTTCAACTCCCCAAGAACTGGAAGATCCACGATGTATTCCACGCCACTCTCCTCATGCCATACACGGAAAACGACATCTACGGGAAGAACTTCACACAGCCACCTCCTGATATCATTGATGGAGAAGAAGAATACGAGGTCAAAGCTATTCTTAACCACAAAAAGCTTCGAAACAAACAGGTGATGTACTTGACCAGTTGGGAAGGATATTCGATCACCGAGACCACGTGGGAACCGGAGGAGTCATTTGCCAACGCACAGGAAATCTTGGACACCTACAAGCAGCGCCACGACCTCTGATATTTGACGATCATCCCGAACACAGCCGGATCATGTCAAGCCTCACTGCCTTAGCTCATCGAATCATGACCAACGACATCGCCTTACCCCCTGTCCCAAAATATTCACCACCTTTACCCTACTTCTCTGGAATCTTCCTGGACTGGAAACCTGTGCGAAACACTAATGACAATGAACAAGAAGAATGGGAACGCGAGATGCTCAACCTGGAAATGATCAGACTCAGACTCGAGTATCGCCTTGCACAGCTCAAACCACTCCTGAACTCCTCCTCCGACGATCCGGAAGAAGGATGGAGGGACAAGAGACTATTTAAACTCGGACGACCTCTTGACCATCCACTAGAACTTAGAGCCAGCCTCACCTCGAAACTTGAACCCGCCCGAAAGAACTCCCTTCCAATCCTCTTCCACCCTAACGATGTCTCAGAACTCCCAGTCCTCCCCTCGAGCATTAAAAGACT
This sequence comes from Flammula alnicola, assembly GCA_015499995.1. Taxonomy (NCBI): domain Eukaryota; kingdom Fungi; phylum Basidiomycota; class Agaricomycetes; order Agaricales; family Strophariaceae; genus Flammula; species Flammula alnicola. The sequence goes on along the minus strand of JADNRV010000086.1, from coordinate 160,754 downwards.
CCGCTCCCTCTCCTCCCTACACGCAGTCACCAATGAACTCGCCTCCCTCATCGAGAGGACCTAGTTCGATCGTTATCGAGAGAGAAGCCAGTGAGGCTGACCCGAATAGTCTTCCAGAACGTGAACGAACCATCACCAGATCCATCACCCAAAACTCCTTAGACCGAATCTTCGAAAACGGAACTCATGTTGGGTTGCTTCAGACCTTGATCCAACTTGACCCTGAGGCAAACACTACCTTTGCTTGCCTCAACGACATCCGTGCTATTTCTATCGAAACTCGAGCCATCCGACAACTTATGAGCAACACCATTGACACCATCGCCCTTCGTACTAATCGCTTGAATGAACGAACATCCAGTCTGATCGACAGACTGAACAACAATATCACCTTCAGGAACGCCTATGAACTCCTCCTTCGCCAACAACCCTCCTTGACTGGAACAGGAGACGAAGACTCCCCCATACTCGTTGATCGATTCCCTACTCCCCCACGACAACCCACTCCTCGAGCCAGAACGGTCAACCTGTCTCACGAACTCCCCCCACGACCGACTTATCCTCCACCAGTACCATCTACCGCCGGACCCAGCCATCGTCATCCCAAACGAACCCTCAATCATAAGAACAGACAGCTCTTTCGACCACCCCCTTATGACGCAGCGTACGCAAGACAACCCCGAACGCCACCTGGCACTCGTTGCACTGAATGCGGTGGAGAGGGTCATGTAGCAGTCGACTGTCCTTCTTACCAATGCGGATTGTGTCGACGATACCATCCAGGGCACACGACACTCAGCTGCCCATTTCGGTACTATGAAGACAGGAACCCTGACGATGACCCTTACAACAGGAGTCCCTACTTGGAAAGCAGACGTGATTAGCTTGAAGACGAGGACGTCTTCGATCTAGAGAGGGGGTAATGTTACGATCGCACCTGGTTCGCGCACGCACGCTCGTACGCACGTACTTTTTCTCTTTACTTACGCTAGCTATGCACCTTCTATCCACTTCCGATCCTATCATTTGCCGCATAGCTTTTCCCCATATCCTGCTTCTGTTATATGTTTCACTTTTATCTGTTTTACATCCATCGGCTTTGCGATGGATATCTTACAAGTATCATAACACGTCTGAGACGTGTTCTATCTATTACTCCGGACTCGCTACTTAGTATAAATACTAGAGTAGCATACGACGTATTCTTTAGCTAGATCTTGAGAATCATATCTTGAGTACCTAGTACAACTTGACCCCTCTTGAACACTCTAAGTCGTTTGCGAACGCTTAGGTGACTTCGAATCTCGACCTCAGTCTTGAAGCACGACTTAGGCATTATTTATCCTGTTGGATATCCTATTGCTTGTCAAGTCGTAACAGGGAGGATGAAGAAATCCTCACGTCGTGGAGGCCACTGGCCTTCAACGTGCCCAACAAAATTCACACGACATGTACTAATACTTGTAAGACTTTTTGCTTCCTCAGATTATGTCCCATGCTGAAGACATGCATTTAAAGTCAAGGCGAAGGAAATGGGCTCCAGGAAGCCGTGTAATGTCACGTAATGTCACGTACGTGACAGCGCGCGTCGTGCGTAGCACGTCTGCGTCGAGGCAGATAAGTATATCTCGTCCTCTCCCCTCCACAATGGCCATCCAAGGCTTCAGCGTAGACCCGCAGTGGGATATCCGCTTTTCTACACCTTTTGACGGAGTACTGATCGTATCTCATCTACACAGTCACGTGAGCTGTGTCAAATGTCCCGAACTCACGACTTTTGGGAGATAGCATTCGAAGGGAAGCACATTAGGTAAATTTTATCTAATGTCCGAAATTTAAGGTAGTGTGTTGATGTGCTTTCAACGTTACAGCGAAAAATATCAAGACTCTGAATCACAATGCGTGCGTCGGCAATTTTCGCATTTATGGCACATCAATCACACTCCAGTGCAGGTAAGAAGGGCTCCTTACAGGATCTGAGTCGACAAATTTTTTAATTCGATGTGCATAAGTATTTGCGCCAAAAGACCTAAGGCATACCACGAGAACTGCGGGCAAGCGTCGTGTGCGAGCAAACCCCCTACTGACGGGCAGTTTGAAGCAAGCCCCTTGTCAGGATTGCTGCGACGCAATATAAAGAACTATAAAGATAAACAAAGAGCGGCATCCCGAAAAGGTGGATTGATCCGAACCTAATATTGTCGAGCACTTTTTTTTTGTATCGGAAAATTTGGCTTTGTTTGTCTGGGCCCCCAGCCCTTAATGATTGTCTCGCTGCGCTCGCAATGATGTCAGCAGTTTCTCAAAATGCTCCTTCATCATGGCCGCGCCTCCTCAGATCGACGTATATGCTCAGTTACCTCTGAATGTAGCGCTTGGAACCGACCTCAATCTTGATACTACCAATTGGTCTTGGGTCCATTGTCTAGCCCTCCCACTCGGGACGCTCAACTCATTGCAGTTCTCGCAGAGGCCGTACAGATGGATCCGCCACGCCATTGGAGTTGTCGTTGGAGCAGAAGGTTTCCTTTCGACCAGTTACGATTTAATCGGCGGTGTGGACTACAACGCTGCCCTACCAGCTGAATCTGCTGTCCTATACTATCACCTCAGCGACGCAGAGAGGCGAAGGATGTTCCCCGCCGATCCTAGTATTGGGCGTACACACGTCACTTCTAGTAGTAGTAGTGAGCCCACTACTCGGATGGCAGAATTTCGCAACGAAGTTGCACAGCGGGATGGAAGGAAGTGCGTCTTGACAGGGCTCGAGGAGACCGTATGCGACGCCGTGCACCTTCTGCCCCACAGCAAGGGCGATACGGTAATGCTACTCTTACTTTCAACCTGTCCTCGCTCACCATCACAATCGAGTTAGTATATTTCTACTTATACTCGGGGCCGCAGTCGAAGCTCCACCGGAGACGACATTATACAAGACATCGACAGCATCCGAAACGGCCTTTTCCTAAACAAGTATTCTCACACGGCGCTTGGTAAAGATATCGCATTCTTAATGGTGCGTGCCCCTTGTATGATATCTAATCAGAGCCTGATGGCACTGATGAGCAGACGCCCAACTTTGCGATCAATACGAGGGACATCGATCCCACCGCATCACCAGCAGAGAAGAGGTTTACAGTGCATCTCTTCCAGCCTGACAAACCACATTTGCTCGGCTATCCCAACGTCTCTTCGGGTTGTCCAGCCGAGATTCCTGATACTCCTGCGAGCCCCCCTGCCATTCTCTTTGATGCCATCTATGCTGGCGCTGTACTTCACCATTTCGGCACTAAGAGACTGACAGATAAGGTTGCCGTGACTTGGAAAGATATTTTCTACCGCGGCGGGGTCATGACCGTGGCAGACGCACATTACAAGGCAATAATTGATGAACGAGCCACCTCTGTGAAGAGGACACAGCAGCAAGAGCAGGAGTGCCATGCACGTTATGAAGCTCACTGCATCCCCGACACCTTTGACATGCTCATGACTCTGCCATATATCATGGTGCCACCGAATGAGCTGCAGGCTATGTTGAGAGAAGCCAAAGAGAAGGCGGAGGCAGTGGAGCAGAGCCATGTGCAGGAGAAAGTCAATTCATGGATGAAGGACGTCACTGCTGCATAGCTTGCACATAATTCTCCTAGCCTGGCAGAAGTAACTGTGTGCGAAACAACAACCCAACGGTGACACCGTGCGCACGATATCCACGTCTTGGGCAACCCCCATTGATCGCAGTTTCCAATCTCGCCTCCCTCATGCTTTCTGCACCAACACAGCAGCACCACTTGTCGTCTCGGGGGAGACAGAGCAAGTCGGCGTTGATCGCCATCCCCCCGACACCCCAGTCGCCCTTTAATTACTACCAGCATGCACAGGCCATCCAGCCCCTGCGCGCACCGCTCCACCTCCCCAGTATGACCGATGAGATCGCCCAAGCACCCATACAACCGCCGTCTACGCATCAGCTGTTGGGCTCCCTCCTCCGCCCCCGCTATCGTCAAGATCGCAGGGTAATCAGCAGCCGCAGCCGCAGCAAGGACAGAGATATCAGTCGTACCGGCAACAGGAACAGCAGTACACACAGAGTGCTCCGTGCCGGAGGCAGCAGCAGAGTCATGAGGATCCAAGAACTCTACAATCGCAGCCAACAACAGCACCCTGCCGCCTCCTTCTCCATCTCCCCACTGCCCTCCCACACAATCTTCACCGACACAGGGTGCGCCAAGAGGTCCTCCCTTACCGGGCTCAAATTCCGACTCAAATCGCCTCGCCCACATCGACACCGGCATCCACCAACAAATTGCCCTTTCCCAACAAGACAGGAATCGACGACCGCACGACCTCCTTCACAAATTGGGGTCTTTGATTCGGTGAGCGTAATGAGGATGAGGAGGTGGTGTTAGCGAGGGCGGGCGATGACGCCTGCCAATTCCAACCCATCCGCTACAACCTCTGCCGTCGCAGATGAACCAGTCTCATGGCCCCTCCCGCATCTACTACCTTCACTGTATCGTATACACCTCTTGGCATTACGTACCCGGACCAACCCAGCTGCAAAACTTCCAACTGACGCAGTTCGAGTCACCCGAGAGCAGCTCGCTCTCATGTTGCGCCAACCATACCTCCACGGCTCTGGACACGGGTGGAAAGCCCAGTTGTCGTCGGCAAAGGAGCGTCTCGAGGCAGAATACGAGAAGGATATGCGGGATGCGCCTTTGAAATTCGGAATCCACGAGAAGCTGATCTGCGAGGAAGAGACCGAGCGCGATTTCAAGGACGGTCGGGATGTCGGACGCGATGCGCAGCTGACCTCAGCGAAGAAGGCTCTCCAGGCTGCATATGATAAGCGACACCTTCCAGCATTTGAAGATTTTGCTGAGCGCTCCCAGGAACTAGCTGATGAAGAATTTCGACATGGTTTCAAGGATGGTCGCGATGCAGGAATCCGAGAGGAAGTTGAGCATTGGGAATCAGCTCGAGCATCCCAGGTTGACTTCAGCCTCCCCATTCCTCTCATATCCCATCATGATTGTGAACCCGCTGCCATTTTCTATCCATTCTGATACCCATACAGAAAGCTTCGACGTGCGACTATCCACAAAAAACGAGGGAAACACCTAGAATCAATCTGGAACCAACCATAGATGCTGGCAACAACCCTTCCACGTCTTGCTTCCCGGTTTTTCTATTGCTTGATCTGCTTTATATCTGAATCACATCGATTGGAATGCTGGATTAATAGACCCGTGATCAAGGAAGTTGTATATCGGTCACGACTCACGAGTAAACAGATCAACCCAGAGGATATCACTAAACCATCGATTGTATTAGAATGATTAGATTTATCTGGCAGTGCCTCATGGAAGGGGGCATGTTGGCCTATTACACGTTGGAGGCTTCCTCAACGACGATATCGAAAGTCTGACACTCTTCCTTGATTCCTTTTCGCTTCTGTCATGCTGTCGACAAAAGCGACGGACTCTCCGTTGAAAGATGCAAATTACACCGATATTGTTATTCTGTGAGATTTGCTCGCTTTTCTCGAACTACTACCCGTTCATCATCTTCAGAGTCATGGGTCCGACAGGTGTTGGCAAAAGCACGGTACGTATTATCTGCGATCCACTTAGATGACGATGCTGATTGTTATTTTGCAGTTTATCAACACGCTTCTTGGACGGTCTGCAGTCGCAGTTGGGCACAGCATGCATTCCTGCACGGCCAAAATAGAGCCTATCGTTGAAAATCTGACTGGCACTGCGAGGAGATTGGTGATTGTAGACACTCCCGGGTTCGACGATACGTATGTCGACGATTCCGAAATCTCAAAGCGTATTTCCAGCTGGATGGAATCATCGTGAGTTGAATCTGTGACATAACCCGGGAAACAGTAAATGGACGTGCATATCTTCTAGATACACTCCGTCTATGAAGGTCGCCGGCATTATTTATCTGCATGAAATCACTCAACCGCGTATGTCGGAAAACACCTGCAGCAACATCGTGGATGTGTTGAAGAAATTGTGTGGACCCGACGGCCTAGATTCAGTTGTTCTCGGAACGACCAAGTGGGAAACCCTGGGCGCGCTTGGTGTGGGTGAAAAACACGAGAAAGAATTGAAGGAACTTTATTGGAAAGGTATGATGGACGCTGGAGCCGATATAAAGCAAGCCCGTAACAACAAGCAGTCTGCCTGGAACATCGTCAATGTTATCATCGATGGATACACACGAAAAAACGCGACAGCATTCAGAGAGGCTCCTATGATCATGTTCGCACACTTCTTCTCGCCGTCAGCCCGTCCACTCACGTCTTAATCCAGGTTATTGGGCGAAACGGGAGCCGGGAAGAGCACGGTACTATCTCTTGAATCTTAGCTTCTATGTGTAAAGCTGACGATTTTCTCAGTTTATTGAAAAGGCAGGGCCGCGCCTCCGACAAAAACCGATAATTGGTCATAGTTTAGCCTCTTGCACGAATCGAGTATCAGAATTCAAAGTCCAAGACCCAAATAAACCGGGCTGCTATGTAACCCTCATCGATACTCCTGGGTTCAACGACTCGGATTCCCAAGGCGACGATGAGCAATTGAAAATGATTATAGGTTGGCTCAAAAAGAAATCCCAGTGAGTGCTGTTCTGTGATACCTTGTTCTGCTCTGATCATATGTTTGATAGACCGGATGCGAAGCTCACCGGTATTATATATCTGCATGATATCAGTCAGCCAAGGGTAACAAAAAGCCCCACTGTGATGAATGCCAGCAAGATATCTCGTCCTCCTGGTGTCTTGTTCGCGACCACAAAATGGAGCAATGATCAGCGCAGACTTGAAGAGAGTCGCGAACGGGAATTGGAAACTACTTTTCCAAACGTCACCATGGATCGCTTTGAAAATACGGTCGATTCAGCCTGGAAACTTATCGGTGCCATAGTTTCCTCTCCAGGAGACGTTACATTACGGGAGCTCCAAACGCAGCTGGAAAGTATTTGCCCACAGTTCACGCGAGAGGAGAGCAAAACTGCCAGGTTTTTCTACCTATTGATCGGCCGATGGATGAGGGTGAGCTTTTCCAAGCCAATTTATGGTTGAATCTATAAAAAAATATCCTCGATCTCTTCAGTAGCGATTTGATCAAGCCCATCAGCGTTTCAACCCACCCAGTCCATATCGCAAGGATGGGTGATACTTTAGCTTGATTGGAGGAATTTCGGGACACTGACAGATTACTTAGACCTTTAAGTTTTGTATGGATACTGCGTAATCGATAAAATACCTGCACAACAATTAATGTAACTTTTGAGTTGTGGCTCCGTTCAGATGCCGCATTGATTGGACAGCAACGGTGACGGCGGACCCCATACACGAAGCATCATCATCGAATACTCTGAGCCATTTCACTAGAGCCATTCGGTCCGTATCATTGCCGTCTCTTTCGGTAAACCGTCTCTTTCAATAACCTGCAGACCTCAAATATGGGTAGAATGTATCGATGGATTCTTGAAAGTTAGGGTATGCTGCGACCTTAATATTCTTTCAATTTATCTTACACGGCAGTAATATACAACGTCTTCAAGGTGACAGACTCTCCAACATTCACGATTACTCGGTCGATCCCCAAGGCCAGAAGATAGGTACAGACCTAGGACACAATATCAGAAGGATGTGTCAAAAAGAGACATGAAACGTACAATTTATACTGCAACCATTTTGGGTTGGATGCGAATTTTTTGTCAGCGGCGCGTTCAAGGGGCGGAACACCAGACACCTATTGGTTTTATTTAGCATCTCAAGAAACTGCTACAAACGACTACTTACATTGCGAATCAAGAACCACGTGAACAACGGGCTGAGTGCGGCCAACGCCACTGTGCCGCGAGGATATGCTGCAGTTTGGAGGGAGGCAGTGGAGAGGGCCCATATGCCTGTCCAGATCCCTACTTCTCCAACATAACTATCGATTTGTCAGCTGCGATCCAAAAATCGGCAGCTCGTCGAGATCTCTTACTTGGGATGCCTACTGATACTCCATAAACCAGAAGAAATGAATTCCTCGTCGTGTTCCTTGTTTTCTTTCGCCTTTCTCCAGGAAGATTTCTGTCGATCGGCAACTACTTCCAAAAGTAGCGAGCTTGCATATAGTCCGATTGCGAGGTAGTCGCGAACTCCCAAAGCAGGATGGACATGAGCTGGGAGTGCATTGCAGAGAAATACAGGAAGTCCAACGAGCGTGATCCACGTGGCTACATACCATATGATAATATGTTAGTATGGGCGCCCAATCGTTATTTTGATAGCATATATGCGCACCCTGTGCCATCCAGTAGTATGTAAACTTGGCTGGCTGTTTCTTGATTTGGTCAAAGCGGGAATCGCCGCCAGCGTTTATGGCCCTCTAAGCTCAAGCACGTCAGGAAACAGATTATGAGATGTCAATGAGATCACTAACCATGGCAAGGAAGCTTCCGAGACGGAAGGACCAAATCCCAACAGCAGCAGTCAACAACAACTGCCTTGGAGCGAAAGAGGTCAGCGCGGGGAGCGCTCCCGGAACGCCGTTCCAGAACTTGGCTTTCAATGATGGGTAATAGAGCGACAAAAAGGTGGAAGAAATCCAGCCCACGGCTCCTCCGAGGTCATAGAAGATTTCATTTTGTTGTGGGACGAATATAAGTGCAAAGACTGTAATGTGTGTCATTGAGGTCAATATATGCGTTCAGTAAGCCTCAATTCCGACAGGCCAGGGCAGAATACTCACGAGCTTGTAATGCGTATGCACTGGTGATGGTTGGGACAAGGCGGGAGAAGACAGGCATGATTGTGATAGTTGAGAAACAAGCCCAATGTCTTGAATACAGGTCTATTTATATTCAAGTCCCCAGCGGCGATGCACCATCATGATCAAGCACTGGTCCCGCACACTTTAAATTTATGGAGAGTCTTAAAGACCGATTAACCCAGAAAACGAGGGCATTGCGGGCGGAATCATGGTGGGCGGCTTCAACTGAGATATCAGGAGGCTTGAGCTGGCAAGAGTTGCGAAGGTAACGTAACCGTGTAAATAACAACAATCAATATAGTTTATTCTGTGTGACGAGTCGGAGGTGTGACAAGCGCTACGGGTTGGGATTCCTCGCACCTCGACAGAGGCGACAACGACCAAATCTACAGCTAATTGTCAATCTCCATCGGCATCGGGGATATTGCCTCGCCACTGTATTCCGCGATTGAGCCTGCATTGGCAGCTCTTACGTCGTTACTTTGACTTGGTAGGTCTCTTTTGATTTTTGCACCATATTTTTTATATTTGAGAAATCTAATGCATACCAATAAAAGATTTATCGCCCGGAGAAATTCTGACTGTTTCGTGAAGCAGGTACTCGACTGGTTCCTGTCCGTCTTTTCCTCCATGTCCGTTCTTATAATATGAATAATGTTCTTTCCAGAGCTCCTATTTGCGCATAGAATCTTGCTATCTCCTCGAGGTGACACTGGTCCAAACATCGTCGATCTTTGCATTCTCCGAGCGTCCAGGCAATATTTCCGGTCGGGCGCACCGTCTGGATTCCTGAATTAGGCCAAATCCAATGGACAACCCTCAGCATTATCAGCCTTTGTCTCATGCCCTTCATCCTCCCTCGAGCAGTTTAAACCGAGGGCACAGTAACAACTTTCAAAGCACCAGCCATCACACGACGTATGCGGCGCCTCAGAAAACGTCGACAACCCAGCCTAATATCCAGCAAGAGGAGGAGGAAGAAGAGGAAGAGGATGATGACGATGAGGGCCTTGTTGAAGAGCAGCTCAACCAGAATGATGACATTCACGGAAGCGATCATGCGTCCCCTAAACTGTCTAGGTATGGCGGAATGATTCGTCTACGGGAAATACCGACTCATGACCATTGATTACGCAGTTCTGCGGACGTACAAGCAGCTAATCACCTACCGTCACAGAGCGAGCCAACATCGCCCGCCCCAGAGCAGAAACGAAGACCAGGAAGGCCGAGGGGATCTAAGAACAGGAGGCCGCGCGTGGGCTCTGCAAAACACGAGACTCAGTTCTACTATCAGACACCTGCACCAGGGGCTGCCGCTCCTACAACACCGACGGCGACAGCAGCACCAACAGCTCCACCTCAACATGCGAATATCAGTCCACAAAATCAACAATACTACGAGTTTCAATGGCGGGTTCTTAATCTCTGTGCCGAATTCTACGGAGCTGCTGAAGAATTGGTGGTAAGCAGGAATCCTTTTCGCATCTCGAGGTTCGTTGTTCAAGGACATAATAGAAAGGAACCTCATCACTTGTCGTCGCTCAATGCTATAATATGGGCCCTGGTGTGAAGATCGATCCGTTAGTTATGCTCGCAGAAGCCAAGCGAGTTTGTGATGCACTGGTAGGTCCATTGCCTTACGAAATTCAAGGACGTAAATTCAGAGATACCTGCAGCTCGCAAACCCGTCTCAGCTGGTTACCAACCCACCGCCTCCAATTTATCCGGTTTTGCCAACATTATACCAAAATGTTACCCAACCTGCTGCAGCACCTATTGCTTCGACATCAACCACTACTCCAACGCCTACAGCCACGGTCACCAACCCCCCGAGCGTCATAACCAATGCTCAATCGTTTGTAGTCCCGCTAGGCGCACAACCTGCATATCCTCAATATCCGGTCTACGCTGCTGCTCATGGGCAATATCCCACGACTCCATATTACCAGTACGCGGCTTATGGGCAGCCTGGTACCTATTACGCTCAACCACCCCAGCCAGTTCCCACGCCCGCTGCTCAACCTGCTGTTCAACCTGCTCCTAACACCTCAGTTACTCCTCCGACCGTGCTACCAACGGCGACAATTACGACAACACCTGCTACAGGAGGTACCGTCATCGGTAATCAGGGTGCCTGGTCCGATGAAGAAACCGAGCGATTGAAGAAAGTGGCTGAGGAAAGTCGATCCAAAGGTCCTTCGGGTGATATTGAGTGGGACTGGGTAATACAAGAGTGGGGTATTAGCCGTACAAGGTACTTTCATGGTGTTTTCTCCCGAGAGACCTGCTTTTTGACTGAACTCGCCACATAGACATCAAATTCTCATCAAAGCCACTGCTATGGGTTTAAAAGAAAGCTCCACTCGCGGAATTAAACGACGGCGAGGTGACGAAGAACCAAGCAACGTCCCTCCTCCTATGGCCTCCCTTCAGCAACCCTCTACATCTATGGCTTCAACCTCTTCCCCTTCCCAGAGTGCTAGCCACGCTACGTCAACTCCAGCAGCATCGCCTGCTCTTCAAAACCAACAACGGCCATCGTCATCGAAAGGTCCTGGCCCTCTCAACCCAACGACCGCCTCAAAGTTACCCTGGCCGATGCCCACCGTAGCTGTCAACGCGCCCTCACCCGTGCTCTCCACCCCCAGCAATGCTCTTGACCAACAACGCTCGAGTTATTATCGCCCTAGGCCCACCCAAGATGCGTCTGGAAAGCAGGCATCGATGCCTCAACAACAGTGGTACACGCCGAATGGGCAGCTCACGTCTGGCATGCGTCCAAAGGAGAACGGAAAATAAATCACGATAGCCTGAGCTGTTGATAGTGCATCAAAAGCCCCCCAGAGCCCTCTCCAATCCGCCTACTGCTACTACATGCCTGATATGCTCGTATACTGTACGTGATTGATTGATGATGACGATACTTAAATATTGGCCGAACTCTTCATGTGTTTTTCTATTTCTTGCTCCACTATACTAGTTTGTATTCTTAAGAATATGCAATATGCGACGACCTGACATATTTGTAAAGTATAGTATTATACCCCCTTCTTGTAACTTGCTCTTTTGATTGCTTTCAGGGAATAGTGGTTATAACTGACAATCCTTTGAATTTTGCAATCTTTTGTGGCTGGTTTGGTTGCTGAATTGAATTTTGGTGTTGGCGTATTGCTACCTAAGTACTTACATAATACAGCTTTGAGTTCACCAGTCTCAGTCTGAGTTTACACCTCTACGGAACTCGTCCATATTTCAACTTCCACTGGCTTTCATCTGAACTACCCACCGCGCAAGGCGACAAGTGGCCGACATACCCCTGAAAGGAACCTATTTCTCATTTACTCGAAGCAACGACAGCCTGCCCTCGCCATTGGTTAATACACCTCGGGAACCTAAGTTGCGAAAAACAAATACAATATCATGTCTTCTACACCTTCGCGCGTTCCATCGATACCGCGACCACCTCCTTCTCCTCTTCGGCCGACTTCAGGGCCTGTAAACAATATACCGACACCTTCCAGCGGCTCCAGCTCATCATCACCTGCTCCTGCTCCTGCTGCGACTGCGCCAAGGCGCAATACTGGCCCGTCAACCCCTCCACCACCTCAGAAGACACGCGCCAGGGACCTTCTCCGAAAGCATTACGGATTAGGCGTTGGGCCTCCACCTCCACGTCCTGGGAATACGCAGGATCCGATGGACTTAAGTGAGAGTCTCCTGTGTGGGGGTAATAGACAGTCAAGCTGATGCATAGCCTTTAGATTCAACCGCCTTCGATGCGAAAAGCTATTATGAACAGCTCATAACAACTTCTTCCTTACCCGCACTGTTAAAGCGAGAGAACGAGCTCCTCACAGGTCCGTTGTACGAATCCCCGTTAGCGATCCTTACCGACGCCTTTTCTTCTTAGAAATCCGACAGTTAGACAGCGAACGGCAGTCATTGGTATACAATCATCATCACGAACTCATTGCAGCTAGTGATACAATATCTGCGGTAAGGCGTCCGTGCCATCATTTCTGTCACCTTATTCACGATTTTGCTAGATGAAAACGAGAGCAGAGAGCCTTGACGGTGATTTGGACCTCCTGAGAGCTGCCTTTTCGGAAATTTCGCGGTTGACGGCCGAAGTTTCTACGGAGGGCAGTACGAAGAACAATGGAAATGCTTCGAATCACCGATGACATGTACGATTATATTTTACATTATTTACGGTGTATGGAACCACTAAATGAATAGGTGGTATGCTGCAGAGCCAGCGAAGTTGAGATATATTTACCTCTGACGCTGGAAAATTTCGACACACGCGTGGTAGTAACGCCGAGGTCGTCAAAGGTTGGCGTACCGGTTCTCTTGCGGCTCACTTTCGACTCATCATTGCTCATCCCCTACTCCTGCTCCGCTGATAAAGCACTGCGAAAGTTCATCAGGACTGAGCTTTCCTAATCTGAGACAATCATCCCGGCATTACACTGGAGCCCGCGTGGATCCTCCTTACTTAGAGGGTATCGCGTTGACCAGTCTCTTGTTGATTTAACCCAGGGTTTCTTCCTGGATGGCGAGGAGAACCTTGGACCGCACCGGAAATCTCCTCCTGCTCTGGAACCAATCCAAGGATAGCGCTGAATCCTTGCGGGTGGTCAATGCTCAGAATTGGTTCGCTTCGTCAAAATCGAAATTCTGCCATGCAATCACAACGCATATATAAAGTTATCCAGTACATGAATTAGTAGCTCAATGGATCCTCCGACCTCGAGTGCGTATCTCCCGACACTATGCCTATGGAGTTCATCTTTATTAAGTATGCTCGTAACATCTGCACACGGGAACTATGAAAACTTACCATACCGAAAAATTTCTTGATGCGACGCGAGAGCGGGACCTTCATCTCTTTCGCCTCCTGCACAAGTTGTCCAAGTTGCTTCTCTCCCTCGACGAACTGCCTGCGCAGTTCTTCATCGTCAGCCCTCACTGCCCGCGCCCTAAGTTTTCGTGCCCTCTGTTTCTGCATTTCAATCAGTTCGTCGAGGCTATATTTCAGGGTTCGGCCTGCATCCGTCTCAGGAATGATTTTCTGCATATCAACCAACTCGCTTTGTATCCTGAGAAATCTGTTGACCCCCCCTTGCTGGCCAATTTCGCTGAGAATACAATTGACGATATTCCGGGCAGATCTTTCGCCTTCATCGATGCGGAAAACACGGGATCCTGCGTTGATCATTTCTGTCCAGTAGGTGCATTCAAGTTCCCGCTGGCGTGCCACACCATCATTAGGTTTGACGATGGACCATTTGGTGGTTCCTAGGACGGTAGACTTCAGGGCATCTTTTCCGACCAATTTTTGAAATGTATCCAGATCTTTACGAGCTGGGGGGCATGTCTGCGTTATATCATCGAGATAGACAACGCCGCCCAGTTTCATCTTGCTGCTATATCTGCAATGCTTGTTATGGCAAATTCTTGGGTGACAGCTCGACAGAGACAACTCACGATGCGGCCAACCAAACTGATATTCGCCTCAGAATCTCGGTGTCGGATAAAGAGGTGTCGTCGAACCCCGGTGTATCCACCATAACAAGCCGTCGTCCCGTTAGCTGACCATAATGGCCGTCCGTTATGATTACAGGGCTCACGTCCGAGGTGCAGGATGACAGGCCGTGCCCAACAGCCAACTTTTGGTCATTGGGACCTAGGAGTGAATTGATGAACTGTGGTGTAAGAAAAATCAGCCAAAATCAGCGGATTCGAGGAGAGAAATTACCTACAGAACTCTTCCCGACGCCGGTTGGACCCATTACTCTGTAAATAACTCTCTGAGCGCAGATGCAGGTAGAAAGCGGAGAAAATTCACTTGCGGTATCACAATGTCATTGGCATCTCCTTCTATCACTGGGTCGACCTCCCTCAGCACGGACACGTTTGTATTTCTGCCCCACTTCTTCATCGACTTGTTGGCCATTTGCAATGGGGATTCTCAGACGGCTGACGGTATCAGGAGGAACGGCAATAGGGATATTTCCGGGGTACTACGAGTCTACGAATATTTACGTCCGATTCGAGCACTGGCCACGCTATATCCTGGAGACAATGTGTCGACTGGATGCCCATCTATAAACAAACCCATGCCCTGTTTCCAGTGAAATTTGTCAAGGATTTGCTGCCGTGCGTTCCAAGGCAGATGTTTCATCACAGCAACATTAAGGCGAGTATTGGCGGGAAGTCAGACGCCGAACATGTTTGCAGCTGCCTACCTCTGAATAGACTTGAACATCACTACGTATTCATGTAGCCAGAAGTACTAGTGAAGCCCAAGGCCTTGAGGCCTTGGGGCCATAAAGCGTTGTTGACACGAAGTTTTGAGAGAGTCACAGTGTAAGTATACACCCAAAATATTTTGTGATCACGTCGGACTCCGGGCCATGCCGGAGCCTTCCGGATCCTCGTTTCGTCAATACCTCCACTTCTTCGAATGGTATCGCCTGTAGGCAATAAGCATGCGACTTCAAAGCTTCAGGCTTCAAGCTCAAGTTCCAATACTTCCGATTCCAAAGTCTGCTACGATTTCGCCAAAGGAAAATGCTTCAGCCGAATCACTATCACTTCGGAGTCAGAAGAGATGCACCAGGGATCTCGTTCCGGTCTAGGGCCTCGTTGCAATCTCTTCAAAACCTTAGCTGCAAGACGTTGGACAACGGCCTTCCGTCGCTTATGGAAACAGCCTTGGGTGCATAACGAATTTGAGTTTCATCGCCTATACAATGGTGGGGTTCCAAATCGTATATGCAGGAACGTCCCTTGAGGGTCGGTGACACCCTTGCCCCTGCGATTGTTAACGTTGTTGAAACCGCTTACTGCCCTCGAACCAATTCGAAGATTGCGCTGGATCCTTACGAGTGGTCAGTGCTCAGCGCTCAGAATTCACCGCTTCGCTGAAATTCAAGTTCAGCGAGACGAAATTCTGCCATACAAGTATATAAAGGGAACCGGTACATGAATTGGTGGCGAAACGGATCCTCTGACCCCGAGTATATATCTCGCGACACTACGCCTGTGGAGTTCATCCTTATTAAGTATCCTCGTAATATCTGCGGATGGGACCTATGAAAACTTACCAAACCGAAAAATTTCTTGATGCGACGCGAAAGAGGTATCTTCATCTCTTTCGCCATCTGCACAAGCTGTCCAAGTTGCTTCTCTCCCTCTACAAACTGTTTGTGCAATTCTTCATCGTCACCCTTCTCCAACTGCGCCCTAAGTTTTTGCGCTCTCTGCTTCTGCATATCGATCAATTGGTCAAGAGTGTATTTCAGGGTTTTGCCTGCATCCGTCTCGGGGATGATTCTCCTCATGTTGACCAACTCGTCCTGTATCTTGAGAAATCTGTCAATGCCCCTTTGCTTCTCGATTTCTCTGAGAATGTATGCGATCAGATCCCAGGCCCGTTTGCTCGACTCGGACGTGTCGACCTGGAATACGGGCGATCCTGCTTTGATCATTTCTTTCCAGTAGGCGGACTTGAGCTCCCCCTCGCGTTTCGAAGCTGTCTCGGGTTGCACCAAGCTCCATTTCGTGGTCCCTAGAACGATAGATCTGAGTGCATCTTTCCCGACCAATTTTTGGAACATATCCAAATTTCTACGAGTCGTGCCCAGCATACGGGTTTGCGATATGTCATGGAGATATATGACGCCACCCAGTTTCATCTTCTTGCTATATCTTCAGAGAATGTTAAAACTGCTCGTGAATAATTTTGAGTGAGATTGCTCACGATGCAGCTAGCCAAACGGATATACGCCTTAGTATCTCAGAGTCGTCCACAAAGGTGTCGTCGAAACCCGGAGTGTCCACGATGATAAGTCGGCGCCCTTTCAACTGATTACGGAGGGCGGGGGGAACCTCGGTCGTTATGATTACGGGTTGTAGATGCGGAGTACATGATTTCAAACTGTGCCCGACAGTCACCCTGGCGTCACCCAGGAGAGTATTGATGAACTGTAATAATTAAGAGTCTAAGAACTATTTTTAAGCGAAATTTTACTTACAGAACTCTTCCCAACACCAGTTGGGCCCATAATTCTAGAGGACTTGACTCAGCGAAAATTTTATTGGCAAAAAGGTAGAGGAGAGAGCTTACGGTATCACAATGTCGTTGGCGTTTCCATCTTTCAATATCGGATCATCGTGCTTGACCATCGCCCTTAGATTTTTGCTGAAATTCGACATCGTATTGTTGCTCGTTTCGCTGGGGGCCCGAGCCGACTCTTTAGGCAGGAACGAATGGAACAAGAGGAAGACTTACAAAGGATGATAGAATAGGATTTGCGTCCACGTCGACAGCACTCGGAACGCTATATCCTGGAACGCGTCTGCTGGACGACATATGTCTCTCATCCGATGCCTCGAGGAAACCAGACTTCAGTGCCACACGTTTCAAGATGCCTACCTCATGGCTCTCGCACTGGGCAACGATGTTAAGGCGAGGCTAATTCCCAAAGCGAGACAGATTTTCTGACCTCGTGCCTAAACTAAGTTGGCGAACGCAGCCTAATCACTCTTCACGCGCACGATGGTAAAGCATGGCAACCTCTACGCACGTAAAGCCTGAAGTATTTGGTTCACATTTTGTCTTGACTTCTAATCGGAACTATGATCTGAACTATATTTTACCAAGAACCGAACTTAAACGTGAAGCTTGAAGCTTGAAGTTCCAATTGGCGGATATTCATGTCTACATACTAAGGGTCATTTCACGATCGAATACTACCACTAAGAGGCTCTCTTTCCTCTGGCACCTCGTCGAGTGAACCATTTCTGTTTCTCGCCAATGGATCCAATGGATTTGGTACTGCTGGGAGACCTTAGAAGTCCCTTTTCTAGGCTCCCCTTCTGCTGCATGGCTCTGGCTAAATCAGGGCTCTGAACGTTCTGAACCTTCGCGCGCGCCTTCCCCCGTATCGTGTCGACTATCCGCGTCCAAAACTGTACAAGAAAACCGAACGCCGATGTTTCATAAAGCTGTTTCCCTTCGTCGACGATCTCAACTTGAATAGTGAGCGCTGGTTTAGGTTCCGGAATATGGGAGGAGTGGGCCGGAGTCTGGAAGTAATTGATCAAATCCCATGCACGCTCGTAAGTTGGGGGGTCGAATCGCTCAACACGTGATCCGTGTCGGGTCAATGTCTCCCAAAACTGAGCCATGAGCTGGGTTTCTCGCGTTGAACCAACACTCCCAGAGACTTGATCCCAATATGTGGTTAGCAGAACGACGTTCTTAAGAGCAGTGGCACCGCAGAGTCGCTGAAACATTTCTAGATTTCTTCGCGGTGTTCCTCGCATCCTCGCTTCTTGGATACTGTGGAACTGCAGGATGCCTGACAACGTGATACGTTTCCTGTACCTTGAGGATGAGAAACGAAGTTAGTTAATAAACTTGTACTATTCGAGAAGAAACCTACGTCTGTTCTAGCCATTTTGCTATTTCTTCAAGTACTTCGTAATCCGTCTTGTTGGTATCGTCGAATCCAGGCGTATCGACAATAACAATTTTCTGACCATTTCCATTCGGATGCATACAGCCAAAAGTCTGAACATCCTGAGTGCATGATTCGAAGCGGCCGTCCACTGTGGCGACTGTGCGACCCATCACAGTGTTCACAAACTGGAAGATAAATTCAGAATACAAAAACTAAGGTCTGCAGTAATCTAGGGATCTCACCGAGCTTTTTCCAGTTCCGGAAGGACCCATGACGCTGGTGTTGATCAATTATCAGAGGAGAAAAAGGTTGAAAGTAAGTCGAAACGTACGCAATAACAATATCTCCACTCTTAATGTCTGTCAAGGGCTCTCCATCGTTGTTCAAGAAAGTAGGGAGATCGGGTATATCTGTGCCTGTCTTTGGAAACATACACGCGGGATCGAGGACGGAGGACCGAAGGCGAGATATTATACTTTCATCCCATTCCAGAGAGTCATTTGACGGAGATTCAGACAAGGCCAGATATGATGTGAGCTCCTTGACGATTATTCCTATAGACGGACGCAATTTAGCATCCTTTTCCCAACACTTTTCAACTAAATCCCATAATTGGTCATCGACCAAAACTGGCTTGGGTGTCTGGACATTTTGAATCGTAGCCATGATCTCATTCACCACAGGAAATCCGTGGTACCTCGTGCGTCCCGTAAATATCTAGGACAGAATCCATCATTAGCTGAGATATGCCGAGAAATAGCAGGAAAATAATCATTACTTCGTAGACAACTACACCAAAAGCATAAACATCACTAGCTAATGTCTTGCGACCTTTGTGTTCATCCTTGATATCCGGTGAGGGGTCCATTAAAATCTCTGGCGCCAGATAGCCGAAGGTTCCGGATTTCCAATTGCTGGAAGTTGGCGTGAAATTAATCACAGGATCTGGTTTAAGCGTGCACAGGCCAAAGTCGGCGACACAGGCTCTCAAAGATGGAGTGATGAGAATATTCCTCTTCATATACTGAGAGTCAGTATCTCGAGACGAAAATCTACGTTTTAGACACGTACTCCCTTCATGTCACCGTGTACCACTGGGGGATCAAACTCGTGAAGATATTGCAGGCCGCTAGCTATATCGAATATCTTTCATAAACGGTTCAATGCGGGCCTGAATTTCAATAAAAAAGTAACCGCACCAAGGACAAGCGATCTGCGTTAGGATTTCGCTTTAGATATTCCAGAATATTTCCATGCGACATCCAGGGCGAAATAAGGCAAATGACGGGCCTAGGATCCTGAGGCCATAGGTGTACTCCGTAGAAGGACAATACGTTGGGGTGATGAAATTGTCTCCAGAGGACGGCTTCAAAATTGAAAATCTGTTGATATCCACAGCATGGGCTGGTGCAGTAAATTTATTTTTAAAGAGCGCACCTTCGCTGTTTTGCTGTTGATACCGCCATGCAGCCTACGCATGACCTTAATCGCCACAGCTTTCCCGGCAAACGAACCTTGCCAGATGTCTCCGAAACTTCCTCCATCAAGGGCGGAATGGCCCTCCTTCTCGACGCCTCTCAATACAAGGTTATCGGGAAACAAGCAAGATTTCTTGGATAGCTCTAATATCGCCTCAAGATTGAGGGGCGAGCGACTCCGAGATGTTCGGAGTCAAGGAGCTGGAAATAGGATAAAGTTTGTTAGATCGTTTTATAGACAACACGACATGAATAAATTACCGCTTGTAATATATTTAGCAGACTTTGGGCGTCTTCACCTGTTTGATTCACTAGTTGTTTAAGTGACCCGAGATTGAAGGAGATAGTAAGAACTCGCGCCATGACGCAAAGAACATCAAGGTGGTGTAGTTGAAGAAGACGCGTTCTTTCTGAGAGGGTAATCTACGTATTTCGTCAATATCAATGGGAGACCTGTACTCTGAGATCGGGGAAATACCTTTCCAGATGTAATGAGACACTCCCGAAGAGTCTCTTGGATAGACGCATGATGCACTAGCTGTGCGATATCTTCCAAGATCGCCCACTCTTCAAGCTTTTCAATCAACAGGTCCAATGCACTGATGGGAAACGACTTATGAGAAAGCTAGTACAGCTCGCAAGAAGATTTGACGTACCTTGTATCTGCGCTGAACAGTTTCAATCTAGCATATGTGTATGTTGTAAGTCTCTGAATAACATTGGTTATCGTTCGTACGAGGTCAAGCAAGGTGGGCCGAGACTTCGATGCCTACTGGATATAAAAGTTTTCCCAAACCCGGAAGATCGCTGCTCGCAAGCGCCGGCGTCTCTGTGTCGTCGAGAACCTTCTGGATTTGGGTCCTGTTTTCATCGATCCAAGCTGCGGGAGTCTCATAAGGAGATGAAATAGGACGTGTGTTCGACAACGCAGTGGCAAGGCGCCAGATTGCTGCTGCAGGAGTTCGCATATGTGACCGACAATGGTTTTGGGAGTGTTCTAAGGGGACGTTGACAGCAGGCAGTCCACCATCTCATTTATGTAAGTAACGCCTAACACTGGCGATAGGATAGAGCAGAAACCCTGTGCCCAATGAAACCGGATTTGCATCGTGCCCGAATCGTGGCTACATACTGCAAGCTTCATCGTCCAATCCAAGGACGCATGAGATAGCGGTGATTTCGGACAAGTTAAGAATTCTATGTCAAAACAAAAGTCAATATGATGACAGGATGCTCGGTCAGTGGTGTGGTAACTCGCCATATCGTTGGAGTGATCAGTTGACCGTACAAAAGCAAAAAAATTCGTCTCAGGAAAGATGGTTCTCTCAGCTCTGCTGATGAAAAAAGTTCATAGGAAAAAGTCGAGGGAAAAAGGCCGTGAGAATCTTAATGTTCAAATTTCAAATTAGGTCTGTGAACCTGTCAAGATGCAGTGACTGATGAACGAATCCATCGAATCCAATTCCTTGTCAATTCCGGTCACTACATACATAAGTATGTTATAAGGATTCTAGCAGTGGGTACAAACCTGAAATTGGGATGGGCTAACAGCGCGTTGAATAGGAGGACTCACCTCGCTGTATTCGGAATAAAGACCTGAACAAGCCTAAGAACGTCAAACTGCTCCTCCTCGGTGTATACTGAGCCTGCCTGATACAAAGCGTTTTCAGGAATTTCCGGAACGCTGCTACATCAACTAGGTGTTCTTTTGTCAACACCTTATCGATGATATCCCAGGCAGAGTTCTCCGAATTCGCGAATGTCATTTCACCTCGTGGACTAATACCCACGGTTAGAAGAGATCCTCCGATTTTCGGGCTAGACATCAACTCGTCTAACATCGGTAATCTTCGTTGACGAGGATCGATTAAATACAGGACTCCGACACGAGCGGTTTTATGAAACCTTCGCTATTTCTCAGCAAAAATGGAAGATTTTGAAGTATGTTTCACTCACTTGTTCATGTAGTTTAAAATGCGTTGCATTATTTCACCGTCCTCCACGAAAGTGTCGTCGAATCCAGGGGTGTCCACGAGAATAACACGAGAGGAATTGCTGAGGTCTCTAGGATTGAAGCAGATGGTATGCTCGGGCATTTTGGTGACGGACTCTAGTCCTTCGCCTTCTGTCATTATTTTCGTGCTTGCAGCGATGTTGATGAACTGGGGTAGAATATGTGGAAGCGCTTAGAACGAGTCAAGCAGATATCTCACATGGCTTTTCCCGACTCCAATTTGACCAGTTATACTACAAATTCAAGCAACGTCAGACCGCTATATAGCATTGAGCAGGAGCCTACGTCAACTCACAGAATGAGAACATCCGAGTTGGCCTTTGCCAAAGTTTTAGGCATGTCAGGATTCAGAACGAAAATAGGGAAGAAATCTAGTGATTTGAAAAGGGCGCGACGACAAGTGGAACTTTGGCAGCAGTTATTGCGCGTAGTGGGCATGTTATTGCCATGCTGATTCCATATTGAAGTTTCTCACTTGCGTTGGTTATGCAACGCCTGCACGGCGTGCGTGTACTGCCCACTCCTTTTACACGCTTCGATCAACAGAACCAGTAATTGAAACAATTCATTGTTCATAGTAATTATAAGAGTATGAAAATGTAGCGGAAACGTGCAAAACTCATTTCGTGAGTAATCGACAATTTAAAGTGACGCCTTCAAACAACAGTAACCGAAATCATCTCTCGATTTAAACTACTGTATGACACCCATGAACTATGGTATCCGCGAGAAGCATTCTGATTGATAATTTTGGATCACTTCACTGCAGACAAGGTGTTAAAAAATCCGTAAAACTGCATTAATATTAGGGAGACATGTACTGTACCTTTCCTCCTGAATCGAAATATCCTGCTAAAAAATCCCCTTTTTTTACTTTCTAATACTGGCGTGATATGAGGGCGAATGGCCTCTAAGTGCGTTTTCATACCGTCCAAGGTGATAAATTCCGGATTGGAAACTATGTCGCCAATTATCTCCCAGGCCGAATCAGGGGTTTTGTTGAAGCGGGCTCGCGTAGCCTGAATGCCTCGTAAAGCGACCTGCAACTCCCGCTCTTTAGACGATTGGTGTGGCTCTTCGCTCCACTTTGTAGTTACAAGAATGAGACGAGGAGGACGAGGTAAGCGCTTGATATTCATCAGCTTCGATTGATCTGTCATGGTGAACCTAGCCCGAGTGATATCATGCAAATAAATGATACCAGCAAGTTTCGCGTGAGGTTTGTGCGCATCTCTGATTCAATTTCAATTTATGATCAGAACAGAGCAATTATTACAGAATTATGCTTACTTGGATCTCTCTTTAAGCCAATCTATAATCTTTTGCAATTTCTCCTGATCGCCTCCCTGATAGTCCGCGTCGTTGAACCCAGGAGTATCAAGGAGAACTACTCGGGTATCGGGGAATTTGTTATGGTGGTCCTTGTTATAGACTTCGTATTCTTCAACAGTCTTCGTGCAAGGATCTATAGAAGGACTTGTTGCGGGCTCTGGACCTCGAGGTCCTGCGGTCGAAATAAACTGCGTAAATGAGTCGTCAGTTATGCGCGTATCTAGAATGCTTGGGGCCGCAACTGTGCTCTTCCCAACTCCCGTTTCTCCCAATAACCTGGATTAAACTATGAGTGCTCGGTCCAATTGACCAGACAAGCAATAGACGAACATAATCATAAGTACCTCCCCACTGGCATTGAATGATCGAGGATTGCCTGCTGTACGTGTCGAGCTCGAGCTCATTTCGATGCGGTATGTGGGTAGGTCGTGTTTATGACACTCGATTTACACGTTGGGAGATTGGACGCAAATGAAGTAAGAGCTCGCAGTAGAAGGGAAATCGGAAATGCACGCACCCAACTTATATATAGGCCGTTGATTTCGACATATGCATGCTGCAAGAGACACGACGCATTCAAGGCTTTGCCTCGTGGTGTGCGCGCAATAATTACTGAAGGCCTGTCTCCAATCCACGATCCATATACCCAAACCAATGACCGTCAATGAAATCATAATATCACTTCCCTTACGTTGAACTCTTTGCATAGATCACAGAAACGGTGGTTCTGGACTCTGCAGAAACAAGATCCAAGACTACAAAGTTACGGAATCGAATACAACATTTCTGAAATCCTTCAAATCAAATGATTAAACCCTGGATTCGGCAAGAGCGCTGAGGAGTCTGATCGATTACTGGAAAAGCGTAGAACGTTATTTTGTCAAGTCAAATATAAATCTGTTTGATATACTGACCTTTGCCCATGAGCGCATAAATAAATGGAAAAACTTGGGCTTTCTTTTCTCTTCTCGCTTGAACTGCGGACGGATAGCCTCCAATTTCGTTTGAAACTCCAATAATGTAACATTCCATCCGGGAGAGGAAACTACGGCGTCAATAAGTTTCCAGGCGGAGTCGACCGTATTTTCAAAACGATCCAGTTGAACATATGCGAAAGCGTCCTTCAACTCCCGTTCGCGGCTTTCATCCTGCTGCAGACGATGCTTGCTCCATTTCGTAGTCGCAAACAAGACACCCGGAGGTCGCGACACCAGGTTCGCATTCATCACGGTTGGGCATTGTATCACCCGAGCCTGGCTGATATCGTGTAGATAGATGACTCCCGCAATCTTTGCGTCAGGCCTGAATTGGCTGGTGATTAGATCGGGGTACGATATCGCAAAATTGTACTCACTGGGATTTCCCTTTCAACCAATCTATAATCGCTTTCAACTGCTCATCGTCACCTTTCAGGGGATCCGAATCATTGAACCCAGGGGTATCGACGAGAACGACGCAAGATTTGGGGTTCTTTGGATTTTGGATTTTGAATTCTGCAACGCTAGTAGTGCAAGAGCCTAGATCATGACCAATTTTCGGTCTCCGGTGGAGTTGTGGTCCTGCTTTATCAATAAACTGACAAAATGTCACTTTAACCTACGTATGTATATCTAGGGGTTGACATACTGTGCTCTTCCCAGCCCCCGTTTCTCCCAATAACCTGGATTCAGGGATGAGTGAGGAAATTGACGACTAGAAGAAACAGGCGAACAAAATCACAGGCACAACATCACCGCAGGATGGTTGAGGATTCTTCGTTGACTTCATGGAATTGCAGTAAGAGAATATGCCGTAATGAATGTACTCTTTGAAATGAGAGGTGCGGACGTTGGGAGTTAGAAAGAAAGCAAACGAAGCAACAGCCGTCAGTAATATACCATTATTACGGTTGCCTGTGATTTATGAAGATGTATCACCCACCAACAGCCGTATGTTCAATGGATCGACCTTAGCACATCTTCCCTCGTGGTACGCGGATGGCATCTGATCTACCGGACTCCAAATGTTCTTCCTACTATTCAGTGCGCCCTATTGCGCTTCGAAAATGATTGGTTTAGGCACGATGAGTATCGTTGCCATATCGTCCACAAAATCGATAAATCAAAGAGATCTTACGCTAAGAGATAACTCCAAGGTTGGCGAAAACAGGCAGAAATGAACGAGGCATTGACAAGAATAGGCAATTCAGAAACATGCGGAAGCCCATGACGAGGCCATGATGCTAAAGAAGGTCCGAACGTTAAGCCAGATGCCCAGTGTCGGAAATTGCTGAGAACGGTCGCACGATACATCCCTATCGAGGCCAGCCATTTACTGGAGTAGAATCTGCTGGAGGCTGCTGTGCAACTGCTGTGGAAGTCGCTCAGAAGTGAAATTTGTTGCATGGGAGTTGCTGCATGATGCCTACCGTTGCCCAGCGGTGTTGAATTTCGGAGATTTCCGATAGAAACCGCCCTGTTCCCAGAAAGTTCCGGATTTCGAGAGTCCGAACCGCCGCCAATCCGCCAGTCCGTGTTCATTGAATCCCGTGATCAGCACGCCTTCCCCTAGACGGTCTTAGTTACAGTAGTAGACGCGCCTCGCGCCACCTCCCCGCCTTGCATAGGTATCCGTATTCGTCTGTATTTCTTGCAAAATATAGATTTTTCATCGTTGAATTAGCGCCCGCCTACAGCGCCCGTATCAGGGGCGGTAAAAAGCCGTGTTTTGCGATTTAATCACCTTCCCTATGTGAAATCTGAACATTCTGAAACCGTACCCACCCGTGATCCTCGTATTTCTTTTTCCAGAACACAAACTTGGGGGTCTCGCCTTGTGCAGAAATGAGGTACCACCCTTTATCCTCAAGATTTATGTCGCTTTTGCCTTAAACTTGCTCGTTGCGAGCCGTCATCCGTTTTGTGCTGCCAATTTGTCGGGGTTTCTGCTCTAATCACCTTTTCTACTCTATCAATACAGTTACAGCCATAATATTCATGGCGTGGACCTCCGCGGGATCCACAGGACAGCGGGGGGGGGAGGGGAAATAATTCCCACTAACTACTGGGCGGGCGGTGGCTAAGATAGTAGAAGTGAGGAAATTTCACTGATGAGATAAGCGAAGTTAGGCGGACAGGCGGATCGGCGGCAGTTCGGACTCTCGAAATACGGAACGTCCTCCCTGTTCCAGTGTTGTACCTAAGGCTTAAAGGTTAATAATGTTTAAGGCTTAAATACATATTAAGGTTAAGGGTTAGTATCAATCAAAAACATTAATAACCCTTAATGAAGTCTTAAGAACCAATGAGCCATGAATTATGAGTAACTGCAGCAGACTTGAAATTGACCAGATGAACCAGTTGCTATGTATGAAAAAAGCTCTGTAAAATACAAATTTCAATTTCTAGCTTTGGTGTCATTTTGTGTAATGCCTTTGCCATAAAGTCAGGTGTGGCAATAGTGTTGCATTTTTTCTCACGGCCCCCCAAGCCCTTAATAACCCCTTAAAATGAAGTCTTATTAAGGGGTCGTATTTAAGTCCTACAGTCCTTTGCATAATTTTGTGAAAGTTGAAACAGTTTCGAAATGATCACGTGCTGATGGTGCCTCAGCCAAACATCATCGGCAACGCATCGGCAGATACTTGGTAGATACGGACTACTTGGGCTATCCTTGCGCGCTCGCCAGTGTGCTAGAGCCTTGGAGAATTTGTACGAACTTGTGCTGGCAATTGGGGTGTGGTTAGGCTGGAATGGGTGTGTTGTTTAAATTATTGAAGCAGATGGGCAGTCATTGACTCATGGAGGGTAGGATCCACAGGTCTGCGACGCTACATAGGGGACAATTTAAAACTCCCCAAGAAACTCTTTGTTCAGCGACCTTTTACCTTACAGCAGCACCGTACACAAAGTGGGCAGTTCAGGTGCCAATGACCCATCAAGTGGTCCTTGAGAGTGAAGTTGGCCCATAGCTTCATAATACATATATTAAGAATTAATAAAATAATCAAAATCCATTTCATAGTGAGGACCTAGAACTTATAAGGTAGCAGAACCTAGCACAATGGGCAATGGACAGAGTAGACGGAGTGCTGTAGTACAGAGGGTTGCAGATGGGAAACCGAGCAGACATAACTGCCGATCGGTGCCCATCGGTGCCGGCTGGTGCCGGGCATATTTGGCTGAGGCACCATCAGCACGTGATTATTTCAAAATGTTTCGACTTTCACAAAATTATGCAAAGGACTGTAAGGCTTAAGGAAAAAAATTGGGGTTAATAACCCCTTAGAAAACAACACTGCCCTGTTCCGCCGTAAAAGCATTCCTATCGTCCGCGGATATTGGAATCTAATAGGACAACGTTGGCCATGGGAGAACGACGTGGCTTAGATATTGTAGAGCAAAGTTTGAACTTACTTTCGCTGGAAAGAGCCACTTTTTCGAAAGGCTAAATTACCTGCATTGTATAAGGTCCGGGAGACGGCCCAAGGACGACAGTAAGTAACAGCTGGTGGTATCCAAATAACATGTCGGTAGTACGCGGTACGGTAGTACAACCTCTTCCCAATGATGGCGACCCCGAACTGATAACCAATACTGTAGGTACCCCGACTCAACCAACGTTCGAGAAGAAAACTTCTGCTCCGCCAAACGTCCACAATATAGGTCGGCCACTCACAATAAGGCGCCGACTCACCTAAATACCTCCAAAGAAAGTCAAGATTCGGCGAGGAAGAGTAACCCTTAACGCAGATATTTCACCAAGAGTTCTCCTGATCTGCTCCTGGCCATTCTGGTATTCCTCCTGAAGAGTGGCATCACCCGTCGAAGCTTGCGCTTTCAGCTTCTCGGCCCTTTTCTTCTGCATGTCGAGCGCCTCCTGCAAGCTATACCGCAAGCTTTTTCCCGCCTCGGTGTCGGGAATGATTTTCTGCAAATTGACTAATTCATTCTGGATTTGTAGAATGTCGCCAGGGGTCTTCGTGCCCAGCTTTGGGTCGAGATTATTCTTCTTGTATCTATCGATAATGACATTGATGATGTTCCAGGCAGACTCTTTGTCGTTACGAATTCGGAACTTCTGGGCACCAGCGTTAAGCATCTCCTTCCAATAGTTGTCCTCCAATTGCTTCTCCCGTTGTTGTCCTACGGCCAGCGTGACTCCCTGGTCCCACTTCGTGGTTCCGAGAATGACTGATTTCAGGCTGTTGTGCCCACACAATTTCATGAACACATCTATATTCCTGCGGGTCGTTCCTAGCATGCGCACTTGAGTAATTTCATGCAGATAAATGACGCCACCGAGCTTCATCGAATCGGAGTATCTGTCAGATATGCATGTTAACATCCTATTTTCCGCCAATAGCGCAAGGATACGCGACTCACGATGCTGCCAGCCAAACGGAGATGCGCCTTAAGATTTCGGAGTCGTCGACGTATGTGTCGTCGAATCCAGGGGTGTCTACAATCACCAATCTCCCCGCAGTACCAGGTGGACTTGGAACTATAACAGGCTCGAGTTTGGCTGTACAGGAATTCAATTCATGGCCGACGGTGACTACAGTTCCCCCAAGAAGTGTGTTGATGAACTGAAAATCGTTAACCAACAGTATCGATTTTTGTCTATTTTGCGCACTGTGCTTTTCCCGACACCGGTCGGGCCCATGATACTACGAAAAAGATGAATTTATAAGTATTTTCGAGTCAGCAACCATGCAGAAATCTTACTTACGGGATAACGATATCTGTGTTCCTTGCATCTTTCATGATGGGGTCATCTTTGGTGAGCATCTTCCCCCTTCTTTTCCATGTTGTTGACGACATGAGGGTGGCAGAAGAATAACAGTGGACAGAAAAGGTTTAGAGAGTAGAGACGAATGACTCTCAATACCAGCGAACAAGCTACTGATACGCCTGGAGGAAACATGCAGGCTCGAGCGTGCATGCCTTTCGACTTGAATGCCAAATTTACTGTTGTTCAAGACCACGACTCCTCAGGCCAATCACTCATGTGTGTGGTGCTGGGGTTACGTAGTATTTTTCCGGAACCACATGGAATGCACGTTTGACCCGCCAGGTAGTTGGGTGAGCACGAGATAAAATTTCATCGACATCGCCAGTTCTATGTTCAGTCCATGATGTATGTAGCATGAGGATATGACAAGTATTAGAGATTTCAAGTGATTGAAGATCAAGTGGAATGAGAACGAGAAAACAACATTCTCTTGTGACTGGAGACGCCAAAAATATTAAAGCAGTATACTACAAATCGAGAAATGTTCAAAGCTATTAGTCACGAATGCACAGAGGACACCCAAAAGAAACCTCCCCAGGCGTTGGCTGATCAGTGCGTCACGTTCGGCGCCCAGAGTTCCATTTGCCAGTGTGATCCCCCACAGTGTATGAGCCTTGTGATGAAGATGTCGGAAGGCTTGATACCGTCATTATGCTCGGTTTTTATCGACCATTGTTCATAGCCGCGTTCTATCGGTCTCTTTGTTTCCTGGAAGTTGAAGCCATTGGTAAATGTCGAGTGGGTGACAGATATTCGCATACCTTTATCTTGTACGCAAAATCAATTACCATAATGGCGAGCTGTACAGCGACAGACCCCCGGGCCATCTTCCCCTGCAACGTTTTCACGCGTTTTTCGAACAGCACCTTGGAATAACCAGGCCACTATGCTATTATCAGACAAGGTCTACTCAATAGACTCGCCTGACTCACGAGGATTTGCACCCTCACTTCGCGTTCTTGAACATCATGGAAGACAGGGTCCGCATCCCCGATCAGGACAGGTGTTCTCTCGTTCAGGATGGCAGCAACTTTGACACCGATTTCGGGGAATCCTCGTAGTTGGAAGGTGATTGGGGCATAACGATAGTGATGTGACTTTGAGGAGGTCGGTTCGTCGAAAATGCGTTGTGGAACCAGTCTAAGGTTACTGGGGCCAACTGGATCGAGGCCAGTGTTCGACACGCGAGTGGTACTGTGAGCAGGCGGGTCTCCAGCGCGTCCGTAAGTGCGACTATGTCGTTCGGGGCCCAGCACCGAAGAATTGTTGCGGCTACGCGTCGGAGCGGGAGACGTGGTATGGGAAGGAGTTGTATTTGTGTGGTGTGCCACATGGAATCGAGTGCGAGTCGGCGACCGGGTAACATCATACCGAGAGGTGGGATAAGGTAAGGAATCAGAAGTTCGTCGTCGGGGAGTGGCCTGGAAGGACCGTAACTCTTGGTCAGTTACGACATTTTGAGATTGGAGGCGAAGACGCGTACCTGATATGAGATATCTTCTTGGCTAGGGCAATTAAAGCTGGGGCCTGTATAATATGTTGAAGAAGTGGCATCGGCAGAAAATATGGGGGAGGGTGAATAGTATGCAAGCGACGTGACCGGAATGTTTTGAGAAGGAACGAATGTAGTGTGAGCATAAGACATGGTAAAGATAGTAAAGATTACGACCAGCGTAGAATAAGTTGAAGGTTTAAAGAAGGGTTGAAAGGTCGGTTGGGCCAAACGCGACATCTTCGCCGTATATAAGCTATATGCCACAGACTGACCAAAGACGGGTTCATTGCCAAAGCGCTGCGCCACTGCTGGCCGCTTTGGTGTTCTGTGGCCCTCCATTGTTTCGGATTAGCAGTGCCTAAATCTCTTGATTTCCTTTATATCAAACTCGGTGACTTGAATAACTGGAATGTCGTCTTACTTTTCTTTGTCTCCGTAAACCACCCATCGTATCTTTGTCCAGGCTTCACTTCTCTAGCCGAAGATTGTCTCTTGCAACACCTCCAGTTTATACACGCGCATGTGCCAGCACGTATCTTTAATCCAGCCAAATGACCTCCATTGATCATTTTATGCGTTGTCCGCCTGGAATGTTCGTTTGGCGACGCGTCAGGACGCGTCTGATTGCGTGGTAAGTTGGAACGTCGCCGGTTATTGGCCTTATTGCTGCCAGCGGAATACAGTGGGGAGTAGAAGGGATGTGTATTCTATCGCATTTGGCCTGTTTCATTCATATCGTAGAGGTTCAGCAAGTCGAGAGCGCTGGAGGATACGGGTGGGTGAAAGTCATGAGCAAATCATAGCCTTACCTAAGATTACATAACCATCAGAATGACCAGCTTAAGCGCTAATGGTATTAGTAAGCACTTTGAACTTTGAAGGCCTTGAGCTCTGCGAACGGGCTCTATCTATCCAATTTCGACGTGAAATATCAGCCTTTCAGTCATGAAATACAATACTTATCCCGGAGTCGAATATTGTATCGCCTCTCGAGCCCTCATCGATCAACACTCCAACAACACTCAGTATGTGACTCATCTTGCTTGTCGTAACTACGCGAACCTGGGTCCTGAATGCAAGCTTACAACACGACTCGGAGGCACAGAGTTCTATCGGTCTCTTTGTTTCCTGGAAGTTGAAGCCAACCCCCTTCAGCGATGAGTAGATACATTGAGCGTTTTCCGTCCTATTGCCACAACAGTAGCATTTGAAGTGATCCAATGTTAAATTATGCGAGAACGGGCTTGATTACAGGAATACATAAACAAAACAATGTTTGCATCAGCCGGTGTGATAACACTAAACTTTCAGGGAAGGGGCATGCTTAGTGACGGCGATAGACATTACTGGATCAAAATCATCCATGCCAAGACGAAGTAAAATAGGCTATCGACAGACGGGTTAGCAAAATGAGCCAAGAGGTGTCACTGATGACCTACAGAAGGGGGTATACAGCAAGCAATATTCGTTGCTGTTCAATTTTTGTGCCGTCGAGGAAGTTGACAGACGCTTTGAGAAACGTAAATCGCAATACAACGTGGAACACGACAACGCTTACCCCAAATGCACCACGCCCAGGCCAATAAAGCGACTGGAGCACGGATCCAGATGATTCGGACGAAACATGAAATCAAGGCTGCGATGTCGAGAGGCGCTATGCAGTATCCTAGAACGCAGAGACCCTGGAAGAATGAACTAAAAAGAAAAGGTTAGTGCATAGTCTTCGATGTAGGAGAGAAGTTTGGCCTTACACTCTTCCGCCCAGCAGCTAACATAAATGTGTCAGCGGAAAATATAGAAAAAGAAGTGAGATATTAACTTACCTTAGCTTGTACAGTCACAGCTAAAGCACCCAATGAGCAAATGACGATGACGCTTGTGAAGACACCCAACGACTGTGTAGGGGGAGCCTGATAAAATAATATGAGCAACAGAAGTGGTTTGATAATGTTAAACCGACACACATTTACGCTGAGCATAATTCCTAAGAGAAGGCAGAGTAGTAAGGGTCCCCAAAGATCCCAGTCTCTACAGTAAGGTCGTCAGCGCTGCAGCCAAATAATAGCGCTCAAACACGGACTTGAGAACCTCCCGACCGCTAGAACGTCTTGGATATAGCACTTGAACAAGCTTCGAGTATATCGACAACAAGTCGCGAGCCTGGGGTGCGACATTAATATCCTCGTAAAGACAACAGGACGAGACAGCATACAATCGTGGTGGTGACAGGTTCATCCAACGTATCTCCTCCGGAATAACTGGAATAAATAACATGAATAGTCAGAATTGGAGACTTTGGAAACAGAGTAGCACATACCGTGTCTCAACTTGTACACCACCAAGCATTTGTCTGTTCGCTGACCGAGTCGCGCCTTGAGATGAACTACCGATGTTTCCAGAAACCACAGGGCTCATGGGTCTACCATTGGAGGTGGTGGGCGGTGCCAATTGATCAGGGACGAACATAGCGCGACCTTTGCCTTTATCTGCCACGGGCGACTGTGCGAGTCCAGGATGAGAGAAACCTGGAATGTTTTCCTCGTCCAGGTCATCGTCATCGTCGTCTTGGGAAGCATGAGTCAGAGTTCAGCTAGAAAGATAGAATCACTCACCCGCTTGGATAAAGTGTGAGCTTGCGGTCAACGGCGTCCTGGCTGGATCCATGAGGGCGTAAATGTATACAGTATAGTTGTAGGAGACAGAACGGTATGCCACGCTTCAGCTGATCACGCGTTGAAGCGGAGTTGAAAATATTCCTAATCGAGAAGACTGACGCGTCGCCTCAAAGTTACACTTAGCATCTTGCACTCGTACAAATCTCTCCCTGAACGCCCTCTTATCGAAACTTCAACAAACGACAGTGAATCATGGTGAGTAAAGTTTAAATATTGACGTTCAACGCGACCACAACATGTATGACAGGGTAACTCACCTTCCGGGATGCCTCCAGCCGAGGGAGGAGGAAACGACAAAGACAAGAAAGACGCCCAGCCCCAGAAGAAAAAATGGGAGCCTCCTTTACCGACTCGCGTAGGAAAGAAGAAGAGACGCGGTCCCTCCGCAGCCTCCAAGCTCCCAGCAGTCTTCCCAACGACCCGATGTCATCTGAAACTGCTCAAAATGGAGCGAATCAAGGATTACCTTCTCCTGGAGGAAGAATTCATTCAGAACCAAGAACGCCTCAAGCCTGAGGAGACACGGGAAGAGAAGAACGAAGAGGACAGGTCAAAGGTCGACGACCTGCGTGGATCTCCTATGGCTGTTGGAACTATGGAGGAAATTATCGACGACGACCATGCTATTATCAGCACAGCGTCTGGTCCCGAATCCTATGTATCTATCATGTCATACGTGGACAAGGACCTGCTGGAGCCTGGCTGCCAAGTTTTGCTCCATCACAAGACGCAGGCAATCGTTGGTGTGCTACAAGACGACGCCGACCCTCTGGTTAGCATCATGAAACTCGACAAGGCACCTACAGAGAGTTACGCCGACATCGGTGGACTGGAAAACCAAATCCAGGAGATCAAGGTCAGCCCACAGCGTCGACTTGGATATTCCGCGAGTGCTTACTATCTAATCTTTCCCACAGGAATCGGTCGAACTGCCCCTTACTCATCCCGAGCTTTACGAAGAAATGGGTATCAAACCCCCCAAAGGTGTCATTCTCTACGGTGTACCAGGTACTGGAAAGACGCTGCTCGCAAAGGCCGTGGCGAATCAAACCTCGGCGACTTTCCTGCGCGTCGTCGGTTCAGAGCTGATCCAGAAGTACCTCGGAGATGGTCCAAAGCTCGTCCGAGAACTATTCCGGGTGGCAGAAGAACATGCGCCAAGTATCGTTTTCATCGACGAGATTGATGCTATTGGAACCAAACGGTATGTTTTTATTTAACTGCAGTTCTTTTCTTCAGAAGCTGATAATTCGCCCTAGTTACGACTCGACGTCAGGAGGAGAACGCGAAATCCAGCGGACGATGTTGGAGCTTCTTAATCAGCTTGATGGTTTCGACACCCGCGGCGACGTCAAAGTGATCATGGCTACAAATAGGATCGACTCGCTTGATCCAGCTCTCATCCGTCCCGGTCGAATTGATCGCAAGATCGAATTCCCACTCCCTGACGTGAAGACCAAACGTCACATCTTCAGGTATTGATAAATCATAGTTGTGTCTCTGTTTCTCTGTCTCTGACGTCTCTTTACAGGCTACATACGTCGAGAATGAGCTTGAGCGAGGATGTCGACTTGGAGGAGTTCATCATGACCAAGGATGATCTTTCTGGCGCTGATATCAAGGCTGTGTGTACCGAGGCGGGTCTTCTTGCTCTGCGTGAACGCAGGATGCGAGTGACCAAGGCGGATTTCACGACAGCGCGAGAAAAGGTATGCTGCGCCTTCGATTCGAGTTTCCTCATCATTGGACTAACAACTGCTGTCGTGTAGGTGCTTTACAGGAAGAACGAGGGGACACCGGAGGGCTTGTACTTGTAGTTGTGTCTTTTTTGTGTGTCTTTATTTCATTTATACATAGTTTTTCCCGAGTTCTGCTGCCTCGACTCGACTGAAGCCGAACTTCCGGAGTCACGCACATGAGGATAGTCTGCCCGGTTTCTAATAGCTGTCAATTATGTTATCTGCACATGCTTGACCGCCAATTTCATTCCGCAGGTAAGTATACATATTACATGCTGACTACATAAAAAAACTGGCCAGAATTGATAGATTAACCCGTAATTATAAGACATCCCAAGTCATAAAAGGCCGAAGTAAATAAAGTGTCGTTAATAGAATACACCATGCGAATCCGATGCTGCGAATAAGGTGTTGTACAAGTGAAGGTGTATGTATTCTATCGTCCAAATTTCAGACGTTTTGGAGGCTATGGTAGATTAAAGGAGTATTGGGCTGGGTGGTGTTTTTAATCTTGAGAGACGCAGATGCAAGGGTAAGGTGTCATGGGTGTCATGAACGACGAAGGCGAAGACGAAGTGTCCGTGACAAACCAATGGGTGAAACTGAAATAGGTACAGATGAAGGAACGGTCACTCCAATGAAAGGCTGTGTGTATGAAGACGAGAAATGTATGCATGCCGTGCATATTGGCAGGGTAATGAGGAAGGGAGTAGAGACGATAAAGGAGAGAAACAAAAAGAGAAGAGAGAAGGAGAGCCCATATACGAAGAAGTCCCCTGTCTAAAAAGAAGTTACGGTATCCTGCGTCGTGAAATTATTCACGACATAAATTAAGATGGAAGGAGTCTTAGCATGCACGAAATCAGCCATTTACACTCTCCAAGGTCAAAGAGAAACAACGAGCTCACCGTAACCACAATTTCCCACCACCGCTCTTCTCCCTGACGAGCTCCCACCGTCGCCGGCCAAGCGACCGTCCGCTAAGCGCATCGAGCAACGTCTGCTTGCCCTCCTCCGTTCCTTCATATTCCAAAACCCACTCTCCGAACCATCCCTCGCCCATATCCCCCTCGTCGCCCATCCTCAGCCGCACAACCCTCGCCGTCCACGCGTACTTCTTCACCAGTGCATATCCCTTGGGCGAGTGCGGGCTGGGCACCTTGGTCGCCGAGTGCACGAGCGTCAGCTGGGGGACGTCGTCGCACACAGGCAGCCGGCTGATCGTGTACGTGAGGTTCGCGAGCGGCGGCATGATGTGCGCGTAGTAGAACGGCGACGGGAGGTTCAAGGGCTGTTCGAGCGGGAGGAGGTCTGGCGGGGTATATGGGACGAGGAACTCGCCGTTGAATAATAGCCACTTGCGCTGAGAGGACGTGGAGCCCGAGCTGCTGCTGTTGCTCGGGTAGCTGCGCGACGAGTGCAGTCGAAGGGTAGGGAGTGTGTCTGATGCGGCGGGCGACGCGTCGTGCCCTTCCGATGAGCCGTCTTCCGAGCTCGGTGGGACATACCCGAGGTTGCAGACGACGTCGCCGGTCGAGAGATGCTGCCATAGACCCGCCTCTTCCAGTTGCCTTTCGCAGCTTACTAAACTCTCATCCCCGTCCTCCAGTTTTGTGCACGGCACAAATACCCGCAGAATGGGTGCACGCAGACGCGTGGTGGCTATGCAGAGGTCGTGCGGGGATGCCAAGGACGAGAGGGGCGAGATATTCAACGGGCTATCGCGGCCGACAGCGATCTCCGAGATAGACGAGTCACTGGAGGTGTTTACCGAGGCGAAGCGCCTATTTGGGCGCTTCAGAGAAGTCGCGAAGCCGTGCTCATCGGTCGCATCTTGGTGGTAATGGGCACTGGTGCCTCGGCGCCAACTGCTTGAGTAGATCTCGAGCGCCCGAGGCACCTCCGGTGGCGGCGGACGTATGCCATTCTTGCCAAAAATAGACAGACGTCGCTTTGGGGAAGCTTCATTGCTTGACATCATCGACGTGAGGCTGTTCGCTGAGGGACGCGGGCCGTGAGCGGCTTTTATTGACCGCAATGCCTCGTGCTCGGTGCCGGCATTACCGCGCAAACTGATAGTCGTACTAAATTTACCATTGGCGTTGATGCTCCCGTTGGTCGGCTGACTGCGGCTGCGTTCGTGCCTTGACCTCGTGTTGATAAGGTCTGTAGGATTTGGCGCTGGAGATGGTAGTTGTGTATAAGCAAGGGGCGCTGGAAATGTTAGCTCGCGCAGGCTCTGGACTGGAGAGAAACGAGACTTGGATTGGACTTCTTCCGGTTCAAGGGGCATTGGTTCGGACGAACTATGAACCAGAGATTGCAACAGCAACACAAAACGCGAGTGCGCTCGCGCTAAAGCAACGAGTTTTGACGTATGCTCGTCATCTTCGAATGTGGGGTATAGAGACGTCAAAGTCCGCAGGGCATGCATAGGATATCGATGAAGGGGAAGACGTTGGGATATCACTGACGACAAATCCAAAATACGACATCAGTATGTGCATACGAACGTGTAACGATAAAATTAGGGAGGGCGGGAAAGGCGGACATACAGAGGAGATCCAGATCGCGGATGGATACTTGGACATCGTGATAATGATTCATGTCGCGGATCCGCAGAGCTTGTGCGTATCCGGGCACATAGCGGGCGAGCACGACGTCCTTCAGAGCCAAGTTCGCAAACAAATCGTGCAATGCCTTGCATGTTGTAAACAGGGGGTAAACGTCGACCCAGTCGAGATGTGAGAGAACCGCGGCGAGAGTGGGGGGTATTTGGAGTGCAGTGAGAAGACAGAGAGAAGAGTGCTTCATGCGGGGCATGAAACTCGAAAGAACACGACCTCTTGGGTGTGGATTGTGGTGTACGCGTTTGGCTGGCCTTGAATTAGGTTGCGGTGGTGGATCAGGCAGCTCTTTCTTGCTCCAAGATGGAGAAGAAGAGTGCGATGATGAGGTATGTTGGCCTCGCTGCACATCGTTTCTCGATATTGATATCTGCGGTGCATGCGAGGGCCTAGGGATGGATGGTAAGGGTCGCGCCGAGTTTGGAGTTCGAGAGGTGGTGCCATAATTGCGGTTGCCTCCGCTGTCAGCCGTTGTGAGAGGCATCTGTGAGGTCACTACTCCAGGATAGAGACTGAGAGGTCGCATAGGTGGGAGCTGCGATGGAGGGCTCGAATAGAGCGTCATTTGTATGGAAAAGTGGGCGATAACCACCTAAAAAAAGGGAAATAGGAATTAGAAGGGACTAGAGAGGATCGCGACATATACACAAACGATAGTGTGCGGGGGTTAAACGTTAAACGTTAGAGGGCGAACGGGAATCTGATTGTTCCCTGTTGAAGCTGGATGTGGAAGGCACGCATGAATGAAATAAAGCAAGTTTACAAGTCAGCTCCGTCCACCATTCATTTCAACTCTGACGTCGAGATAATTGCCTAGCCTTGGCGTCACGTGCGATGCCGTAATGATCCTTTTCCGGCGCATCAACTTTTCAGCATAGCCCAGCCGAGGCAAGCCCCTCTGTATTACTCTCTTCAATCAACCATGGTGCGTACCCACAACGTCCTCGCCGCACTCACTGCTCATATTTTTTCAGGGAAACGATCTTGAGCGCCAAGTTTTCGGAGGCTCTGAATCTGAGCTTTCATCTGACGAGGACGATGGTGAGTGCCACGCCAGCAATTACCCATGCTACT
Organism: Flammula alnicola; assembly: GCA_015499995.1. Lineage (NCBI taxonomy): Eukaryota > Fungi > Basidiomycota > Agaricomycetes > Agaricales > Strophariaceae > Flammula > Flammula alnicola. The sequence continues at coordinate 122,292 of JADNRV010000086.1, read as the reverse complement.
TTCAAACAAAGAATTTGGGCTCACTTGTCTCACTTTACAGAAATCCAGCAGCAACAAAAGCCGGCGTCTCTACCCAGGCCCCGTGCGTCGAAGCCACGAGATGCCTATGAGTCATCTGGAGGGGACTCTGAGGACGATTATGTCCAGGAGGCGCGCCCGTCTTCAGTCGGCAAAGCACAGAAACGCAGCTCGCTAGGGAGGAAGTCAGCTACGAACGAGGATGGAGAGCCCAAGGTGCAGAGGAAGAGGAAAAGAAAACAGCCGGTTGAAGTAGACCTCAGTGACCTCCCACCGGAACAGGGTGAGTTTGCCTTGTGAAGTTTTTCGTGTGTTGGCTTCTCTTCGTGTTCGCATGGTTGTTCAATTTTTTCCATTTCTGCGTGTGATTCAGACCGAGGATCACTCGGTTATGGCAATCGTTCATCCGATTAACTATTTCATTTCCTTATGCAGCGAACAAAATCCGTTTGGACATGAAGATTGATGAGATCCTACGGAGCAAAAAGTCGAAGCCAAGGAAGAAGAAGAATAATGACGAGGTGTTGGATAGTTTCGCGGACGACGAAGTGGCGAGGCTGAGGGAGACGATGAACAACGCTGTTGATGAGGATATCAGATCGAACCAGGAGAAGCTCCCAGCAATGGCGAAACTGAGGCACTTACCCGAGGCGATGGAGACCTTACGCAAGTGCGTGCTGCTTTTCATTTAACATTCATCTCCATTCCCCCCGGGTATTCTAATTTACAAACGCCGCACTTAGAGCATCCCTCGCCCAATCCATGATCGACAATAACTTACTAGAAGCTGTGCGCCGCTGGCTCGAGCCCCTACCGGACCGGTCCCTCCCTGCGCTCAATATCCAGCGCGAATTCTTCAACATCATCAAGAAGATGGAGTTCATTGACAGCGCAGTGCTCAAGGAGTCTGGGCTCGGTCGTATTGTGCTGTTCTACACCAAGTGCAAGCGCGTGACACCGGACATTACACGCATCGCGAACGACCTCGTGTCGGTGTGGTCGCGGCCTATCATCAAGCGGTCGGCATCGTATCGGGACCGCATCGTGCCCGTCGCCCAAGATGGGGGAGATGGCATCGACATGCGTGCGGGTGAGAGGCTCAACGCGATCCTGGCGAGAGCGAAGGTGGCAGAGAAGGGCCGCGTGAAGCGGAATGCGGTTATGATCCCACAGAGGGAATTGGGAACCTATACAGTTGCGCCGAAGATGAACGCGGGGATTGGACGGGGGAGTGTTAGTGTGGACGTGGACGTGGAGAGGAGGAGGAAGAACGCGGAGAGGCTGAGGAGCTTGACGAGGAAGGTCAGCATGAAGTAGGCGAGGCGGAGAAGCCAGGCGATCGCGCATTTTGGATGTACAATTCAACTGCTCTTTCGGTTTGAATCTCTTTGTCGGGCCGCGGTTCCTAGGACCCTTCTAGATCCCTTCCTTTCCCTTTCTGGTCCTTCTCTCCTCTTTTACTGCTTAGAGTCATCCAATTCGGCACTCGGTGCTCTCATGGGATGTGTACGCTCTTTTTCTTCTGTGTGTATTTATTTTCCGGGCCATGTATTTTTTAAATTGAGAGCAATACATTTGATTGTGGCGCTTATGATATCGATAGGGGTATCCACGTTCGCCGTCGTACTTAGGCTACTTACTCGAATTTCTATGTCACGAACGTGGGTCTATGGTAGGTGCACTCGTGGTACTTGCATAGTGCAGAACCCAGACGCACTCATGGTGCTTAGAGAAGGTAAGGCAAAGTCACTGTTACATGACTATAATATAGAACTTATGCTCGTTCAATGCAACTGTCGGACGGAATGGGGAAGGGTGGAGATATCGTTATCATCAACGTAAAGTATGAAGTAGGTCAGCCTCCTTTCTCCAGCTGAATTATTTTCCGCCATCCAAATGCAGTCTAGTTTCAAGTTTGCGGAGAAAGCGAGCGGTTATACAGAACAGTAACAAATGGACCAGAATAGCTTACAGTAAACTTTGTCGAGACTCCATCTAGACAATAAGTTTGGGGAGTACGCTAGTGCGAGGGGGTGTCACTAGCCAGTTTTCAATGTGAGCTTCGAGTCTACCTTTAGCATGGAAAGGATTTATGTCATGATATCAGATCACCGTACAGTCATAGCTAAAATGGTACAGCCCAATCTGGCAAGTCTCACAGAATTAGTAACCAAATAAGTCTGCCCCTCGGGGACTCCTAAAGTTAAGCGCCGGCAGAATATCAATATGGCTGTCGTGCATTATCACCATCATGATGGAATGACTCCACCTCCGAGTTGCCAACTTACCTTCCTTAAGCACGAAGGTCCGAAAATCTCAGTGTGTCTAGCTTTGGCAACTGGCCTCGCCTCAACATCGTTGCAGGCTGTCAGAGTCATGAGACTCTCTTGAAACGTATGGCACTGATGCCTGCTTCCTCGAGGCCTCGGATGAAAGACATATGACATTCGGCAGACGCATTCCAGGATATAGCATTCCGAGTCCTGACACGGACGCAAATCCAATTCCGTCCCTTTTGAACTCTTCAGACTCTTGGTCCCTCGTTCCTCGCTACAAAGTCCACCCAACAAAATGAGCAGTTATACGATGGCAAATTTAGGCAGGAGTGTGAAGGCCTGGGTCAAGTCCGATGATCCGCTAATGAAAGATGGGCACCCCAACGACATCGTGGTACTGTAAGCTCTCTCCCTACCTTTTTGCCGATACAAATTTCGCTGAGTCAATTCTCTAGAGTTATGGGTCCAACCGGTGTTGGTAAGAGTTCTGTAGGAAATTTTGTTTTCTTTAAAAACTCTTCTTGGACGCTTATCTATAACATCGTAGTTCATCAATACTCTCCTAGATGAAGGCCAGCCCAGGATGATCGTTGGGGGGAGCCTACAATCATGTACTGCGCATATATGTCCCGTAACGATAACGGAAGGTGTGCCCATACCCTACAGTAATCACTTCAAAGGAGGCCGCCTTGTCATCGTGGACACTCCGGGATTCGATGACACAAATTATGGGGACGACTCGAATATACTGAGGCGCATATCCCTTTGGCTAGCCGGATCGTGAGCTGAGATTCCGCTCAAGCCATTGAATATGATTTAACATTTAACATTCTCTGAAGGTATCGCGACAAAATGAAATTGAGCGGCGTTGTATATCTCCACGACATATCGCAGACCCGTATGCTGAACAAGACGAGTCGCAAAAATTTGGCTATGTTCCAAACATTGGTCGGGAAAGATGCACTCAAAACGGTTGTCCTGGGAACTACGAAATGGGGCTTGGTGCCAGACCATAACACAGCTTTGGCGCGCGAGCAGGAGTTCATATCCACCCACTGGAAAGAAATGATCAAAGCGGGATCGCATGTGTTCCGGATCCAGGATGGTGATGAGGGGCCCAAGTCTGCCTGGAATATCGTCAACTATATTCTTGGCGAAATCATCAAGCAAGTGAACATTGACGGATATCTCAAGATACAGAACGAGTTGGGCAAAAGTCTATGGGCCTTGGTCAAGCCTGACGATGATCCGATAATGATAGATGGAAACCCGAACGACATTGTGATACCGTAAGCGCCGCCCCCTCTACCGCATTAGCGATAGAAATTTCGTTAAGTCATTTACCGCAGAGTTATGGGTCCAACCGGTGCTGGGAAGAGCTCTGTAGGTAACTTTCACTTAATATTCCTTCTTGGACTCAATTATCACAGTTCATCAAAGCTCTCCTGGCTGAAGAAAGCCAGACCCAGTTGATCGTCGGACACACCTTGAAATCATGTACTCCACATCTAATTCCCGTGATCGTAATGGACGGGATATCCATCCCCAAAAGCAATCGGCTCAAAGGGGGTCGACTCATCGTCGTGGACACACCCGGGTTCGACGACACTTACGTCGACGACTCTGAGATTCTGAGGCGCATATCCGTTTGGCTAGCCGCATCGTGAGATCTCTCAATTCTCCAACTGTTCATGAACCGATTTAATGTTCTCTGAAGTTATAGCCAGAAGATGAAGCTGGGTGGCGTCATATATCTCCATGACATATCACAACCCCGTATGCTGGGCACGACTCGTAGAAATTTGGATATATTCCAAAATTTGGTCGGGAAAAAAGCACTAAATTCAATCGTTCTAGGAACTACGAAATGGGGCTCGGTGCAACCTAAGACAGGTTTGATACGCGAGCAGGATCTCCAATCGACCTACTGGATAGACATGGTCAAAGCAGGATCATCTGTGTTCCGGGTCGCTGAGGGAGCCCAATGTGCCCGGAATATCGTCAATCATATTCTCTGCGAAATCGACAAGCAAGTGGGGGTCACCAGATCTCTCAAGATACAGCAGGAGTTGGTCAACATGAAGAAAATCATTCCTGAGACGGACGCAGGCAAAGCTCTGAAATACTCCCTCGACCAATTGATCGAGATGCAGAAGAAGAGAGCGGAGGACCTTAGGACACAGGTGAAGAGGATCAACGACGAAGAACTTCGCAAGGAGTTCGAAGCGGGAGAGGAGAAACTTCGACGACTGGTGTACACGGCGAAAGAAATGAGGGTGCCACTCTCGCGTCGCCTCAAGAAATTTTTCGATATGGTAAGTCTTCATACTCCCCATCTGCAGATGTTACGAGGCTGTTTGACAAGGATTTCACAGGGATAGTGTCGGGAGATACGCACTCGAAGTCTGAGGATACGTTTCGCTACCAATTCATGTACTGGTTACCTTTATACATTTGCGTGGCAGAATTTCGTCTCGTTGAATTTCAGCGAAGCAGACCAATTCTGAGCACTTGCCACTGGTAGGGATTCACATTGTATGCGAAGCGGGCGATAGCATGCTAGAGAATAGACAAGCTTCGCCAGTTGTCTCGGCAAGCGATTTGGTGTGGTGCAGCAATGGTGCAGAGACCTGGCAGAGTTTCTTGTAGTAGTGTCCAAAGAGCCACGTCATCAGAGATAGCTAGCATATGTGTGGTGAAGGAATAAAAAGACGTAGAGAATACATGATCTCTGAAGCATGGTCGATATGCGAACTTTGAAAGTAGTCGCAGCTGGTGACATGATACTGAATAGCCTAAGTAGAATGAGAGAATTTATCTTCGCTAAACTTAGACTACCGTGACCACCTGTGACGGTCGGCTACCGCACACTACACGGACCGAGCGTATCTAGCTTACCACATATATACTTCCGTTCCGTTTTCTCTCTTTCCGCTCATATTTCACTTACAATATTCACGTTCTATCCAAGAGAGCACGGACCACTTTAAAAACATATAAAAGCCCTATGTATTTATCTAAAATACCTAGCTTACTTCGAACAGAGACTTTACCCTAGTTATCTCTCGGAGACTCTAAGCTATTCCGTGTGTCACTACCTCTACTGAGAACATCAGTCACGCTATTGTCACATATTTTTAACTTCCAACAAGTTCTCTAAAAAACAAGAAAACCTCAAGCTCGTCGTTGGATACACCTTGGTCTGATCAACCGAGACCCCCTAGACAAGACTAGCAACCCAAAGTACGTTCCAAATTTTTTCTTCAAAAAATAATCCTTCTGCTTTCATGTCTACCCGCATTTTGCGAAGCAACGTGACTGTACCGGCTGCCGTGGCGGATGTAATCGCTCCACAGCATGCCGGATCAGTGCCGAGTAACTCGGATCACAGCACCAGCGATTCGGAACTCACGGCACTGGATGAAGATGAGAAAGCCGACAGCTCCCCACTTGCGCGTTCCTTCAGCGAAGTGGTGATGCCAAGGCACCTACGAAAGGCTACGCCTACCGTGGAAGAGACTCCAGACGATCTTGAATCTAATCAAGAGGCACTCTGGAAGGAGACTCCCGAGTTTGCTACTCCAGTGGCAGACCCGGGATGGATCCCGGTTAGCAGATCTAAGAATAGAAAAGGTAATAAAATACCTGAATCTAGCCCTAGAATTAGTAAAATAAATTTTCCCATTGAAAGGAAAATTTTACCTGCTACGTTACTGCCCGAAGTAATTAATCGCGCAGAGAATGCAATGTCGATCAGTGATCGACAGAAAATTGCAAGGAGAACGTCGGCTATGGAATTAGCCGCATCAGACTCTGACTCAGAGTCACTCTCAGCAGGGCCATCCAACCTCGAAAAGGGGAAAGGGATAGACCCGCGAGAATGGGGCAACATCGAATTTATAGACGGTGGCCTCGAGGCTCAGAAAGACGCCCTGCTAAACTACGAAAGGTTGAATAGCCCCTCGGAGTTAAGTTTATCAGGCCCAGAAGCAGAAGACCCTGAGAGTGATCGGAATAAAGTTCTGTCAGAAGAACTTGCTTCCGTCAGGGCCGAGCTTGCTGCCCAGGCTGAAGCCGCAAAGGAACGCTTGCGGGAACTCGAGGCGGTTGTAAAAACCTTAAAGTATAGGGAGATTGCAACTACCAGCGAAATAAAGCCTGTAATAGCTGAGCTGCAGGCACCGGCTAAAAGAATTAAATCTGACCGCAAAGCATCAGAGCCAGTGAGCCAAATAGCGCCGAAAAGTTACCTGGGTAAGGCATTTAAGCGCCTGTCTCGCGGCCCGAGCAAAAAGGATTTTTCTTCTAGCTCCGGCGGCGACACCCCAGATGGCTCAACAAACTCGGACTCAAGCTCAGATGACAGCGAGACAGAGGAAGATGACTTAGGCAAGAAAAAATCTAAGTCTTCTAAACTTAAGTGTAGTTTGAAACCAATACCACCTGCCACGTACAACGGGGCGCCTATTATGAAAGATTTTCATCAATTCATGACGGACGGCACCGCCTACGTGGATGAAGGGCGAGTTGAGAAAAACCGTAAGGTTTTTGTCCTTTCAAGATTTCTCAAAGGTCGGGCACGGGATTTCTATGTCCAGGAAGTGGCAGTGAACCCATATAAGTGGAGATTAGAAAAGTTCTTTAAGAAACTATTTAATCACTGTTTTCCGGCTGACTTCAAGTCACAACAAAGATTAGTACTAAACCGTACCTTTCAAAATGAAAAGCCAGTCAAGGAATTCTCTTATGAACTCAAAGAGCTTTTCAGCATTATTGGGGATATCTCCCGAAGCGAACAGGCTCGAAGATTCTTCGATGGCTTAAGGCCGGAACTACAATCTGATCTTGTAAAGAATGACTACAATAAGGAGACATCATCCTTAAAGGAGATGCTAGTACGCTGCGAGAAAACGGAGAAAGCGAATCTTCTGGAGAACAAAAGAGGATATCGCAAGGACCAGAACTCTAAAAGTTCGGGGCCCACTCCGCAGAAGTCAACGCAAAAGTTTAACTCGCGTGATAGAGTTCCTGAGAGGGAACCGAACAGGCAACGTGGCGATCGTAATGATCGGCGCGACGAGAAGGCGATCGCACAACCTGGCCGCGAGCGCCGCGCCGAGCTTTCCCAAAAAGAAAAGAACGAGCTCCTAGCAGCAGGCAAGTGCTTCGTTTGCAAAGAAACGGGACATGTCTCAAGACAGTGTCCGAAAACCTTAAATATGAGGTCAAAGTTTAAAGATAAAGCACCAGGAGTGAGCCTAGCACAGATTGACATACCTAAGGGTCCGGGGAGCCTGTCAGCAACGACGGAGTACCTGTCACTAGGTAATGTGGAATTAAACCAGGTACGGATTGGCCGCAGGGCTAAGAAAGCTGCAGAGAAGGCGGCTCGCCTGCAGAAGTTCAAGAGCAAGCGCCTAATGGGAAAACCAATTGACACGGCGCTTAATCGACTATTGGCAAGCCATGCCTTGACGGTTAACGGAACAATAGTAGAGCTCGACTTCGAGGGGCGGGAACTAGAAACGGACCCGTACCTGATAGAGGCGAAAATTAGCTTAGAGGAGGTGATATGGAGGGCAAGGATACCATTACCAATTGAGTGGTTACTGAACCCAGAATTCCAGCCTCTGGCCCACATAGGAGAAATACTAGGCGCTGAAGAAAGATGGAATAACCGTATAGGTGACCCACTTAGACTGCAAGTGATGGACCTCATGGAGGCAGCGGGTGTTGAGCCACGGGACCAGGCAACGGGACCGGGTAGATTCACAGTGTACAGAGAAGCAGAAAGCATGTGCGTTTACGATGCTTCCTGGGACTTCACTGTTTCTGTGGGGTTCTCAGACCTGCAGAATCCGACATGGGATATGGCTGGTCATTACAACCAGAAGAGAAAAGAGTCATATAACGACTTACTCGGGGTATTAAACGACGAACCCTTCCCATATGCAATACGCAAGACGAGAGACACCTCGGTAATGATGTATAGGTGCGAAGAGCGCGACCTTCTGATTTACGACAGAGGCGACTGCTTCGAGGTTGTCGATCGTCGGCGAATCGGTGAGAAAACTGTGGCGTATCCTCTTGTGCCCGGAAAGACGCCCAGCGGTATTCTGATTAAGACTATAGCCAGAGAATGGCTGAAGGAGAGGGGTGAAACCCCGTACATCCAAGGCCAGCATCGGGGAGCAATGGGAGACGCGTTAGGCGCCCGGGCGGCGTACGTACTATGGATGCATGGAGAGTACTACGGCGACGACGTGGATGACCCAGAAAATCTAGCAAAAGATAGGTTCTGTGTTTATCAAGTAGACGATGAGCACCATGTAGTAGTGGACTCACGACCTGATACAGAACCCTTGCTAATTCCGTCTTGCATCCTTGCTAACCCGGAGTTCTGTCTGCCGCTCTGGTATGACAACGAGCTCAGGAAGAATGGTGGACAGGACGAACCGGCGCTGTGCACGCGTTGGACACGGAACATGGGCGAAGCTCTCGTGGAAGGGTCTCTGTCGGCAATTCGTGATGGAGCAGAGATTGATTTCGCTCCTAGGGAAGAGCCCTTGACGGCTGTTCGACGAGGAGAATGGATACACTTCGTGGTGAAAACAACAGAGGGCACCTCCGAGTGTTGGCTGGGAGTTGAGAGGCTACAGAACCACAAGTTCGACGTGTACATCTGGCTGATGAAGCAGGTGCACTCACGACTGGACAGCCGCGGGAACACTGGAGGTGGACCGGATGACCCGGGAGATCCCAAAATAGATTACCTCGGTCACGATCATGATCATGATCAGTCGAAGCCAGACGCGGGAACAAAACCCAAAACGGATGACCCCGATCAAGATCAAAATCAGACCCTGAACGTGTGTGGCGTCCAAGTTAAGTCTGGGACGTACGCCGCGCTACAGAGGAATGCGGCGTCGACGCGGGACTTTGAGAGAAAAATCCCTAAACCCCTAGTAGTAGTGGTAAAAATCGAAGGACAGCCTGCAAGAGCTCTCTTAGACTCTGGCTCCCTGGGAGACTTTATGTCCACGGCGCTGGCAGACCAATTGCGTGTGAAACGCACTGAGCTCGAGAAGCAGATTCCTCTGCACCTGGCAGTGCAGGGGTCTCGTTCTAAAATCAGCCACGGAACTACATGTGGATTCACTTATCAGAAGATCAGAGAACAAAGATACTTTGATATCATTAATCTGTCTAACTATGACTTGATTCTGGGAACCCCATTCTTATTCCAGTACAAGGTGACAATGGGACTCAATGATAGCAGAGTTATCATTGGGAGCGACACCGCACTACCTATTGTGGGACCTAATGTAACTACATTGTCTTCGCGCGCTATGGACATGTCTGACGAGGCTGTGGACAGGGCGCGTGCGGAATTAATGAAATACGCACTACCTCTTTGCGGCAAGGCGATGAACACGCCGCTGCCACCGTTACGCGCAATTAATCACACGATTCCGCTAATCGATGAGAAATTAATATACCCATGGAGACCGTCCAGGTGCCCTGAGGCACTTAGACCCCAGTGGGTGGAAAAGCGTAATGCTTACCTTAAGACGGGGCGCTGGAAAATCACCAGCTCGGGAAACACAGTCCCGATGCTCTGTGTCAAGAAGGTCGGCAAGCCGGCGAACGATCCGCAGCTTCGGACTCTGGTAGACCTGCGAGCGCGCAATAAAAACACCGTGAAAGTGTCCTCACCGCTACCAGACATGGACGGAATCTTACGACGCGTTGCGAAGGGCGCCTTTCGTTCGATTATCGATGGACAAGATGCCTATGAGCAAATCCGGATCATCGACGAGCACGTAGAGCGCTCGTCAGTAACGACTCCTGATGGAAATATGGTGAGCTTGGTCATTCAGATAGGTGATTGTAACGCACCTGCGACGTACCAAGCCCTGATGAACTATTTGTTCTCGCCATATCTGGGCCAATTCATGGACGTTTACCTGGATGACATCGTAGTCTATTCAGAGACCCTCGATGAACATGCCAAACATATTAAAATCATCATAGATATTTTAAAACGGGAGCGACTGTACCTTAGTGAGAAAAAGCTCCATATCTTGTGCAAAGAAATGAAGGTTCTCGGGCGAGTAATCGACGACCAGGGAATAAGAATGGATCCTGCAAAAGTCGACTCGGTCGTAAACTGGAAAACGCCAATGAACCGTGACTTACTTCGCGGGTTCGTAGGATCTGTCGTCTACCTCGGGGGTGATCTCCCGGGGATAATGGTACCAATGGCGGTTCTAAATAATGTTACCGGCGACACAGTGCCGTTTCGTTGGGGATTTACAGAGCAGCGAGCATTTCAGGACATTAAAAAGATTGTCCATGAGATGAAGGAACATAGACGCGTACCTTTAGATTACTCGAAGGGTGCGCCACCTATTAACGTCGTAACGGACGGCTGCTTAACAGGAATTGCGGGCGTTGTGAGCCAGGGAGAGGACTTCCGAACGGCGAAGGTTGCAGCGTTCTACTCAGCAAAACTGAACCCCGCGCAGCAAAACTACCCCGTGCATGAAATAGAAATGCTAGGCGGGGTTGAAACGATGCTCCGGCACAGGGATATCCTGCAGGGAGCGAGTTTTAGATGGTATACGGACCACAAGGGACTAATTCACTTACTTGAGCAGAAGAACTTGTCTGGCAGACAAGCTCGATGGCTCGAGAAGATCTCGGAATTTGATTTCGAGGTAATTTATGTCCCTGGAGCCGAGAATATCTTGTCAGACGCGCTGTCGCGGATGTATTCAAACGATGCGCCAGGTACAGTACGAGCGAGAAGTGAATACACGTACTATGATAACTCTGATAACGATGCCCTGGGACTACATAGGATTTCCATGCCTGTAGTTGTAGGCAACGAAGCGAGAGCGGATGCTCGACCCCGAAGGGCGTGTCGCGATCAAACGTCAGACGACGCATATCGAAGGCGAGCAGGTGGCGCACAACCCAGTGTCATGGGGGCGCCTGGAGCAGCTGCGTCGACTCGAGCTGCTACGAAAACTGTGAGGAAGCAGGTTAGAAAGAAAGCCACGGCGACTGCAGTTGTCGAGGCACCTTTGTCTGCTGCTGAAGAAGTTCGCGAAAAGCCTGTACTCACCAAGGAGTCTCCTGCTGATACAGCTCCAAAGGCGAGGAGAGGTCGTAAAAAGGCCGCGCCAGCAGAATCCGAGAGGCCGGAAACCTCCAAAGAAATCGCGGCACGCCTCAAAGACTTGGTGATCTTGAAAGGCCCGCGTGAAGTCGTACCAGATTCGCCTGTACCAGAGACCCGAAACGACGAAACGACGAGCGACGGAAACAATTGCGGGGTCGCTGAAACTGTGCGCGTCGAAGGTATAGATGTCGAGAAAGCGATAAGAGGATTGTACCGAGAGGACAAGCTGTTCAAGCTTGTCCTCGAGAATCCTAAGGAATATAGAAATTTCGTTGTAAAAAACGGGTTAGTATATCTGAATAGCAGCGAGAAGGAGTTGCTTTGCATACCTGACGCCAAAGCAAATGGTCGTGCGGTCCGAGAAATATTGATTTCAGAGGCGCATTCGCTGCTGGCACATCTTGGAGCGCTGAAGACGCTGGACTACCTGAAGGGCAGTTACTGGTGGAAAGAGATGGTGGGGGATGTGAGGAGCTTCTGCGAGAGTTGCATGACATGCAAGCGGAGCAAACCTAGCAACCAGAAGCCGTACGGACTTCTGAACCCACTCTCAGTTCCGGGTAGGCCATGGGAATCGATAGGCATCGACTTCGTCGGTCCTCTGCCCGAGTCTAATAATAGAGATGGGTACTTCACGTCAATCACAGTCGTGATCGACCTTCTCACGGCTATGGTACACTTGGTACCTAGCCGGATTGACTACACAGCTCGCCAAGTGGCTGAGCTAGTATTTGAAGAAATTTATAAGTTACATGGACTACCTAAGTCTATTGTAAGTGATAGAGATGTGCTTTTTACGAGCGCATTCTGGCAGCACCTGCATGGGTTGCTCGGCACTAAATTAAGAATGTCGAGCGCTTATCACCCTGAGTCCGACGGATCAACGGAACGCGCGAACCGAACAATCACGCAGATGATACGTCAGTGTATTGGCGCTAAGCAGAAAGACTGGGTGGCTAAACTACCTGGCATTGAGTTTGCAATTAATAATGCGCGGTCTCAGAGCACAGGGTATGCGCCGTTTTTTCTGAATACGGGGCGTATGCCTAGATCGATGGTCTGGAAGACTCCGCAGAGTGAGGAATACCCAGGAGTCCGGGTTTTCGCACAGAAGATAAAATTAGCGATCATGCAAGCGCATGATAGCATTTTGGCCGCACGCGTGAAGCAAGTGCGCAACGCAAATAGGCGGCGCCAAGTTTCACCATTTGCTAAGGACGACCTTGTCTATGTATCTTCAAAGAACATGACAATTCCGAAGGGATTGGCTAGAAAATTCATTCCTAAGTACATTGGACCCTATAAAATTCTTGAGGATTACGGAAATAATTCTTACAAGCTAGAACTGCCTCGCAGACTAAAAATTCGCGGAGTGCATGAGGTCTTTCATTCAGCGTTGCTACGTATACACGTGCCGAATGACGACAGATTATTCCCTGGGCGGCTTGAAAACCAAGTCGGGGAATTCGGAGATGACAACGAGACAGAATGGGTCGTCGATCGCATTTTGTCTCATTCCGGAGTGCACGAAAATAGCACTTTTGAGGTCCGCTGGAAAGCGGGTGACATTACATGGTTACCCTATGCGGATGTAGCAGGTTTAGGTGCTTTGAATGAATATTTCGAGGTCCTTGGGATCGAAAAAATTTCCGAGCTGGAGATGGGAGCGGGAAATCCACCCGCAGACCCCCAGATTTTCGTAGGGAATATTATCTTGGCAGATGAAACTTATAAAAAGGGGACATCTTATTATTTTTTCACAGGTCTCTTCCCTTATTCCCACCGGAGTTTACCTGTATCGACATCTTTACATCTACCAGCCCCACATTCCTTCATCAATCTCACGATGTCAGCCCCTACTCCTGCTTCTTCATCCACTTTGGAACTCAAATTCTCGCACACCGGCCAACACGTCTTCGCCAACTTGGTGGTTGCCCCAGATGGTAATTCATTCACGCTCACCAACGCCGCCACTGGGGAGTTCTTCTCTTACATCAAAGAGTTGTTCATTGTCTACCTACGCTACAACCGCACCCTCAGAGACGAGGGTTATGACGATGCACGCGCAGCCCCTGCGGGCTACTGGAACTTCGTGGCTGCCATGGCACAAGAGCCTGGCTTCGAAGGCGCATTCGCGACGGTCACGGATGCCGGTCAGCTCGTCATTGCTGGCAAGTCCATGACGCTCGTCAACGTCTTTGGACCGCCGCCCACCATTCCACCTACCCCAAAGAAAATCGCCAACGCACCCGCGGGGCCACCTACTCCCTTTACGCCGGCTCCCAAGTCCAAAGCAAAGCCTGCGTATGCCGCCATGCATGCCGCGAGCCCCAGCGCTAAGCCCAGGAAGGCTGTACCTGACGATGTGCGTCGCAAACGCTTAGTCCACAACCTGATCGTCGATCAGCTAGGAGCGTTGCAGGAGGGAGGGAAGTCAGAGGAGAAGAAGAGGAAGGCTCCAGCTGAGCCCGTGGCTGGCACGATCCGTCAGCCCAAGCCCGACGCTGGAGCGCTGCGTTTCAAGAAACGCGCACGCGTCAACGACGGCAACGCGGGAGCGCCCGGGCCGTCCAGCGCTTATGGCGCACCTACCACACCTATCACTATTAACACACCCCTCGCGCCTCACCCTGCTCTCGTACGTGCTCGCGCAGAGAGGGTTCGGACCCCTGCTCCTGAGGCAGGTCCCTCGACTTTACCCGCCACGCAGGAACCCACCACCCTCATTGCCAGCTCCATCACGCCCGCGGATTTCTTTGACGGCGACTTGGACCTGGGAAGCTTCTTCGACGCCAACATGTTGGACGCCGACGCAGTTATGGGGGATGCGACGGAGACAGGAGATGCTCCGACGGACGTCGTGGGAGAGATGATTGGGGATACCCTTGCGTAGGACGCGCATTGGGGTAACAGGACGACGTTTATGCGGTCTTCGTAATACCGCAGAAGGGCGTATGTGACGGTCGGCTACCGCACACTACACGGACCGAGCGTATCTAGCTTACCACATATATACTTCCGTTCCGTTTTCTCTCTTTCCGCTCATATTTCACTTACAATATTCACGTTCTATCCAAGAGAGCACGGACCACTTTAAAAACATATAAAAGCCCTATGTATTTATCTAAAATACCTAGCTTACTTCGAACAGAGACTTTACCCTAGTTATCTCTCGGAGACTCTAAGCTATTCCGTGTGTCACTACCTCTACTGAGAACATCAGTCACGCTATTGTCACACCACCCGCACGCGCACGCTGTCACGCTTCATCTCACAAGAATCAACAAACAGATCTTTCATCGACTTCCCCGTCCCGTTCCTCTTCACTTCTGGCTGCGTGAATCCGTAGTGATGGTTCAAGTCCACCTATTCGGTGGTACACGGCTTCAAATTTGACGTGGGAGACTAGCTTGCCAATACTCGCCTTAATGTCGTTGCGATGACACATCTACCCTCAAGAAACGCATGGCAGCGAATCCTGGTGTCCTTGAGGTGTTATATTGGTAACATGAGGTTTAACCTATAGACATGCATCCAGCCAACCTCTGCCTTCCAGGATATAGAATGGCGAGTGCTCAGGGCGGACGTAAATGTTCGTTACCCTGCAAATATACTCTCTTGTCGTTCCTCCCGATACCGTCAGCTTCCTCAGAATTCCCACTGCAACATGACCAACAAATCGACGAACATGTGGGGTAGAAGTTCAAACATATCTGTGGTTAAGGATCCAATGATAGAAGGAGATCCCAATGACATTGTGATACCGTAAGTGAATTTTCTCCGCTTTCGACCAGCATCTGCGCTCAGAGAATTACTATCAGAGTAATGGGTCCAACTGGTGTCGGAAGAAGTTCTGTGGGTAATTTCCCTCTTAGAATCATCCGTAAATGCTGATTTTTGGCTGATATCTCAGTTCATCAATTCACTCCTAGGTCCCAATGATCGGAAGTTGGACGTTGGGCACGGCCTGGCTTCTTGTACCTCGGATATGAAGCCTGTAATCATAACTGAGGGCCCTCAACTAATGGGACGGCGGCTTGTTTTGGTGGATACACCGGGATTCAACGACACCATCTTGGACGACACTGAGATCCTGAAGCGTATATCAGTTTGGCTGACTGCATCGTGGGTGGTCCCTGTTGAGCGTGTCACGAGAGAATTCACTGTTGCATGCTCTGTAGATATAGCAACAAGATGAGACTAGCTGGCGTTGTTTACCTCGACGACATAACGCAGACCTGCCCACCAGCTTGGAAGGATCTGGATACATTTCAGAAATTGGTTGGAAAAGATGCTCTTCAGTCTGTCGTCCTAGGAACCACGAAATGGGCTCTCGTGAAACGTGATGTTGGTTTGGCACGCGAGCGGGAGCTTCGGTCCATTTACTGGACAGAAATGATCAACGCAGGATCGCCTGTTTTCCGCATCGATGGGGACGACAATTCTGCCCGGAAGATCATCGACCATATTCTCAACGAAATTAACAAGCAAGTGCCAGACGTCAACAGATTTCTCAGGATACAAAACGAATTGGTCGACATGAACAAAATTATTCCTGAGACGGATGCAGGCCGAACCCTGAAATATAGCCTCGACGAACTGATCGAAATGCAGAAACAGAGGGCACAAAAACTTAGGGCGCGGGCGGTGAGGGCTGATGATGAACAACTGCGCAGGCAGTTCGTCGAGGGAGAGAAGAAACTTGGACAACTTGTGCGGAAGGCGAAAGAGATGAAGGTCCCGCTTTCGCGTCGCATCAAGAAATTTTTCAATTTGGTAAGTCTTTCATAGTTACCTTCCCAAATGTTACGAGCATAATTAGTAAGGATGAACCTCCCAGTTATAATGCTAAAAAATATGCTCCAGATCCATTGCGCTACCATTTCACTTACAGGATAGCTTTACTTGTATGTATGCGCTGTACTTGCATAGCGGAATGCCTTCTCAGCGAATTTCGCCGGCTCTTCACTTCCATTGCAACGTCTCCAATTAAATTCGCTGTGCATGCAGCACTGCTTGTGAAGCCAAGCGGGATCAGGAGTTAAATGTTCAGTTGGTCTTCGACTGTTTCAATGTCGGCTTATCAGAGAAAGTGTACTCAGAGATTTCATGCAACCACACAGGATCCTTGTTGGCCTATATGGCGGCCAACATAGCACGGAGTCCACAGTAGGTGCCTATTATAATAAGAGCGCGCGCTTCCTGAGAAGGAACCGGAACACTAGTCCCTGAAGCGCCATATTACTTATACTTCTCTCGATATATGTATATGACATCTGTCTGGACTCTGTATCGGGGTTGTACAAAATTTGCTTTTTTTAGTCTCGATAACCAGGGCCAGTTGGTAAAAAAAAAAAGATATTTTACCTTTTATGATCTAGGTAGGTCGCCTTCAAGGAGGGAAGCATTCCATAACGAAGTTCTACTAACGGAACGGAACGAAGAAGAGATGGGAAGCTAAAGGAGAGTCGCGGTTGCTAGTACTTAACTTTATGCCCATTGGAAACAGCTTCCAGGCATTCATATTCGTGAATTATGGGGTTGGTGAAGTAAATAGACCAGAATACCGTAAAGTTGACTAAAGTTGACGTTCCATCTAGAAAAATGGCAAGATACTTATCAGGGAACAAGAGCAAGTGTGAGTTTAGTAGTATGAAAGTTGAACGTTGAATGTTAACTCCAAGAATTTATCCGATCACAAAGGATTTATGTTACATATTCGAGTATGTCGTAGCTAAAATAGCACGGGTTGTAGGTTATGTAGACAGCAAATGATTAGCGCACACGGTCAGTCCGTACCAGAGAAACCAGTGGAAGGAGGAAATCTAGTACTGTCTGATCGGCGCCCATCAGGCACTCCCTTGAGTTAGGCGCCGGCAGGATGTCACTGTATACGCTTGCAATTGCTCGGTGTCCTATGACTGCAATATATTTTTGTACATATGGCTGCGATGATCTATCTTTATGGAATGATTCTGCCTCAGTAACTTTCCCTACATACGAAGGCCCGGAAATCTCAATTGTCGTCTAACTTTAGGAACTAGCCTCACCTGAACATCATTGCCTGTCAGAGTCATGACTAATGGCACCGAAGCCTGGTTTCCTCGAGGCATCGGATGAAAGCTTAACGCAACTGATATCTCGCAGACGCATTGCAGAGTATAGGTTGACTGCTGCTAACGCGGACGCAAAACCCATTCCATCCCCTTTGCTCATTCCTACGTAGATTGGGTTCTCTGCAACAGAATACGCAACAATGAAAGGTGGACATGCTAACGACATTGTGATACTGTAAGCTCCCTCCCTGCTTTTCGCCAATAACACTTTCGCTGAATGTATTCAACATCTTAGAGTTATCGGTCTAACTGGTGCTGGGAAGAGTTCTGTAAGGTTTTTTTTCTTAAAAACTCTTCTTGGACGCTTACCTACAATGATGTTAATATCGTAGTTCATCAACACTCTCCTAGGTGAAGGCAAGCCCAAGATGATCGTCGGGGACAGCCTACAATCGTGTACTGTGGATCCATGTCCCGTAGACATAACGGACGATATTTCCTTCGCCAGCCGTGATCACTTCAACGGAGGACGGCTTGTCATTGTGGACACACCGGGATTCGACGACACTTATGTGGACGACTCGAAAATACTGAAGCGCACAACCGATTGGCTAGCCGCATCGTGAGAGATTCCGCTTGAGCCATTCACAATATAATTTAACATTCGCTGAAGGTATAGCAAGAAGATGAAATTGGGCGGCGTCATATATCTCCACGACATATCGCAAAGCCGTATACTGGACACGACTTGCAAAAAGTTGTACATGTTCCAAAAATTGGTCAGGAAAGATGCCCTCAGATCGATCGTCCTCGGAACTACGAAATGGAGCTTGGTGGACAAAGACACAGCTTCGAAGCGCGAGCAGGAGCTCAAAGCCAGCTACTGGTCGGAAATGATCAACGCAGGATCGCCTGTGTTCCGGGTTGATGAGGGCCGCAAATCCGCCTGGGAGATCATTAACTTTATCCTCAGCGAAATCGACAAGCAAGTGGGCATTGACGGATCTCTCAAAATGCAGCACGAGTTGGGCAAAAATCTAAGGGCGATGGTCAAGCACGATGATCCGATATTAAAGGATGGAAATGCCAACGACATTGTGATACCGTAAGCTCCCCCCAACTTCTTTACCAAATAAATTTCGTTGAGCCATTTACCGCAGAGTTATGGGTCCAACCGGTGCTGGGAAGAGTTCCGTAGGCAATTTTTTCGCTGAAAATTCCTTTTTGTCCTCAATTATCACAGTTCATCAATGCTCTCCTGGGTGAAGAAAGCAAGACCAAGCTGATCGTCGGACACAGCTTGAAATCCTGTACCCCACATCTACAACCCGTAATCATGACGGACGTGGTTTCCATGTCCCGTCATGATCAGCTCAAGGATGGCCGGCTTATCATCGTGGACACCCCAGGGTTCGATGACACTTATGTGGACGACTCGGAGATACTAAGGCGCATATCCGTTTGGCTAGCCGCATCGTGAGAGATCCTGCTCTAGCTATTCATGAACAGCTTTAACATTCTCTGAAGATATAGCCAGAAGATGAAACTGGGCGGCGTCATATATCTCCATGACATAACGCAAAACCGTATGCTGGGCATGACCCGTAGAAATTTGGATATGTTCCAAAAATTGGTCGGGAAAGATGCCCTTAAGTCTGTCGTCATAGGAACTACGAAATGGAGCTTGGTGCAACATGAGATAGCTTCGAAACGCGAGCACGAGTTCAAGTCTACCTACTGGGCAGAGATGATTCAAACAGGATCGCCTGTGTTCCGGGTCGATGAGGGCCGCAAATCCGCCTGGGATATCGTCAACTTCATTCTCACCGAAATAAACAAGCAAGCGGGCGTTGAGAGGTTTCTCAAGATCCAGCACGAGTTGGTCAAGATGAAGAAAATCATTCCTGAGACGGACGCAGGCAAAACTCTAAAATACACTCTCGACCAATTGATCGAGATGCAGGAGCAGTCGAGGGAGGGACGTAGGGCGCTGGCGGAAATTTCCAACGACGAAGAAACACGCAAGTGGTTCGAAGAGGGAGAGGAGAAACTTAGGCAAATTGTGCACATGGCGAAAGAGATGAGGGTGCCACTCTCGCGTCGCCTCAAGAAATTTTTCGATAAGGTAAGTCTTCACACTCCCCATCTGCAAATGTTACGAGGGGTGTTTTGACAAGGATTTCACAGGCATAGTGTCGGGATACGCACTCGAAGTCTGAGCAGGCGTTTCGCTACCAATTTCGTCTACTGGGAATATTTGTATAACTGTACACGGTTGTGATGGCACGGGACAATGCTTTCCCGCCGAATTCCAACGAATCATGTAGACCAGTGGCGGACACATTGATCGCATGCAAGGTAGACGCCGAATAAGCGCGCGCATGGAGCTAAGAACAGCCAGGAACCCAGAACGGGGAGAAACTTTAAAAGACTTGAAGTACGGAAACAAAAGGGTAGTTGATGTACTCCTGGATAGGGGGTACTAAATCCTCTGTCCAAGCCCACACTCTCCGACAGCATCTGATTGGCCCTAAGTATAGTCCATAAAACCCCTATCAGAATTCAAGCCTACCATAACAACATCAGCAAAATTGGCATGCAAGTGGATACTGACAGATCTCTCAAAATGCAGCACAAGTTGGGCAAAAAATCTAAGGCCGATGGTCAAGCATGATGATCCGATATTGAAAGATGGAGACGCCAACGACATTGTGAAATTTCGGCGAATCTTGCAGACCATTATTGATCGTTCGCGAAGTACTTGTCTGTACTTGTAAAAGCTAAGTAACCGCGCGCTTCCGTACCAAGTAACAGCAAGCCACCCGGCGTGAGGAGAAAAGTCATCTCGTCCGATTGGCGTCGGGCGCTGGAGGGCATACTCCCTGAAGATAAGCGCCAGGACACTGACATACACCCCAACAAATATGACATCTGTCTGTATCGGTGTCGTACACTATGTGTCTCGTTAACCAGGGCGAGGTGGTCAAAAAAAGAAGGTTTGCCTTTTCTGGCCCGACATCAAGGAGTCGACGGCTTGGAGAAGGGGAAATGTTCCATGATGAAGTTCTACTACTTGGTCACGGAACGGAGAAGAGATGCTAAATGGTACCCCGGGCCCTGGACTTGTTCACCATAGGCACAGATGAAGGTTTTCTTGTCGGCTGTGGCTAATGCTGGCGTTTGTCTGAGTCTGCATCATGTTTAGTCTGGATATCGATGAGTTGCGTGTGAGTAGATCCAATCCAATCTGCCAACACTGGTTCTGGTACGCGTCCAGACTCGGAGGACAGAAGTTATCTTTGCCAGAGTAGTGTTCCATTCATAGGTTGAATGCACGCATACTCGGGTACATACCAGTATATGAATGAATCAAGAAGGTTCAAGAAGCAAGATGAGGGAGTATTACCTTGCCAGTGAACTAGTGACGGAGTACATACATATCATAGTTCCGGCGAAGGTGAGCCTGCGTGAAGTTACTTATGCTCGTTGCCATCTGTCACCATGCCTTCGAAGTTCGAGTTCATTCATGCGTCCTGCCCTGGATAATGAGCGTTATGAATGGTATGAATGGTATGAATGGTATGTATGTGTGAATGTTATGAATGGTATGTATGAATGTTATGAATGTGGGGATGGAGATATGGGTGGGTTATCACCAAGATGACGATGAATGTTTCGTAAGTAGGTTACGCAAAAGTCGTCGTCGGAAACACGGGCGCGACGTTAGAGCGGCCTGGTATACATCTATGTGTTATCTTTGGATTATCTTATGTACTTATGATCAAGAAGGACTCGAGATCGCATACGCATCTAGGAACAGGCCAGTGCGTGATCGTGATGGAGGGTGCTGGAGCTGGTTAGATCTAGAGCAAGTGTAAGTATAGTATACTCTAGCAATGTTAGTGCAGTATAGCAAATGTAAGAGTAGTATAAGTGACACTGACACTGACTGACACGGGTATTTAGCTGCCCATGAGGTTTGTAGGCGTTCTTAACGCGCTCCGAGAATCCTATTGGGTCTGGACATACTTGGATGGTCGTAGACGGGCGTTGGGCTTCCGAACGGGGAGGAGTCGGAGTGTATTATACACGGCATGGTACCTCCACTCGCTGAACGCCGTGTTTCCGAGACTATAAATCAACGGGAAGAGGCGGCGACGCGGTCATGTGTTCGAGCAAGCGAACGAGTCGGGTGATGATTTCCGAAGTAAGAAATCCGTATGGAATTGGAAGACATTCGGAAGACATATTTGAATAGATCGCATAGATCTCGACCCTGCGTGGGAGGTAGAATAGGCATTAATGTATATAATTAATTGCTGGGATCAATCATGAACTTTGAAGATGGATGATGATCACGGTGCGTGGAAGTCGATGCATAGGGTCTTGTGGACGCATATAGCCACGCTGCATGAGTCGTGCAGACGAGGTGGGTCGTATGGGATTTGGACTGGCGGGGAATGGAAGCAATTGAGGGAGTTGTGTTGTTCGCAAGTAGGCGTATGTGATGCCAGCGATAGGCGAAGGGCACGCTGCAAAACACGTTGCATGAAACGGACAGGCACCCTGCGAAATGGAATGTTCTGAAAAGCGAAGGTGGGCAGATGCATCTGTGGGCCTTATTTTTGGGCACTTGTCCATCGGAGAGAGGGATGGGGAGGGCAAGGACTATTATTATGGACACGAGTCAGAGGCTATCGAGTATGGGGAAGGAAGGAGAGGAATCTGATCGAGGAAGTATGGTCCGAGCGCCGCATCTGTTTGCGATCAGGGATTTCTATTTATGGAAGACTATGTATGGGAATGTTGATAGTTATTTGTTATGCACGCAGAGTAGGACCCAAGCATACGGCCCTTTCTCTTTTCTGCGCGCTTTGTTCTCTCCACTGCTCCCAGCGTTCTCCGCGCAGAGCACTCATACAGCCGCCCTCTACTAATCTTTGCTTCAGTACTCACTTTCTACTGCAGCTAGCCCTTCCTTTCTGGTTCCTCTTTTTTTTTTCTCTCATCATGCAGTCGCGCCGCACCAACGGTCTTAGTCCCCTTGCTATCGTCCTGCCCCACCCACCTCTCCCTCACAGACGCTCCTCTCTCCTCTCTCTAAACTCCGCCGCCTCACCACACACACCCAGGAGTTGTCACTCGCCATGTCTCCCACCCGTCTACTACCCCGCCAACAGGAAGAGCACCGACAGCTGGAACAGCTCAAACGCGGACGATATGGATTTCGACTGGAAACCTGAACAAGTCCTCCTACTAACACGAGTCAGTCTTCCGTAATTTTTTTACCGTTCATTTTTTCTCATATTCCTGTTCTTTCAGACTCTTGACGCGCTCCCAGCGCACCTAGTCACTCCTTTCAACGGCCCCATTCCTCCCTCCAACCTCCTCGACAAGATCGCCCGTGGCGTCTCCCAAGCCAAGGGTCCCGCCGACTGGCCCCACTCCATACGCGCTACACGCGTCAAGCTCCTCGAGCTTGCCCGTGCCCGTGCAAAAGACGACGCCCTGGCCGCGCAGCGCCGTCACGTCATCGCAGAGGAGGTCGAAATTGATGACGGCTCTAATTATTCTTATTTTCATGACGATGAAGAAAAACCTCTCCGCAATGCCGGTATCGGTCCCCGCCGACCGCTCTATAGGCAATCCAGCATGGACTTTATCAAGCCCGGTCCCGCTGACCTCAAGGATAATCCTAACATCGCTCGGTAAGCATATCCATCTTCTACCACCCTAACCAAAAAAAACCGCACATCACCTTCTACCTTCCCTGCCTCCATTGCTACCCAACGTATGCAGATCGTACTGATCAAATTTCCCCTTGAATAGGCTTTCGAACCGCCTCCAACGCACTGATCGGACTTTCCCCAACCCGAGCTATCACCCATACTCCCGCATTCCCCGTCCCACAACCACGACATCCACCACCCACCGCAGATCTTCCTCGCCACCGCACCCAAGCGACGTGCCCGCGCTCATCAACCCCTCCACGCCCAGCTCGTCCACCCTGAACAGCTTCTCGTCGCTCTCGTCCTCCGGCGTCCCACGCCCGCGCGTCCTCCGCCGCTCCGCCTCGACGCTCTCCTCGGGCTCGCTGTTCAGCACCAGCAGCGGCGGCGCTGGCATGCCCTTGCACGACCCCCGCCTTCAGCGCCTCCGCCGCTCCGACTCCTTCTGCTCCGGCCCCCCCGCTCCACCCCCCAAAGACTACCCAAGCACGGCGGGCCTCAAACGGGCGCCGTCGTACGGCGCCCTCGCACAGGAGGCGAAGCGGGAGGCGGAGGTTAGCGCGGAGCAGAAACACGCAAGGCGGCTGTCGGGGTCGTACCCGTCGTCGGATGAGGAGGAGAAGGCGAGGACGAAGCGCGCGAAGAAGATGCGGACGAGGGCGGGCGCTGGTGCCTCTGCTGCGGTTGTTGTTGTTGTTCCTCCCAGCAGTCCGTCTGTGGCTTCGGTGCCTGCGTCCTCGGCGCCGTCGTCGCCTATGTCGATGGGGTGTGCGACTGTGCCCTCGTCGCCTGTGTCCCCTGCGAAGGATAGAGATGGGGTGGTGGTGTCGCCGAAAGTGAAGGCGGCGAAAGGGGCGGCGGTGGGGTGTATCGAGGGTGTGGCTATCCCGAAGAGCCCGAAGTCGTCTGGTGCTTCGAAGACGCGGATGAGCAAGCCTGCTGCTACTACTGCTTTGGTATATAAGGCGGAAGGCAAGACGGGCAAGAGGGACAGGGCGGAGCGGGAGAATGTTCGCGATGGCGCGGATAAGGAGAAGGACAAGGAGAAGGACAGGAAGGAAAGGGAGAAGACAGACAAGGACGCCGTACATTCGGTCCAGGTCGTGCATCGCGCCGTTCGGATGAACGCGCAGCGGAACCCGAGCATGTTCGGGGCTGAGTTGCCGACGCTTCGACACGCACCACCACCGCCCCTTGTATCGTCGTCTGGCTCGATGCATATGCATACCCCGCCAGCGAAGACGAAGAGGATGCGCTCCGCGTCGCCTGCCACGGGTGCTACTCCCCCGCCCCCGCGCTCGCTGTCTTTATCCCTCTCTCCTCCTCCTCCTGCCCCCTCTCTTATTATCCCTGCGCCCCTCCTGGCCCACGCACCGGCGTTCGACCTCGACCCCCCCAGCGTCCGCGCTCCTCCCTCGCAGCCGCAGCCGCAGCCGCAGCACAAGCGGAACGATAGCACCGGCAGCACCAGTACCACCAGCGGCACCAACGGCACTGCGAGTCCTAAAGCCAAGACGCTGCGCCGCGTGAGGCGGCTCGCGCCTGCGCGACGGATATCGTTTGGGAGTCTTGTGGCACCTGCGGAGGCGGAGGGCGATGTGGGTGGGGCGTTGGCTGTGGACGCGGAGATGGAGTGTGCGGAGGTACCGCTGAGGCTGGGCGGGGGCGGGGGGCTCGCGGAGGGGTTTGGTGGGGGCGTTGGTGTTAGCGTTGGTGCGAGGACGAGGAGGAGTGGGGGTGGGAGGGAGGAGAGGGAGAGGGAGAGGGAAAGAGAGAGGGGGTGTTTGGGGAGTGCGTTTCAGTTGATTTGATTTGATTTGATTTGATTTTGGGAGGAGGGGAGGGGAGGAAGGGTGGGGATGAGGATGATGACAGAATATGTCTCGGAAGGATTAGGATTTTGTGCGTGGAGGATTGGATTTGGAAGGATCGGGAGGAAGGAAGGAAGGAATGAATGAATGAATGAAAGAGGAGGAGAGGAGGAGAGGAGGAGGAACCAAAGGAGGAACCAAAGAAGAAGAAGAATTTCGATTTTTACGGAGAGCAAGATGTTCTCTCCGTATGTGTATAACTCACTCGTGTAACATCACCACCACTAACCAACCATCGCCAACGCCAACGTCGCCTCGACTCGACTTGGCGCCGACACACACTCGTTTCGCTGGTCTCGATACTGACTGACTCGGTTCTCATTCGACACATTGCAATTCTACTCAATACTCAATACTCACAATCACAACTCGACTCGACGATTTGGCGGCTCGACATAACAACTCGTTTCAGTTTTCATTTTTCTTTCTTTCATTTCACTCTGCCGACTCGACAATCACAATCATCACACACGCGACAAACACACCCGACCGACCGACCGACAAATCTACCGTGTTCGTTTAGCCGACGATTACCTACATGCGACGACCGCAACCATCTCGTCATCGTCGTCGTCTGCTCTGCTCTGCTCCACCCATCCGCCCCCCCCTCCATCCATCCTACGTGCTCTTGCTGCTAGCTACACCCTCCATCCAGCCCATGCGATCCGAGCCGTCCAGACATTGCCTGCGCCGCTGCCGCCGCTTGCCTACCTCAGCGCCGCGCACCGCCCTTCATCGCTCCGCCACGAGGTCACTCGGCCACAGAGGTAGCTCGGGCGCTCTTCCAAGCAAACCAACGCGGTGTCCATACGTATGTGCTATAGATTTTTTCCGTCTGGAAAACGAGCAGCCGTACATAGCACGCGCGTTGGCTTGAGAACGCTATTCCGCGCGCGCGTATATTCTCTTGGAACCCCTCTCGCCTTTCGCCTGTTCTGTTCGACATGCGACAGCTGATAACCGATACACGCACGCACGCGCTGCACGCATACATGCAGCCGAGCCGAGCGCTGAGGGGTGATAAACGCACCTACCCTCGTCCTACCTCCTAACTACCTCTCTACGTCGTCATTTCGTCCATTTCCAACCTCGACAAACCACCCATCATAGGTCCTCTCCGCACTTCGATTTGTAGCTTGGACCGCGCTTCTCTGCGAAATCCCTTCAACCTTCAACTACGATTTCGATTTCGATTGTTTTGTTGGAACGTTCTTTCTTGGAGTCGTTTTCATTCCAGTTCCAGAACTTTCTCTGCATGCACACGCACATACACCTTACTCGTTGCGCGATATTCGGTTGTTCGTACGATTTCAATTTTTTGACGTTGTGTCGCTCTTTCTCTTTCTCTTCTTTTCTTTCTTCTACGTGCTACGTGCTGCCCATTTTTACTTTGATCTGTTATTGTTTTGATCTGGCTGGTTCTGTGTACTATTACCGACATGCCTCTGTCTGTCTCTTCCCGACTCCTTTTTTTCCCGTCTGTTTATATATCTCTCGTTTCCTCTCTCTATCTTGTGGATTTACGTCTCTATTCTGAATCCCCTTTACGCTCCTTGCATTTACATTTTTGCATTCGGACACTTGCCCCCATCACATATACATACACACACATTCCTTGCATTGTTACCCACCATTGTCGTCGATCCGTATCTGTGCTCGGATTTGATTTCGAGCTGGAGATAGGGTCGGACATCTCTCATTCATTCTCCCTATCCTCCCCCTTTCCGCCCTCCGTCATCCCACCCTGGTTTTGTCATTTGCACTCATTCACACATCCCACTGGAAATGTTCGCTTGGACGAGCGTGTAACAACAACAACATACGACATATCTTTCCCCTGGATTCGATTCCTTCCCTATTTACCCCACCCTCCCCTGTCCCTTTTACCATGAGCACAGGCATCCGAGGCGTACTTCTCCCTAACTCCTGTCCTTTTCCCCTTCCTGCACTGCATGCACCGAATACCGTTCCCTTTTTGTCCGTTCATTCATGTTTCTTTTCTTTGTGTTTTCGGGTTCGGTGTTGTTCACTAGTATAGATCTCGACTGTGCCCTAGTGCTTTTATCTCCACATATTTTCTCTTTTTTTTTCACAATTGAATTGCATTCGATTTTCAAGTTCGAGGTTACGTGACAAGGTTACATAAATAACTTGAATGCGAGTGTCCCCTCGTAAGCTGTACTACCATCAATGAATGACTCGTTTCTTTCATTTCTCTAGCTACTTCCTTCCCTGCTCCTGCTGTTACGTTCAAGTTGATTTTCGTGTAGTTTTATTACTTGCCATGTGTATTAAGTTTCATTTTTGCCTTTCATGGCTTTGTGCGTGATTAATTTCTGTACGTATAAAGATCGCCAGTCCGGTACGTATACTTAGCACGGGGCTTTGCATCGTTGTGCATGTTTGGTCTTCGTTTGTGGCGGCGATTTTCCTCTGCGCCAACACGGCTATGAACAGTGGTCGATAAAAACCGAACGTAATGATGGTATCAAGCCTTCCGACATCTTCATTACAAGGATCATACACTGGGGGATCGCAACTGGCAAATGGAACTCTGGGCGCCGAACGTGACGCACTGATTAGCCAACGCCTCGGGACGCTTCTTTTGGGTGTTCTCCGTGCGTTTGTGATCACGCATCAATCCTCCTCCGGCCTTCTTCCATCGCCGCCTGCACCATCGAGCGCGTAAAATTGGTTACAAGTAATTGTTACATGTCTTTTGACTTCTGACTTCGTTTAAATCGTATCAGACTTTCTTTAATGGCTAAGATGGTCAAGAACACATTTGGGGCTTGCCTCATTGTGCATTGAGCTCGAAATACATCAAATTTGGAGTGCACGAGGATGCAGTTTAGAATAGGAAGTTAATTCTCGGGATAGAGAAAAGGAATCGATTTATGATAGCCTCTGAAGCTACGGCTAACGCTTCTGCCTGAGCCTGCTCATTGGCATCAGGGGAAATATTAAAGATGTAAATACTTAAGAAATCAAATTCGAAGTTGGGTCTGCCATTTAAAGGAAGTGAGTCCATACCAAAGGTCGTTATGTTCGAATAATCCGAATAAAGAACTTGCTGAACGCTCTCGCTTGGAACTCGAAGAAACAGAGCACCGTTGCGCTCTCGACTGCAGAAGCAGAGTATGTGGCGCCAACTCACGCCGCCAAGCAAGTACTTTGGCACCGTTCTTTATTCGCCGAACTCGATATTCACCAACCTTCGACTTCGACGATTTTCTCGGACAATCAGACAGCTGTTTCGATCGCGCGTAGTCCAGAGTTTCACGCACCAACGAAACACATCGACGTCCTTCACTTCCTCCGTGAGCTCGTTAACTACGGCACACTCAACCTCGTATACATCAACACTCAGCATAACCTTCCAGATTTATTCACAAAAGGTATGCCTAGGGTTATGGATCGAGAGCCTATGAGATTGGAGTTCTTTCCGAGCAAGGGCGTGTTAGAATCGTCCCGGGCCGGATGATGGAGGTTTGAACGTCAAGACTCAACGTTGAGGGTCAGAAATAAAACGAACATCCTTTTATATGATTCTTGCGGGATGCTAAGTTTTCATCGCATCTTTGATCAAGTTTGGAATTGTGGCCTCCTGCTTCAAGTTTGATGACCGAGTCGCCGACGATGGTCTTCATATCGACTAGGTTCAATGAAATCCCTTCTCACAATGTGAGAGGGGTTTTGCGCGTGGACGGTCTTCTTACGAGACTATCATATCGACAACGTGGATTCTTGATCGGTCCGTGAACATATTAGTCTACTGTGGGCGCTTGTGGGCGCTGGGCGGCACTGCCTCATGCCACTAGGACCGAGCTAATCCTTATTTGGGGAAGACCTACTCTAATATTCTGCGCTATTTACTTGGATTGGGGTGGTCGGGTGAATAAAATTCCATGGCCGAACAAAAAAAAACATGTGGGCGACGCGCCGAACTTCGCACGCGATTTGACGCTGTTGTTTAAAGAAAATGGTTCTCCCGTCACCTTTTGTCTTTGCCCATGGATATCGACTCCAATGAACACTAGCATCAGCGATACGCCTGGCGAGATACTCGAGAGGATCCTCGACTTCCTTCACGACGATCATGCAGCTCTTTGTTCCATTAGCCTCGTCAGTCGCGAATGGCTCTCTGCGGCTGGGTATCACCTTTTCAATCCAACGATAATCAACGAATTTGTCAGACCTGATAGGAGCTTCAAGGATAACCTCCACTCTTTTCTTGCCCTCGTCCAATCGCCCTACTCCACAATCCTACCCGCCATCCAGAAAGTTGTGCTTAATATCGCCACTCTGGACCTGATTAGCGACGTTGTCAATGAATTGAAGCGCTCGAAAGCGTTACAACATATTGTTTTTCTTGACCATAGTTACATCTATGACTCGCTATCGCTGTCTTGCCCAGGCTCTCCCCAATATCCACGATTTCTCGTACAACGCACACACCGCCGTCCGCGATGACGCGTATCGCCTATTCGCATCCCTTCCGAGGCTTCAAAGCCTAGCCATATACACTCAAGTTCACACCACCTTTGCCTTCCCTGCCCAAATACCTGGCCCACATTTTCTCCATATCACCACTCTTCGTCTGAGGCTATTCAAATCCGAACAATTCTTGGATTGGCTACAGAGCCTAGATGGATGGAATCCTCTCCTCGAGACACTTGATCTTCGGATATTCCGCATATCCCACAGGGGTTGGGGTCCAGTCAACGCTCTCAACTCGTTCCTGAAAGCAATTCAAGTAGCCTCAGGCATCTCAGTCTCGGCATAGACTATGCCGCTTTGTGGTCGATGTGGATGAGAGCGTTGTGTTGATAACGAAGGTGCGATACTTCCATTTTTTCGAACTGATAATTAGATTAAGTGTCAACGACAGAAACACCGATAGACCTAGTGCATTATCCAATCTCAGCACCGTCTTCTTCAGAACACACGACATAAATGCGATCTACAACTCTCTGGCATCTCTGCATCCTTCGTCCAGGTTGGAGGTTTAAATGTCCATGTGCTCCGTTGGGAATACGGCCGATTTAGGAATCCCGATGGATGTGATTGTGTTCCTTCTCAATTACTGGAAGACTCGCTAGTATTATGGAGAAAAGCAATCTTTTGGGGAACACATTTGATTTGCGCGTTTCCAAAATATTCGGAGGTTCAGACTTGGAATTGTGCGGGGGCTGTTCAGGAAGTGGGAACAGAGGGGAGGTTTGAAAGTGTCTTCGGTTGATTTCGGCGATGAGGAAGATTATCAAGTCGACTCCCATAATCTATTCGACACCTCTTAATAGCTTGAACGGTTACAAAAATATTGATCTATCTATTGTTAACTCTTTCACCGTCAACAATATTTTCCATCCATGTTCTTTTTAATTAAACAATCAGAAAAGGCCAAAAGAGAACGAAAAAGAATGAGAAATAACCGAGCAGACGCAATTCATAATTCATGAAGCATCGTTACTAAAGTTGAGTTGGTGATGACGAGGAACATCCTAGGGATGAAGAGGAGGGCATAGGTGGTTCGGGCGTAGATGATCGACTTGAAAATGGTGGAGAGGCACGCTAAGCGGCGAGGAAGACGGGCATAGGCACTCTTGAGCACTGCCGAGAACTTGTTTCCGTCTCATCTGCCCTCGCAGACGTTCACTACTTTTCGTGATCAAAGCAAACAAAGAACGGATATGGAAAGAAAGGCCAGCATGGATCTTGAGCCACACCGCCACACCCCTAGTGCAGCTGAACGATTATTCCGCCAGGATCCTTTTTTTTCTCAGTTGTTAAAAGGATGGATACGGAGGCAGAATATTCCACAGGGTCCGTGAATCCTAGCGAGCCCTCCGGTGTAGAATGAATCAGAAACGATCCAAGTTGTTGGAGAAACGGGAATCAATAAACATTACACCCTATCATCGCAGCAAGCGGGAATGACGTCCAGAAGCATGGGTCTCCTTACATGTTAGATATATGCTCGTCTTGCCTTTCACTTTCCTATCATATATAGCCGCTGAGATCGGAATCGGGACGAATTCCGAGATACTGATGTATAGAACCGCGGCAGAACGGTCAACGCTGAAATTGAAAACGAATACCCCTGGATTCAGATACGAACCTGAACGTATACGCCGCCGAGAAGCAAGCGTGTTGGTTCCGGAAATTCGGTAACAATGAGTTTGGGCAACTCGGGCGCACATTCCTTGAATCATTCGGCATCCGAAGGTATTGTTTTATAAGGATTCGAGGATCCTAAGCGATGTTGGTTCGGACTTTTCAGTCCAGAAGCGTCTTTACTAGACCAGAACGTGTTGATAGTCACGGAGGAATTGAAGATGCGAATGGGTGGAAGTCCAGATATGCGCAAATATGTTTTTGACCCTTGACCTTTGCGGGTGGCCGTTGGGTGGAGGGGCTTGTAGCATTGATGCACAGGGGAAGGGCCCGGAGCGATTCTGGGAGTGCCATAGCTAATTCGGAATGATGGTTCTTCGCCGCTCGGAACAGATTCATCTAGATTTCTAGTTATGGAGACATAGTAGCCACGTGAAGGATAGAGAGGACCGGCTAGGTCCTGAACATGCGTCAGTAGCGATTCCAAGGTTCTAACTGGCAGCGTTCACGAAATCCAATATTGGTGAGGTAAGGTGGCCGCGCATGCGATACTGGCATAATCTCGCTTCCCATGCGCATGAGTGTTTGTAAAGTGTTTTGTTCTTTTGTCCCGTCGTTTTCAAATTATTTTATAGAGAATACAACGGCTCTAGTTTCTGTGCCGCACACCACACTTTCAATTGGGTTGGTCAGGCAAAGAAGAAATAGGATTCACGCACGGTATGTCCTTCTCTGACTACAACAATACCACAACGAAACGCTCTGGCATTTCACTCTGCTGCCTCTGCCTCTGCTGTCGCCATAGCTCTTTGCCGGCGTTCCAAGATTTCTTTGCGCTTTTTAGCCAAAAGTGACTCGGAGTATGTTTCCCATTTGTATGCGTAGTATCCTATAGCGCCAAAGGCACCCATGGATAGCAGGTGGCCGCCGGGGTCTGTAGCACGAAGATGTTTGATCATTTCGGTTGGGACAGAACAAACAAGACCAGACGTACTTGAGTAGAGGTTTCTTCCCTGAATACTAAGCTGGCCCATCCTAGCTGCAAGGCCAAAGAATGAGAAGCCAATGATGTTGGCGAGCAGCGACATTTTGGTGCAGGGGATGAGGAGAACAACGACTGGAGCGACTATCGACACGGGAAACAACTTCGGGTGTTCGTGGTAACCAACATGAGACAACAGATAGCACAGCCTCAGACGCGATAATATTACACTCATCTTGTCTCCTTCACTCACCCACATACCCAACTTGCTCTTTTCTGTTCTCTGCTCTATTCTATCATATATACCATCCCCCAGACTGAAAACGCGATATGGCTGACGTTTCACCTGATGTTGCTTCTACAACTGCACACAAACTAGCTACTGCTAAGCAAAAGAAAGACACAGGGGATGAGGCGTTCAAACAGGGAAAGGTGAAAGATGGTGCGTCGACAGCAAATTTATGGGGTTTTTTCGATGCGCTAAAGCTGTGAATATAGCCCTCAAGTCTTATCATGAGGTGATCGATTTCCATTAATCCTTCTGCAATGCAACTGAACTCTACCTCGAGGCGCTTATGTATCTCCTTGGGCTTGACAAGTATGATTTCGCCTCGTTAACCTTGGGATCCCTCATCTGACAATAAAAAACGTGTAGGAATGCATTGCAGAGCCTAGGCGTGGGTCCCAAGTCATCATCAGTGGTGGACGATGCGGCAGGCAGTAAGGAAAAGGAAAGGACCGAGGTTTGTCTTTTCACAATTTTGAATTCCAAGATGCTCTCTTATCCCTTTCAAGGCGGATGACATTCTAGAGAAAATATACGCGAACATGTCTGCCTGTCATCTGAAGAATCAGAACTACAAGCGAGCTGTGGAAACAGCCGACAAGGTGGGCAGGTCGATTCGAGATGAATAATCTTGCTGAGCCATTTCATCGCATGGCAGGCTCTCGCAAAGAACGAGAACAACTATAAGGCGATGTTCCGCAAAGGGAAGGCATTGGGCGAACAGGGCTTTTCGAGAAGGCGGTCAAGATTCTGGAAGACCTGAAAACAAAGAATCCCACAGGTAGACATATGCACATATGACACACATCACTCAACGGTACTTACATCCTTGTCTACCTTTAGATGCGACTATCGTAGCTCAAGAAATTGCACGTCTACGGGCGATTGACGACGAGAGGGAGAGGGTGCATAAAAAGAAAATGAAGGGTAAGCAACAAGCTACGCTACCGTATAGCATTCAGCTTCTGAACCTATTAGGCTTCCTTAACAAAGCTGAGAAGAAAGGCAATGCCCTCTTCGACGAGCCAGAGTCCACCACTGTCAAGCCCGGCTTCATTGAAGAAGTGACGGATTGAAAATACTCTACCGAACTTGTCTTGTCTTGCTTGCTTTGTTGCACTGTTGCACTGTTTACCTCTTGTATCTAACACTTTATTCTCGCACCTTTCGTTGTCTCGCGGATGAGACTCAGAACCACGTCGTCTACTTCCGATGCACATTGCACATTCTCCTTGTACGATAATTCTACTGTAAATTCGACTGGGAATATTACATCGTCAAGTCGCTGATTATTCTCCAGATTCACAAGTTTGAGATTGGCCATGGTTCTTCTATCACTGGGTTAATTGACAATCTCCTTGTTGACAAAGGAATCGATATCAAAGCCACCCTCGGGGCGTTTGACGACGCCTGCTTTCTCAAGGACGCTAGAGGAAAAGGTGTCAAATAAGATGGAAGAAAGTCAAATTTCGTAGCAATTACCCGAGGGTGTCTAAAACCACCTTCATTGGAATTTCTGAGCAGCTCTTGGGATAGCTGACTGTCTTCAACCAGGCCTACAAGAAAATATGCTCTGAGTTTCCTGAAATGTGGATGTTTCCGCAGAAAAGTCGAACCTCGATATCTTTTTAGGATACCCAAACTTCTCCTCAATAATCCTACATTCTTCTTTGCACGCGACTCTTCCGAGTTGAATTCTGTGACATAGGTAGTGAGCCCGCCAAGAATGCGCTGACGGCTTCGGCAAGGCTCGTTCAGGATGAGCCGCAATCAACCACGATGGCCAAGGTGTGGGCACAGAGCCAATCTAGTAAATCATGAGATTCGTGTATCAGTTTATTTTTCATACGCAAATAACATACGAAGCGCGCTTCTCCGGCATCGACAAATGGTTTTGTGGTGAACCACTCCCACATAAATGCACTTGTGGTACCATCGTTCACGGAGTTGATGAGGCCGCGGATGTCGTTGTTGACTGTTCAAGAATCTAGATCAGGGTTTGCCTGAAAGCATAGAGACCTACTTTGAAATTTCAGATCCTCCGTTGGCCATCCCTGCTGGAGAGCCATGACGTAGGCCATCGTCTGACTTCCGCTGCACGTCGTTTGAGATCTTGGAGGACTCGGAAGACGGAGAAAGAGTAAATACCTTCCATTTCTCGAAATACCCAAGGTCGTTCCCTTCAAGTCAGATATGGAGTTGAACTTGGACTTTGTCCCGGTGATAACTGCCCTATCGTGGAAACATCTCAGACGAGGAATCCAGGAAATCGTACTGGGTGGATAAAGTTACCAGTTCAATGGCGTTGCGACGAAACTTCCAACAAGCTTGTATGCCTTTGATCCATTGGCGATACCAGAGATAAGTGGATCGGTAAGCGCACTGACATTCGATGATCATGAGTCGGATACGACAGCGATGCTGTTACTTGAAAGCATACATTGCGATGTCGATCTCATCCTTCGTCAAGCGAGAGATCAACTGCCCTGTTCCGCCTAAGAACGAAGAAGTCAGAAACAAGAGCTATTGACCTCTCGATTACGCGGACACACTAGGACACTCGACCAGAGTAAATGTCTTGCCGGCGTCCGCCTCGGCAAATTGGAGAAGAGGGCTTGAGAAGTGTTCTCGGACTGTAGTAGGAGCTCCGGTTTAGTCCTCACTTTGAAGCTTGGAGAAAAATGCTACCCACCGTATCCAATCCGAAGAGTCATCATAAATATTATGGAATAAACAATCTGAGAAGGGGTTTGGATGGGCTTGGAGCTCGAAGTTCAGGCGGTGAATAAGCGTCGGTTGTACTTTGCTAGATCTTATCAGATCTTATCTAAGATATTCCGATAACATATAAATCTAATCTAATCTTTACATAACCTTGCCACTGGTTGACATGACAATTGCGTACTAAGATCGCAGCTGGCTCGCTCGTGGTAGTATGAAGAGATAATAGCGGTCATCAGAGGGGGACTATGCCGGCTAATGTCGATCCAAAATCGCGATGCCGTTTCTGTCAGGCCACCCACCCGTCTCCGTACGCATACGGATCGGTAGCACAGGATGTCAATCCGTACGCACTATGGATCATACCTACTTTTCAGAAAAATGTACGCATTTCGGATCGGACCTCAAAACACGAGGATTTTTTTGGCAGATGTTCTCTGGGCGCATTGCTGGTATCTCGGCTGCTGCAGTTCTGTCCGCACACCTGTGAAAGCGATGTTTGTCTAGTGTCGAAAATTGTTGAAGGTTGAGATCTGAGAGCTCAACAAGGAGCTCAAATGTAATTTTTGTCTGGTGGTACGTAGGTCCAGGGATGCCCTGACACTAAGGTTTCTGTACGCATGCGGATCGGACCTCTGTACCGACGGACATTCTGAGTACTCAGTTTGGATCGGAGCTTGACTCAAATTCGTCGAAAATGTACGCATAAATATCGGACATGGGGGGTCAAAATGACTGATTTCTGTACGCATCAGGATCGGACATTTATAGGGATAGTCCCCCTCCTGGTCCATCGGGACTCAACGATGCTACGATTACAGCCTGAGGGTACACACTACAACAATACATATCAAGATTCATAAGTACATAAAACTTGTCCTGAAAACTTGTGTTACAACTCATGCATAATGGGTCGACATCGGTCGAAGAAATTTTCGTAGATTCACGGTGGTGTGTCTAAAATACGAAGAGTGATCTTGCTTCCGTCATTGGTCGATGTGATCCTCCTCCAGTCAGATTCTCGATCAATAAATCGCATCTCTGTGCAACTTGCAAACGACACTCGTCTGCAGCCCGGCATTTCGGGATGGGGGGATTTGGGAGGAACGGCAAGAACAACAGAGAATGCATGGGATAGAAAGATGTTCTGTTGGTTGACAAACTTGTCGTAGAGACGCCGTTTGAGATCTGCGAAAGATATGTCTCGAGGAGTGCGTAGCATAATAATGCAGGCATTGTGGGCGACTTTGATGTAGATTGGGCCTGCGGCATTTGGTGCGGCATTGGATGACCTAAATGAGGGCCTCGAAGAGACGGGTTTGTGGCGTTGGACGACGTCTGCGTCGATTATTTCAAAGCTTTCTGATGAAGAACCTGGCCGAGACGGCAGCGTACCTAAACGAAACTACGGTCAGTGATTTTAAAATAGCTGTGCGAGTCGAAACATTGGCGGACCCAAATCCAAGTCGCTGTCTCCGTCTAAGTCAGAGCAGATATCGAAATCTGAGAGGAAATCTCGTCCAAAAATCTGAGCTTCGTCCGCAGCTGAATATTCCAGGTGAGAGAAGGGAGTTGTGGGCCTTTCATGATCAGGTCCAGAAACTGGGAATTCCTTTCCGACGAAATTTGGTATCCCGCTCATGGACTCGGTGGTCTTCAAGTTGGGCTTCTCGACTGCATTCTGCAGCTCTGACAATCCCAGTGCTAGTAACAAAGCCTCAAGAGATGCAGCTGGGAGGCCTGTGACCTTTGATTCTGGCATATGCGGGATCTGGGCCGCTGTAAGCTACAACCTGGCTGATCGACTAGCATGCTCACTGTTAGAATGAAAGGTCGGAAATCCGTGCCTGTCAACCCCACACTACCCAGATCTCGTAGTTCTTGAAGCTTGCAGATTGTGCTTGTTGGCGACAGATGCCTCTAGGCAGTAAAGGTGACAAGTGTTTGATATCTAACGTCAACCCACGGAAAGCCCGAAGTAAACGAGTTGAGGTAGAACAGCAACAAATCAGATGGCTTCCTCACAGTCCGGAATACTTATATTATGTGCTGAATCCGAATCGCGACGCGAAACCCGCCATGACAAAGCACCATCGAGGCCAGGCTGGGTGATACTGCGTGCACGAGTTATACTTGGCGCATATTCGGCATGGCGCGAGGGTGATGCCAATGATTTAATTTAGGGCCTGCGAAGTGACTGGGAATCAAAGAAAGGACAGAGATCTGCGTACGCCGTAAGTGGTGCAAGGCATCATTTGATTGATTGTGTGGATGAATGGCATGTGGAGTCTGGACTCGAACGCGTCCTGTTTGGTCTTCACACGTGATTTTTGACGATTTTATTATGGAATCAGGAATGCGCCACAAAGACGCCTGGGAGACTAGTTTTACGACAATTGATTCATTTATTGTGCCGTGTTAAATTTAAGTAATAATGGTAATGTTGAGTGAGAATTGTGTTGCCGAAGGTAAAATGTGAGTGTTCTGTGAAAGTTCCTGAAAAAATATCGAAGTAAGAATGAAGACGAATTCGAATGGGGTTGTAGAACGAGTAAAAATGTGGGGCATGAAGTTGGTATGCAGTCAAAAGATATGCAAGAAATTGGGATTGAGATAGAAGTAAAAAAGAATCATTTGGGATCGAGAACGCGAAGAGTAAGCTTGCTGCCGTTCGCGCTTGTAATAAGTTGCTCCCAATCCAAATCCGAAGAGATAAAGCGCAACTCCATGTTCTCCGCAGAAGATGGGCGCTTTCGCCCTTTCGAAGGTGACAATAGCGATGATGGAACAAAAGCGATAGCGAAATCTTGGGACAGAGGAATACCCTCTTGTCCCACAAATTTGCTATAGAGGCGTTGCCGAACGTCAGCGAATGCCGTCTCTCTTGCAACGCGGAGCAAAATGATGGCGGAATTATGAGCGGCTTTAATCAAGACTGAGCCGGCCGCTACTGAGCTAGTGGTAGTTGAGAACGTAAAGGCTGTTGAAACTGTCGAAGTCGGTGAAGGGGGAGGGTTGAACGAAGTTCGTGTCGAGTCGGGACTACGAGGAGGCGATTCTAGATAATTTCCTGTAGGGTTTCTGGACGACTCTCAGGTTTGTCAGCCTATAAGAGTCGGGAAGATAGGAATTAGGGCGCGGGAAGGCATCTAAAATAGAGCTGGCGTCTAAAATAGATCTGCGATTCAACACAGAGTCGGTATCGTCCTCGCAGTCGGAATAAATATCGAAGTCCGACAATGTCAATGGGGTAGAAATGCGCGGTCGGGATGAAAGTCTGTCAGTTGCGTATGGCGCTGTGGAGCCTCGAGGGATCACGGCATCTGCAGAGTGGTGGTCATAAACGTCGAAATACTGGCCATGGACTGCCGGAATTTGTTGTCCTTGATTGGGTTAGGAAGTGAGAGCTCTAGTCCATCTAAAATCTGGTTAGCGGTCGCATCCATTGACTCTGTTGTTTGCCAAGATTCGCGGACAGACGGATCTATAGAATGGGTGGTCATTCATAAAAGATACAAATAAATTCCCAGAGCCAACATACCAGGTTTCTCAGCGACAACTTTATTGGCGGGCAGTCCCACAACTTGACAGCTTCGGTGTGCCCGGCGCTCGATCGTGTTCGCCCTCGGTCTCCGTCGAAGAGGCGACGAATGCTCCGACGATTTCGAAAGCATATCGCGCTCCTCCGGCAAAACCTCTAAAACGGAGTTGGGCCGGTCATTCGAGAGCTGGGGATTGTGCCCGAACATGAAAGGAACATCCTCTACGATAGCCGGAATTATAGAGGTCACAGAATCAGTAGAACCAGTAGAACCAGCATCAGAGCTGCCGTCGGAATGAGTTGATGAAGAGTCAGAGGAAGTCGCAGATAGAGGACGGCGACGAGGTTTCTGTGTCGCGGTCGAGACGGTAACAATACTCGTACCGCTCGAGCGCTTGGATTGCGGGTATCGTGACACTTCGGTAATATCGGAAGAATAGGAAGAGTTAGAAAGGGAGTGGGGACGTTCAGTTGAGGTAGCGCGGGACTTGGAAGAGGGTTTTTTGGCGGGCGAGTTGGGCAAAGATCGAGGAGTAGTTGTTTCGGAAGACGAGTTGGACCTTTTGGATCTGCCAGAAAGCGAGGGGGAGGATTCTGAGAAATATGAAGAAAAAACGCTACTCGAGACCGAGCTACGCAGGGATTTGGGCGCATGATCCATGTTATCGTAATCTCTTCTCCAGAGACCGAAAAAATCAGTGACGATAGTGGTAGCGCGGATCTCCTGAATCAAGGCAGGCATGTCGTCAGAGAATAGAGTTTCGACGAGGGTGCGGAACTCCTTTTGCCTCATATCGATGGTGGCTTGGCTGGCGCGGAATAAGGTCCCTTTCTTAGTGAGTCGCGGCAGATATCCGTGGATATCCTGTGCGACAGAATTGGGATCAGGACCTGGTGGAAGGGATTCCCATGATGATGCCATATCTTGTTTGTACATTCCATTAAAAGCTTTGACGCCCTTGCCTTGCTGAAGGCGTGTTTTCTTTTCGCGAGCGGCGCGAGCGTATTCTTGCTCAAGCGTATCTTGAAGCCAAAGGCAGTCCTCCCATCTACGCCAGATGTCGTACTCAACAGTCGATCCTCGAGATGAGATTGATGCGGCATCGCCAGATATGATTGGAGAGATATGCATTCCATGGTGGTAGCTGCCATCTATCGCGGGTTTGAATAGATGGATCACAAGGAAGATGGCTTTACATACTTGACTTCGTGGCCTCAAGAAATTCCACCATGAACCGGGAGGGTGGATGCCGGAGAACTGCCCTCTTATATTGCTACGGGTACGTGTCAGGTTTCGTCGCAGAGAGGGGGGAGAATAAACAAGAGCTTACATCTGAAGGCATACCGGTATCTGTCGAGCCGATATTGGAGTTCTATCAAAAAGTCAGCTTGATGTATCGGTGCTGAAGAGCATCTGATAACTACAGGTTCGGTCATGAGCATCTTGACTGAACAAGGGTGGTCGGTTGGGGGGATTACGTTGCAACGGGAAAGCTATTCCCTACAACCAAAGAGATAGTGTTAAAACCGGCAAGTGAAGTTATCTGATAGGACATACGCTGCCCTTTGCTAATAGCGCAATTTGCGTTCGTCGATTGATGGTGTCCTGGAGCCTAGCTATCGCTGGCAGCGTGCTTTGGAGACGGAAGGAAAGAGGCGGTGAGAAGAGGTGACGCGGAGAGTTGTAAGGGCGATATAAATTTGAGCAGACATTTTGCGAGACACTCTTATTGTCTTCGACGCCTATGGTAACAACGCTATGGCCTCATACCTGCGCAGGCAGCGTCCAGGTCTACATCGGGAAGGCGAGCTGGTTCATGGTCACGTTAATCCCATTTATAGTAGACGCCGTGATCGCCGGTCCACCTCGTGTTCCTTTCTTATTGTCTTTTCGCCAAACCATGTCCACGCCGACTCATTCTCAAAATGACCGTGGACCAAGTCACACGCGCACTGGAAATGTGTGCCATATGCGTACGCACCAATATTTGAAATTTCATTCACAATCGAACTTCGTTCATGAACACCATTCAGTGACTCATGAAACTTGAGCTTGAGCTTGAACTTTCAAGTTGCAACTGGTTTGCTCTAAGTACTGTAGCCTCCGGTGTCCTTCAGAGACTAAGAGGATGCCGTTGTCCCGAGCTCAAGTTGTTTTCAACCATTTCTTCGGACTAGGGGAACGAACCATAATACATAGCTGTCAGGGGCTTTCTTCATTTGCTGGGACCTCATCGCATCATGCGCACTGGTTGAACACTCCGGATCCCTACTTATTGGTGTGTCGGGACTCGGGCATCGTCTGATTGTAATATCGCATAGCACTCGCCGAAAGGAAGCGGCTAGCGAATTTATTATTGTAATCTTGGTTATTCAGGGTGATGCTTGCGCTGCATTGTGCCCCCGACAATAGTATTCAAATAGTAAGTAGTAAGTAATTGTGTATTTTCTGCTCATGCATATCACATGGCGCTACCACCTCCGGCCATCATGATCAATGACAATCATACATGCAATGTCGACCTAGTCATCCAATTCAAATATGTATAAGTACTGCTTCTGCGTTCCCCCACCGTCGACGACAGTGGACAGTGATCAACCGGTCCCAAGCAAAGAACGGACCATCGCGCCTGTGAATCTATTTGCCTTTCTCGAACGTTGCCGGGCGCCCACGATCGACATTCTTAGATCCTACCGTTATCTTGATTGCACCGAGCCACTGTAGCCACTCGCCTCCATTAGATTAGATTAGATTGGAATATGGCTGTGCATGCCGTATGCCTGCGCAGCGTGATCCACAACTTGTGTAACTTGCCAGCGACGCCATACCGCGCTGCAGCCTACTTCGCCAGGTTCCCGAGGAGGGCTCCCCAAGCCCCCAGATTACACAACCGCCAACATGCAAGCACAATCACAATCTCGACGACGTTTTGGAAAACAACTTTCATAGACGCAAACCGCGACACAGCTTCGTTCCTTCTTGGTTCCTTTCAAGGATCATTTCGAACGAAAGGGACCTCTCTTTCAGCCAATTATTAAAATAGGTGATTCTTCGCTAATCCAATATCGGATCTCCCAAAGACTCATCGTAACTTCGAAGTCGTTTGCATGCCTCTTCCCATGGCTTTCAGGATGGCCGTCGGCTGATCAATTTCGTCTTCGTTGTTAAAGTGACACACGACCACAACGGATTGGTACACGACGTCCAGGTACCGCCGACGCCCTTGCATCAGGTTAAAAATGTACATAACTCCAAGGCATCGACGATTACTTCTCAAAGTTGATGGGGGGGTACTGGCGAACCTCCGAAAAAGGCTATTTATGGGACTCAACGCCATGCATGCACATGCTACCTTCCCATATGGCAACTGTACCACCTCTGGACTCACCTAGCGGCCATGTATATCTCGGGTACCGTATCTTTCCTTGTCTAAGTTTAGCGTTTCATTCAGATAGTATTCTTAGGTCCCCCAGTCATGGAGCAAGGCACTTTTTCGCATCACATAAACACTTCTTATCGTCCTATGAAGCGCATGGGATAGCTCTTAAAATATTCTACGCTGTCATTATATTAACCACCAGTGTTTCTTTACCGATTTTGTTTCTCAAGGCCCCACAATGTCGGACCTCGACAGCAAACACCCCAGTGACTACGAGAAGCAGCCTTCCAATGTGGACGAGAAGAAGGATTTAAAGGACGTCGAATCCGTCTCTCACGACGACGATGAAAACTTTGGCGTTCTAGAGACTGAACGTGATGTTGCTACCCAAATTATCAGCGTTCACGACGACCCTTCTTTGAACCCGTGGACGGTGAGGGCTTTCGTCATTGGTATTGGTCTATCTGCCTTTGGCGGTGTTTTAGGTGAGTTCGCCTTTGCTCTTAGTATTTTACACAAATCTTATGGTTATCGCCTTATGCCAGCGGAAATCTATTACTTCAAGCCGGTATGAAAGACATATCTGCATTACTAGAAGCTGTTGTATTGACAAGCCCGCCGGACGCTTAGCAAACCGTACTTGTCTCCACCATGTTCCTGGCTATCATCTCCTATATTCTGGGTATTGCAATGGAAACGTTTATTCCCAGGCGTGGAATTTTGCGTTATCTCAATCCTGTGAGAATTTCTCCCATCTAGTGCTCATTCAGGTCCTTAATGCGTTTTTTATAGCACCCTTTCAACAAGAAGGAGAATGCCTTTATCGTCATTATGTCTAGTGCGGCAGCTACCTCAGCCCTGGCAACCGAAGTACTCGCCGTCCAACGTCTGTTTTACAACATTACTCCGAATCCAGGAGCAAGTATTTTGTACGTCGAAACCTCCATTCCAGGAAAGGTCACCACTAATACGCCTTTCACATTAGCTTGCTTTTCTCGAGTCAGCTGTTGGGTAAGGAAACGACAGTCTTTCGTACCTCTCTCCCCCTCTAATCCTCGCCTTTTAGGATATGGTATTGGTGGTCTGTTCAGAAGTAAGTCGTGCATACTATAGTAGGAATATT
The DNA here is from genome assembly GCA_015499995.1 of Flammula alnicola. Taxonomy (NCBI): domain Eukaryota; kingdom Fungi; phylum Basidiomycota; class Agaricomycetes; order Agaricales; family Strophariaceae; genus Flammula; species Flammula alnicola. The sequence continues at coordinate 79,005 of JADNRV010000086.1, read as the reverse complement.
TGATTTACGATGAATCGTAGGCGTTCTGCTCTATCCGTCCAAGATGTTGTATCCTGGTGTCCTGCCTCTTGTGTCCATGTTCGACGCTCTATTCAAGGATGCTACGGCAGCGAAGAAGAAGCTTCGGCTGTTCTGGATAGCCTTCTTTGCGTAAGTTCCATCTGTAATGTAACGGACGTATTCTGAAGAACCCCAGGATTTTCATCTGGGAACTCTTCCCAGAATGGATCTTCCCCCTTCTCACCGGCTTCTCGATCTTCTGCCTCGCGAACCAGCGTTCTCCAGATTTTACACGAGTTTTTGGTGGCTCGAACGGAAACGAAGGTCTTGGGTTGCTGTCCCTTTGCTTTGACTGGCAATATATTTCTGGAGGTAAATGTCAACCTCCTATACACCTATTCTAGATCTCATGAATCCAAGGTATAAACCCAATGGCGATTCCATTGCGCGCTCAGTTTTCCAATTTCATCGGATACATCTTGTGCATGTCAGTATATCTTTCTGATGACTTGTCTGCACGATTGATAGTAACTCCTTTACAGGGTTGTGTTCGTTGCTGTATATTACAAGAATATATGGCAAGCAAAGAGCTTCCCTTGGGTGCGTACTCTTTCAGTAATCAAAATTTCACCAACGTAAACTGAACATCCCGACGTTGTCCATAGCTTTCGCAAGAACTCTTCTATGCGAATGGAACGGTATACGATCAACTGCTCATTTTGAATGACAAGTTCGAAGTTGACAAGACACTGCTTGCAGAGCAGGGATTGGTATGTTCGAATTCTATTGCATGTATGCTCGTCTCCCTGAGTCCAATTTTACAGCCTTTCTACGCTGCAACTTGGGTCGTTCAATTGCTCTCAACGAACTTGGGGATGGGTGCAACTTTCGCTCATCTTTTGATCTGGAATCGCGATGACATGAGAAAAGCATGGAGTTGGATGTCACCGTCCGGCGTTCGACACATATGGCAAAACTTCAACTTCAGGTTCTGGAAGGATGACGGAATGCGTGATCTCAAAGATGAGGAAGAGCTTGATCCACACTACCGCGAGATGTTGAAGGTTCGTCCTTCATTTTTCATAGCCATTCCTAAAATAAGCTCACTGGCCGAATAGTATGCCGATGCCCCGAACAGCTGGTACATTATGTGTCTCGGGGCGTCCATTATCATGGCGCTGGTGATCATTTACAAGACCGATTCAACCTTACCTTGGTACGATACGATTTTCTCTTCCTCTCAAGGCAAAATATCCTCTGACCGTCCGTCAATTAGGTGGGGCTTCTTGATCAGCGTAATCCTGGCGACTATATCTATCCTTTTCTTCGGAACGCTATACGCTATTACTGGTCTTCAGTTCATCATCCAGCCATTTATCCAGGCAAGTATTTTTGTGTGAAAATTTTCTCGTCCTTTTCCAGTAAACTCTTGTAGATGATAGGAGGCTTCATTCACCCAGGAAAGCCCATGGCGAACATGTACTTCGTTCTCTTTGGCTACAGTAAGTGCGACGATTACTACGATGTTCAAGGTCTCATCCAGTGCCTTGCAATAGACTCCGTAAACCAGGCCCAGTTATTGTTGCGGGACCTTAAAATCGCCCAATGTAAGTAAAAATGTTGAAGCTTATTGTTGTAATGATACTGACGTGAATTCCGTTAATTCACAGATACGAAATTACCACCGCGTGCTGCTTTTACTGCTCAGATTATCGGAACTTTGTTTGGAGCTGTTCTGAACTTCGGTTCGTGTTCACATTTTTTCCGAACCAATACAACAGAACTAATCAATTGTGTTAGTCCTCATGAATTCCATTATCGACAATCAAAGGACCATCCTTTTATCTGTCGAAGGCACAAATGTTTGGTCAGGGCAGCAACCTCAACAATACAACTCTCAAGCTATTGCTTGGGGAGCATTGAGGTACTATTTTATTCTATTGTATTCAATAATTGTTGTCCGTTATCTCATCATGACCTCTTCACAGCCACGAGTTGTTTGCGATAGGAAAGAGGTACCAATTCGTTGCATGGGCGTATTTGATAGGATTCCTGGTTCCCATCCCCTTCTGGATTATGTACAAGCTCTGGCCCAAGTTGCGAACCGACTACTTGTACACTCCAGTAATCTGGTGCGTCGTCCTCTCTTCTATTGTCTTTACGGATAGCCTAATTGGAGTAAAGTTACTATATCGGGTGGCTCTGTGTTGGCATCAACTCTTCGCTCTTCTCCTATTTCTCGATTGCCTATATGTCCCAGTGGTGGTTGCGCACTCGCTACCCGGGATGGTTCATAAAGTACAACTATGTCCTTGCTGCTGCGTTGGACGGAGGAACTCAGGCACGAGTGGCGTCTCTTTTATCTTCCATTCTACTCAACCATGGTCATTGTAGGTTATGGTCTTCATCCTTTCTTTCGCTGTTTTCGGTGCAGCGGGTAATTCACATCTGTTTCCGCAATGGTCAGTGACAGATCCCCATGCTCCTGAACTGCAGAATCTAATTTCGATACGATTGTTTCTATTAGGTGGGGCGCCAACCAAAATGGTACGGGAATACAACTGAATGCTATACCGATTTGACGCTCATCCACATTTCAGGCAATTACGATAGATGCGCTGTAATCCCTACGCAGGGATAGTTTTTCATTACCAGGCAAGTTAAGGGTAGGAGTCGCTTCCAAGTCCACCTTTTATTCTAGTTAGCGCAGAATATATCGTCATAGTTTAACAACTTAAACAACTGCTTTCTTTGAGATATTAGATTGAAGGCAACTATTTCTGGCTGCATAAATGTTCTACTAATACAAGGAGCAAATCGCAATGTCAACATAACTGTGGTCCGTGTAGGTGTTTCTGTGTCTTCTACGAGGTTGAGGTAGGGCCTGCGTTGATCAGGTGGTCCATCGGCCAACGGCTTTACACGCCAGCTACTGTCCCAATGCAGAGGATTGGACGTGATGACCGCATTCGCCAAACCTGCCACCACTGTGCGCGTGTCATTTGGGCATACTCTAGCCAGGTTTGGGAGATTCTCTCAGTCGTTTTTATTATGGTCCCACAAGGAGCTTTCTGGCGACGAAATATTATCTGCGAGGACATCAAGGGGAAGAGAAAGGACTGTGTCAGGGAACTCATACTCGACCACTCCTGGTATGTCAAGAAGCTGACTCTCATAAGGCTCTTTTTTGATTGCTGAATCTATCCGAGCATTCGATTCTAGATTTTCTGAGGTATGATCGTTGCTGATAGGCTCCGTGCCGATTGCTGGCAAAGACTTGGATTCTTGAAGGGACTTGAACTTTTGAATGGGAGAGGCAGTGGAGGTCGTTTGAAGGTTATCGCGGCGCGAATCATAATATCATGTTGTGGAGCGCTTGAGAAGAGTGAGCGGTGACTTTTTTTATCCTCAAGCCAGATATAAAGCTATTATGTAGGACGGTGGCATGGTATCCAGCGAAACACTGATGATTTCGATAATGGGTCGAATCAATTTATCGTCCGGTCGAACAACAAAGCTGGACAACTCAAGGCAACCTCAAGGTTTTATTAATTATGGTGGTCGGTCAACTATTTAGACTGAGTCTCCAAAAATACCACGGAAGTAACGTTCCAATGCCTTCGCACTCCCCGCCCTCAATCCAATAACACCATCAGGCCGAATGACAAATACTCCAGCTGTGCCTTGTTCTGGCTTGTATGCCTCGCGTGCATGGCCCTTGAGGTCCTCGAAGGCATCGACGTCCACGCCACCTGCAAGAACAGAAGAGCTCTGCCCAGTCCTCAAGATAACGATAGGGCGAACCAAATCCTTGGGGTACCTCTTCAAAATTTCGAGCATGGACTTGTAGTCGACCTCGTCGGCAAAGAGGAGCACCGTATGATGCATAGGGCTGAATATCTTGAACAGCCTCATCGCGTCAGCTGCCTCGGATCCTATTTTGACAAGCCCAGGAGCATCCGGTGCTCGATCCCCAGCACGCAATGTCCCGTCGACGTCATATGCGGATCCACCGCTTGGTTTCACTTCCGCCGACTTTCCTTGCGCCTCTCTTCTTCGTCACGACGATGGAGCTCCATCTATAGTTTACTCCGAACTGCTCGACTTTGCCTGAGCGGTCCCATCCGGCCCCGACTGAAGCGTTCCCAACGGATTCTTTCAGGAAAGCTGTTGTTAAGTTCAGCATCTCGGCAACAACCGGGATGCGTTCTTCGTTGAATGTGTCCAACAAAGAGGGCGAGGCAAGACCTTTGTAAACGAGAGAGAGTTTCCATCCGAGGTTGAATGAATCCTGGATGCCAGTGTTCATGCCCTAAGAGAAATCAAATAAATATGTCGAATCTTAAAGGCGTGAATATGTGAAGCGCTCCGCTTACCTGACCACCGGTTGGACTATGGATGTGTGCCGCATCTAAATTGCATCGCATGAGATCGTCTTCCAAATACAACCTCAAAAGAAGGTACTCACCGCCGGTCACAAAAATTCTGCCTTTCCTCAAGGTATCCACCATGCGTATATTTACCCTGTTCAAGTGATTGAATCTCGTTAGCACTCTCTTACACCTGAGAAACACGAACACGAGTCTTACCTATACGGAGACATGCATATAACATCCTTGTAGTAAATGTCCTCCCTATTCCCTGTACCCCTCTTGATAAAGTTGATCATTGATTCCTCGGTAGCGCACACGTCCTCGCCATTGGTATTCATTTTGGACCCTCCAACAACGAAGTTGAATAACCCTTGTGTCTCGGTCGGACGAAGACTTGTCCTTTGAAAATACGAAATCAGATGAGACGGCCGCCGTGAAATGAAAAATATTCGCCAAAAAAAGTACTTACATTACATCACCCATACTACCCCATATATGCCAACTCTGCAGTGTTATGTGCGTCAGAAATTGCCCTCGAGGAGATAAATATGTAGGAAAACTTACGTTTTCACTCAATCCTTCAACCTTCAAATCGCCTATGTAAAAATTCTCTTCTGCCGTCTCGCCTAGGAAAGACAAGCCAGCCTGTTTCCTCACGACACCTTTCGCACCATCAGCACCTATAACCCAATGGTACGATGCTTCTTCCGCCACTGCGTCATCGTCTGCATCCTGTTTCAAACTGTGCTTGAGAAGCTTCACGTCCACGCGGTTGTCAAATTGTTCCATGGTCTGAAGCTCGACGCCCAATTCAACCTGGCATCCGAGTTTCTCGAGCTCGGCGCGGAGAATTTTATCGAGATTATCTTGGCCTAGTAGAACCATATGGAACTGCGCCACACACGCCAAGAGAATCAGATTTGAAATTGAAATTGAGAAAAGAGGGGTGAGAAAACTCACATAAGGCTTCGAGGGGGTCGGGTCCCTCTTTGGCGCTATAACGACTTCCTTCACGACCTCGACGCCTTCAGGCATCTTGTAGATGCGGAGCATGGGTGCGGCGATTGCCCGATTCATGACCTGGTCGGCGATTCCCAAGGCTTCAAATACTTCGAGCGAGCGGGGCTACGAATAATCGGACAAGAAAATACCATCAGCTCTCATCTACAAATAAACAAAAAGAGTATAGTCACTCACAGTAAGACCTGCACCGCGTTGTCCAATTCTATGACGCTTGGTCTTTTCAATAACGCGAACTGGGACACCATTGCGCAACAAACTCAGAGCGAGGATGAGTCCTGAAGGACCAGCTCCAACCTATATAATCGAAGGTCGGTAATACGCACAGAGTTGGATGACGAGAAAAAATTACGCACGATGAGTATGGTGGGAGACTTAGATTCAGATGAGGTAATCGCAGTCGAAGGTGAATAAGAGGCCATCTTATCAACGATGCAATATGCAAGTTTCAGGTTGTTGGTAGAGGTGTGAGGACAGGTAATTCTTAAGAGCTTTGGATTGATGTTGCAGCTTATATCTGTTCAAGGCCTATATATACTGAAGCTTGAAGCCTGGCATAACTTCTAATGCTGATAAAGATAGACAAGAGGCTCACCGGATCCTCCACTCTCTCGGCAGGCAGGCTTTCCCTCGAATGAAACTGGAAATATGGATACATCCATCACGGAGATGAAGACTCGGAGACTGGGCGCGGATACTGGATATGCGGGAAAGGCTCCCGATCAGTCGGAGATATAACGTGCGACTCGGATCTGATAAGTCGAGTCGGAAGCTTCTTAGGATGGGAACAGCGTTCGGGATTCGGGAACGACAGCTAATCCTTATTTGTCGGAGGTCTTGACAATATGTAATGACTAAGGGCATAAGTACGTACATTGGCTTTAATGCGGAATGCCTCCTGCAGATCTCCTGAGTCATGATGGATGACGGGGTTCGCATCCACTGTAACCTGTGAGGCCTTGAGGATCAAAAGACGTCAATCAGTCGAGGCCCGAGGCCTTAATGACGAGGTTCATCGGCACAGACTCGTCGCAGGACCACACACGAAGTTCACGTCGGTAACTGAGCATCACGTAGGAACGCTAGGCTTTTATTGGTTGTCATGAACTAGATCGCGAAGGAAGGATCTTGTGCATACGGCGAGTCGGACTCGCGTCGCGTGTTGTTTGTTGCTCTTTGACGGTATGAGCTCGCGCGATCGTAATACTAGTAAGTCGTTAGAAGTTTTACTCAGGCTAACATCACGAATTGGTTCTTACATAATTAGCCGAGCGCTCAGCGCTCAGCGTCCACAGGAAAGACCTAGCAAGGTCCAATACTTCCTAAGTACTCTACTTAACACATTCAACTCGACAACCCAACGAGCCACCCTTACTCCCACGTACCATCATCGCTTCTCTGTCTACTAGTACTAGCTGTACTAATCGACGCTACTGCAGCACGGCGCCCTTTCAAGATTCGTTTAAAGAACGAATCCTTCTTGCCAGGCCCGTGATCACAGGTCGAGATACTCGATGCTATTGTACTAGATCGGACACTGGGCGCCTCGGATGCAATCCACTGCGCAGGCTTAGAACTAGAGCCGGGGTGTGCAGCCTGCACATTTATTGTCAGCAATGAAGGAGAAGGAATTATTCTCGGCTCACCCCAACACGTCCCTCTCCAAGCTTGGATTCTCTCTGCGATAGAAATGTGTGGTCAGTCTTCTTAATTGTCCCGCCACTACTCGATTTCGACGAAGACGTCCAGCTGCTTTGCGAAGTTGAGAGGGCCAAGATCGGCACACCACGATCGTGGCTGGTATTCTGAATCCCAACGTCATTTCTGGACGAAGTTTTTCGAGACGACTTCGAATTAGACGCGGCGACTGATGATGGATGTCGATCAGACAGGGGATAGGGAGCGGAAGGATGGTTCCGAGGATTGGGCGCCAAAGAGGTTTCTGGTTCATGATCCTTGGAACTAGACTTGGACTTTGACCGGGAGGTACTGATATTTGGATTGATGAGAACATCAGACATAGGCAGTTCTTTACCCGCTCGGTTCGAACGATGTGATGAAGGCGCCTGTGAATTCAGAATGATAGGCGGGTCTGCATTAGAAGGATAGGAATGACCGGCTGAACTGTGAGTGCCTGTGATAGGCGGTATCTCAGGAGGATAGGAAAGGACGGATGGATGAGGAGAATAGGCGCGACTGGGTGGACTGTGGGTAATAGGTGGCTCAGAAGGATATGAATGGCTGCGTGGACTAAGAATGATAGGTGGTTGCTCAGGACGATAGGAGTGGTGTGGATATAAACCGATTGGCTGCTGTGAAGCACGCTCGGGTTCGATTATGATAGGCGTATGAGGACGACGGCGCTTGTCTTCTTGTATAATGACAGGCGTATGAGGACGATGGCGAGTGTCTTCTTGTATAATGATAGGCGTATGAGGACGATGGCGGGTGTCTTCTTGTATAATGATAGGCGGCTGATGACGGTCGGTTGTTTCTTGGATAATGATGGTGGGCCGAGAACGCTGGTGGTATGAACTGACAACGATAGGCGGTTGTTGAGGAGATTGAGCGACAACATAGTTAGGCTGAGGAGGGACAACGATCTGCTGTTTAGGATGTCGCACACGTCGAGGCGGCTCTCCATCCCAGTCCTCGGAGTCATTACCATGCGATCGATGTCGTTTAGCGCCCGTCTTGCCCACGACCCCATGCCCCACATCCTTGGAACGAGGAATCTGCTCATCGGGTCTACCATCGCCGTAGCGCAACAACATTGCAGGGGGAACCGACTCTGAGCTGCCAGCATCTGAGGGTGGTGATGAGCGGGACGATAATAGAGGCATATCAGGACGGCTCGAGTAAATCCTGTCCGGAGCGTGATCTTGGATCCAGAGCTCTGTCATCGCACGCCGAAAATCGTCTGCCATCTGAAAAGTTGGTGGATGGTGAATACGACCTTTGAAAGGTTAGAGTTGGCAAGCTTCAAGTTGAGCGCTGAGCGCTTGAGCCTGCATGTCACCACCAGGAAATCCGATTTATATATACAAAGCTGTGCACTGCTTGAGCACCGCCTTTGACTATAAGTTCTCAATGCCACCTGTCAATGCCAAACGTTCTGTATAAGAAAAGTGCATGCACATGCCTTGTATCAATCAATATAGCTAATCTTCCGACAGTTCCAGTTATACATAATCGTGCGATTCATGCCGTTACGTTCCCACAAGCGAGTGTACTATGAGTGAAGGCGAAGTAATGGAACACTTCGTATATTTTGTTGATCAAGCCGGTCAATCTTAAAAGGTCGAGAATATCGCGTTGTAGTCCAATTTATGATCTCTCTCGATGCGAGAGTACTCGGGAAGGCGTCGAGGCGCTTGAAGTCGCAGGCGATTTCATTCTCGTCGCGCTGGCCTGCACAGCCACACCCTGATCTAATCTGGTCTAATCTAATCTACGCGTGCGAGCGCCTGCCAAATATCTCTCTCGTTTTTGGCACCGTACACAAAGCTAGTATTCAACCCCTCCCGGTGCCATATCACATTCAGCTACGCCGCTTAGCGCTTTCGAATGATAAGACTTTAGACTGGTTTGCTCGTAGACGTGCTTCGTTCTGTCAGTCATCAACAAGCGCAGGCACTGAGGCTGGCAGGATCTAACTAAGCGTCCCCTAAATTACTCCCACGTCTCGTCATCGCTCCTCTGTCCCATACTAGTAGTACTGGCTTTACTAACCGACGCCGCTACTGCCGCACGGCGGCCTTTCAATATTCGTTTAAAGAACGAATCCTTCTTTCCAAAACCGCGATCAAAGGTCCAAGTGCTAGATTTCGTCGTAACGGTTTGTAGACTGGCCGCATCGGACGCATTCAATTTAGCCTTCGAACTAGCACTCGGATGGGCCTGCACAAAAACAGTATATTGTCAACAATAGTAGAGAATGAGTGTCGGATTATGTATTCGCGACGCACCCCAATACGTTCATCATTAAACTTGGATGCTCTTTGCGGTGGAAAGACATAGTCAGTCTTCCTGATTGTTCTGATACTACTTGATTCTGACACAGAACTCGATGCCCAGCTCTTCTCCGAAGTTGCGAAGGCCAATATCGGCACACCACGATCACGGTTGACATTTTGAATCCCAAATTCGTGTCTGGAGGAAGTTCCGGGAGAGGAATTCGAATTAGAGGGGCCGGCAGACGGATCAGACAAGGGAGAGGCTGAAGAAAGACGGGTTCTGGGATTGGGCGCTAACGGGGTTACATTCCCATCCAGACCTATTTCAGTACTTGTACTGGTGCTTGGATTGATAGTAAGATTGGGTGGTCCGGATGTGTGCAATTTATTAGCAACTCGTTTCTTATGAGGAGCTGAGGTTGCTTGTGAATTCATAACGACAGAAGGCTTGGCGGGACCCTGGCTGGGTTTGATAATGATAGGTGGTTCGGACCGCCCGTTGGAAGGATGGACAATAACAGGCGCAAGTTGCGAAGGATGATCCTTGGGCGGATTGACAATGAGAGGCAGATTAAACCGCTCGTTGGGCGGACGGATAATAATTGGTGGTTGTTCGGACGGTTCTTTGTTCGGACGGATAATGATAGGTGGTAGTTCAGGACGTTGGTTGGACGGATGGATAATGATAGGCAGCTCACGGCGATGGTTATGTGGATTCTGTAGTTCCGATCGGACACTGACAGTCGGCTCACGACGCTGTTTGGATGGGTTAAATGGATTTGATGGCTCACGTTGGTCAACGACAGTGGGTTTACGATTCCTACTTTGTGGTCGTGGATCGCCAACGACGTGCGATTGAGGAGGTGGCGTGCGGTAGGCCCGAATCCCCCTCGGCGGTTTATCCACGTCTGATTCGTAGCCGCTGACGCGATGTCGTTTAGCACCAGGCCTGCGAGGCCAGAGAATCTGCTCATAACGTCGACCCTCGTCGTAGCTGTGGCGCGACAACGTCCCAGGGGACATCGACTCTGGGCTGCCTACGCCTATGGGCGGCGACCAGCTAGACGATGCGAAGGGATTCGGATCCGGTGGGCTTGAGTAGTAAACCGCAGTGCCATATGGAGGAAGATCTGCAATCCAGACTTCTGCAGTTGTCCCGGCTGGCATATGAAAGGTTGTGTGTGGCGAGGTTCAAGTTGAGCTTGGACATCACCACGCAGGACATCCCATTTATCTACCGTATACAAGGTGGTACCTGCACCGCCTGCACCGCTTTAGAACTGTCAAATGTCCAAATTTGTATACTAAGAGTGGAGAACAAAACCACATATGCCAAGAACGTTCGCTCACGTCCAAGTACTGTACATGCGCTAGCGCTGCGGAGCAGTCCAATCTGACCACCCTCTGGCGTGTGCTGACAGATCCCACTTCGGGTTAGTTTTGGTCTTGAATTCCCTGCCCTATTAGCGCTCGTCATAAGTTGATCCTAAGCTTCCAAATACGTAGCAGTAAACAGTCCAAGGAAAATAATGGTACTACACAGAGTCACATAATTACAACTTACAAGATGTTCGAACCAAAGCAACGGATAGAACACAACATCATATCAATTGAACAACCCCTTCCTTGGGCCCCTCAACTGCGCCAGCTTAACCTCCCTCTCCCTCTCATCCATCGCCAGCGTCTGCCTCAACACATCCACCTCCGCCGCCTTATCCTGCATCCTCTCCGTCGCCTCGCGCGCATTGTTCCGTAAGGTCTCGAGCGCCTCAACCTCTGCGTTGAGCTGTGCTTGTGCCATGTCGTACCTCATCTTCGCGCTGAGAAACGCCGCTTCGCTTTTCTTGAACGTGATAACTTGCTTGGAGTGGTTGGCTTGCAGGCGTGCTTCGCTCTTAATGGCATTCTTCTGGAACTTTTGCAAGTCGTCAAGCTCGTTGATGGCTATGGCCAACGCCTGCTTCTCCGTCTTTCCCTCCTGTCTGATGATCTTCGAGAGGCGTTTCCCGTTCTGGGCTGTAAGGATACAGTGCAATGAGAAGCAGCATCAGAGATCCGTTTTTACAAACATGAAACATAAGCCAAACTTGGATTACAACTCACCTTCGACTTTATCGACCCTGGATCTCTGCTTGGGCGTCAAGCTCGCCTGGGCCTCCTCCCCGCGCGATGCCATCATCTCGTCCTGCTCAGCAAAAGCCATTGGGCCCGTCGTACCGGCCCCCCCAACAAACGCCGAGGTCGGCATCACTCGTCCCTCTCCCATCGTATGCGCACTGCGTCTGGACCCGGAGCGGCCCAGCGAGGTCGCCTTCTTTGACGGGGGGGCATTGGCGGTGGTGTTAGCACGCCGGGTACTGGCAGGGGTCGATATTCCGTACATCTCGTTGTGAGCCTCGACCGCACGGGGTTCCGAGACTTCTTTGTGGGGCGGGGAGGTGATAATGTCTTGCTCGCCGCGGGATGTGGGGCTGGATAATATGGGAGACGCTGCCTGCTGAACAGGAATGGCCTCGGGTTGAGGCTGAGGCTGAGGCTGGGGCTGGGGGATGGGCACGGGCATCTGCTTCGGTGGGACGTCCTCGGTGGGCAACCATCCCTCTGAGCCATTAGGGTGCAAAACAAAGCCCTTGTCCTGCGCTGTCTTAGGGGTTTCACCCGTCAACTCCTTGTGTTCGCTCTCATACTGTTTGTCTAATGGGACGGCGTTGTCGCGGAGCTGATAAGAACTGGAAACAGGAGGAGGGATGTCTTGCGAGGAGGCCATTGTGTTGTTGGGGTCGTCGTTGGACATGGGGGCGTCAAAGTAAACGGAGAGTTCACTCTTAGGAGTACCTGAAAGGAACTTGTCCATTTATGTTAATAAATGTCTCAAATGAGTGCTATATACGGCCCAAGTGAGTATGACGCGCTTCAGCTAACATTGTGGATGACGTCATCAGCCTTATCTTCTCCAGAATCGTGCTCGTCCCCTGACTCTGTCCCGTCCTCGCTCTCCTCCTCTTCCTCCTCCTCCTCTTCGTCCTCTTCATCCTCTTCGTCTTTCTCAGCCTCTTCTTTCTCCTCTTCCTCTGCATAAAACGAATCCAAGTCCATCCACGGTCCCTTCGCACCTCCATTCCTAGAACTCGGTCTCGACACGCCCGTCGGCGTCAACACAATCGGCGGCGATGACACCCCCTTTTGCCCTCGAACCGGCCCAGCGGACGAGATCGCAGTAGGCACCGGTGGCGGAGGCGGCGCGTCGTCCTCCGAGTCCCGCAGAGAACTCTCAACCCCTTTCTCTAGCCAGTCCGGTAGCATCCCGTCCATTCGCATCGATCGTCCCGTCACCCGGGCTAGCGATCCTATTAGTACCTTTTCGTCGTCTACCATCATATAATGATTGAGTTGATGTAATTTTATAAACACACTCCACTCACCCAAGAAGCTCGTTTCCTCATCCATCGTCCGTGACTTGCCCTCGAACAGCACCAACCTCACCTGTTCTTTCCTCAAAACCACCCCGCCCCTCTCCTCCGCCGGCGACCCATTCACATGCAGCCCCACGCCAGCAAGAAGGGACGACAACATCCTCCCCCGGTCCCGCACATCATAGTTCGCATCATACCTCGCCAGCGAGAACACGTACTCGTTTAACAAATTGATCCTACGGTCCCCCGGCGACAGCACGAACAGCTTCGCCGCCAGCGTCATCGTCTGCAATTTCACCAGCGCTGCTTCACTCCCAAACGACTTTGCGAGTTTCCTTAGCACATCCGGGGCCCAGTCCGCGATGCCTTCCGGGGCAGCGCTAGAACCTTTCTCTTCGGTAGCACTGGCATACTGCCCCACAAGCCATAAAACACACGCGCGCGCCTGTGCATGTCGGATATCGTCGATCCTCCGTGCGAGGTGCGCGATGATCGACAGCGGTGACTGCGCCTGTGTACCCACAAACACACCGGGCGCTTGTCCCGAAAGCTGACTCTGCACCAGGTATTTGAGCTCCATAACCGCACTGCTAACGACCACATCTGTGTGACAATGCCCTCTTGTGTTATTTTCTGTTCTGTACAAGGTAGGAATTAGCGTACCATGCCGGCTCTTGATCATGGTGATGAGTGCTGTCAGGCATTGCTTTATCGATTCGGGTATACGCGCCGCGCATCTGCCTAATGCGCGTATTGTCTCGGACACAACGCCGTCGTCTGTATCGTCTGCATAGTCCTAACCGCACAAAAAATTAAATGAGCACGATTTAAACGCATATATATACCGCATATATCCCGTCCGCCAAAAAAAATAAACCAAACTCACGATAAACTCCCTCAGAATCGCAGCCCAATTATCCGGCGTAAGGACGCGGAGGAGTAAGCGTATCTTGTCCTTCTTCACCTGCGTCAGATCGTCCGTGCGGACCAAGAATCGTGTGTAATACGGGGCGAAGAGATGTGGCACGCTCTTGGTGATCAGCAGCAGGTCCACTAGGACCACCCTCTCCACTTCTCTTGAAGCCGTGAGGAGGCGTAGTACAGGGCCGATAAAGGTGGGCCAGTACGATGGAGGCGCGGCGTAGAAGAAGACTTTGGTTGCTGCCATTACGACCTGTTGAATAAATGGATGAGGGATTGTTCGAGAGGAGGTTGCAGGGTGTTGGAAAACCAGAGATAGCAACCGATACCCACAGCAGGATTCCGGCTCTGGAAAACAGGTTGGACAGAGTCCAAGAGGAGCTTGATATCTTTATCCAAATCCTCCCCTTCCACCTGCTGCCCCTCCTCCTCTGTCTCCTTCTCCTGTCCACCGCTCCCTGTTCCTGTCCCTCGTCCCACTGTGCCCCCACCCCCGGGCCTAATCAACATCGTCCGCACATACCTCAACAACAACTCCATCATCTCCACCTGGCCCCACTCGTCCACGTCCACGAGTACGCGACACAGCCTGCGGTAGTGCGGGTGCAGCAGGTCCAGCCGCGTCGGGCATATGGATTGGAAGGCGACGGCAACGCTGCCGAGGGAGAGCGGGGAGCGGTCCCGTAGCAGGAGGGTGGTGAGGATCTGGATGAGCGCGGGGAGGTGGGTGGCGTCTAGTCTGTGGTAAATGGGAGGAAGAGTCATGATGTGAGTTACAAGCAACAAGTGCAAGAAGACATTTAGAGACTCACTCATAACACTTAGGCACCGCCAGCGCCGCCGCCTTCCTCACATACGGGCTCGGGTCCCCAGCACACTTCTTGATCGCCAGCACCACGATGCTCCCAATCATCGGCACCTTGATCCCGCTCAGCACCCGCAGCGCCATCGCCCTTATCAGCGGATTCGCGTCGGCCAAATCCTTTTGGAAGGTGTTGATGGAGAGGAGGGCGAGATCGGGCTCGTGCTCGGCGTAGCGCAGGAGGTAGATGTACACGAGCTTGCGGATCTCGAGGTTGGGGGAGGCGACATTTTTGACAACTTGGGCGAAGTATTCGGAGGCGTTGCGGCCTTTGGATATGAGCTGGATGGGGGCTGGTTAGTCTGTGGTGCGAACGATATTTGTGGACGAAGTAAGTCATTCGTATCTTGAACAATCCCAGCTTCTTCTTCATCGAGAAAGACGAGGAAAAGACTCAACAGAAAGAACTCCCGGCGCCAAAAACACGCAATGAAAGGATACTCACAGCAACCAACCGCTTCATCGCATCCAGCTTCTCCCTATCGTTCCCTGAATCGAGCTGTCGCCTGATATTCGCCCGTGTCTTCTCATCGCTCACACCACCCCCAGATCCACCTGCACCCCCACCGGCATCGAGGTACCCTGCCCCCGACCCACGGGTGATCGCGAGGTCGCGCGTGTGCTCTGAGAAGGTCTCTTGCAACCGCATGCCGAGCCGCGTCGCGTTTTCAGAGAGGGCATTGAGGTATTGCTGGCCCGACATCGTGAGTTTCTGGGGTCGTGGGTGTTGCTGGTGTTGGCCTTGTAGTTAAAAATTCGATTGTGATTGTGAGTGCGATTGGGGGCCGATGTGTGTTGGGATTGACATAAACGAAGAGGGCTCTGCCAGTGCGCGTTGTTGGTTGGGTGGTGTGGAAAGGGGAAATATGTGATTACGTCATGATCTGCTCTGTCGGGCCCCGGTAACTTTGGTTTTTGACCTTCACAAAATACTCTCTTCGATTTTCTGGCGTATTAAAGTTCAACATCTGAGAGGCATGTGAATGGAACCTGGCGGTAGACTGCCAGTGATATTCGGGCGCGCCCTTAGGCGCACGCACCAAGCACGCAGTGGCAAGCATATGCACTGATGCACGCAGGATGCACGTCAACACCCATGATGGTGGAACGGACGACAGGGGAGCTATGATATGCACCGCTACTATGACCCTGACAAACTTGGTGTCTCCAAGATTGGTTGGCACTGAATCTTTCGGCGATGATATGCCATGTCATTTGGAGAAATCCTTGTAGATTAAGGGTCGACTAGACGTCGAGTGAACTCCTTGCAGACATTATTCATGAAAAACGAGTGTTGTATGTTTCGCTAGCAGTTTCATACACGTGTTTTGATGAGTATTGAATAGTAAGGTATGGCTCATGCACGATCCTCAAACGTCACGTGAGGTGACATCTCTGTGACTCAGCAGAGCAGCAAAGCACTTCACGCGCGCGTTCGACGGGAATTAATGTATTAAATGTGTTGTTGGTAGCCTCTTTGCATGTTTCGCACTTGTAGTCTTTTCTGTGTTTGGGGTAGCCCATATTCCCAAGGTTTCTGAGTACACCCAAAGCCTTTAAGGCATTGCAGGCACAGATATTGAAGGGAGAACACATATACAAGTGGAAAATACGCATAAAATGAGTGTATTTTATTAATGGCCTCTTCTTATGGTCGAAATCAAAAAATCCCTTCCCAGTACGTCCTAGATATTACCATTTCGGAGGTCGCCCTGCAGCCAGATTTATTAATTTGTCCTTATTGCGATGGCCATTAGTTTTTTGGTAGAAATATCGCAGATGTCACTCTTTGTCACGTGACGTTTGAGGATCGTGCATGAGCCATACCTTAGCTAGTTTGGTCCCCTTTTGTTGACAGAAAACGTGGAAAAGGAGTGGGTAGTACTTACCGCATGTTGTGGAGGCGTTTCACAACTTGATCAACATGCCCAATCTCCAAAATGCCTACCAGTCACCGTTCAATTGATACTTAACTGCTTGCATCCATCGTCACTCCCTTATCAAAAGTTCAAAAGACTCCAACTTTTCCTCTTCACTCGCTTATATGGCAAAGGCAAACTCAGATGTCCTGATTCTGTGAGTTGATGTACGCTTTTGTTGCTATACATCAGTTTGATGCTGCTGGAATTCGTAGCATTATGGGTCAAATCGGGGTAGGGAAAAGCCATGTGAGATATCTCCTTGTTCCGTTCTCAGTACTTCGCATAATCGTAATATCTTTCCTGTCGCAGTTCATCAACGTCGCCGCAGGCACGGGCATAATGAAAGAGGGCGGAGGACTACACTCGGTCACCATAGTGCCCAAGCATACTACCTGCTTTAATCCTAGAGACTCAAGCAATTCTTCCTCTATCATTCTTGTGGACTCTCCAGGATTCAACGACACACGCGATGCCGACAGTGAAAGAATAAAACGCATTTCAAACTACATGAAAAAGTGAGTGAATCAAATATACGTACTTCGGTATCTCCACTTTCGTTGAGCATTGCGAAGGTTTCATAGACAGGCTCGTGTCGGAGTCCTATATTTAATCGACCCTCGTCAACGAATGTTCCCCATGTTGGATGAGTTGATGTCGAGTCCGAAAATTGAAGAATCTCTTCAAGTTGTAACTGTGGCTATTACCAAGACCAATACTAATCCAACGCCCGAAATGGCGTTCACAAATTCGGAGAAATCTGCTTGGGATATCATCGAGACTGTGTTGAAAAAAAAGCAGCTGGTTGATGTAGCAGTGTTCCGAGCCTTCCTGAGCACGCTTCATAGTAGCCAGGTTTTGAACGCACCGACTGAGTCTCATATTCCGGACTTTTCAGGACTTTTCGTCTGTGATGCCCATTCAGACACCCCTCCCTTATGGCCCAATGCATCACCGCCCTCAGACGCTGGCAGCTCAGAGTCGGTCCCCTCTGCGGTACCGTTGCAGTACAACGATGGTCAATGCGATGAGCAGATTCCTGCTCGTTCGACGAGCGTGCGTGGGACTGTAGCGGTAGGGGGGACGGGCGCTAAACGAGGTCGATCGCGCAGCCGGCATGACTCGGACTTGGATAGAGAGCTGACACCACCCATCACTCCCATTGCACCAAACCCATTCTATCCTTCTGAGCAGCCCATTCTCAATCCGCGGATGCTCCCGTCTGACCCATCCGTCGTCGCTCATCATTTGACTTTATCTCGACGAACTTCCTCAATCGGACACAACGTTGGCATCCAGGATATCAGCTGCGATCGCGGTGTGCCGATATTAACCCCCTCGATGGAGAGCAGCCGGACGTCTTCGTCAGAATCAATTAGTAGTGGAACAAGCAGTGAGACTTACCATGCCTTTTCATCGGAGAGGGCGTCCAATTTTAGAGACGGACGCGTTGCTGTGAGTCCCCCATATATAGCCCGCCGCTCTTTCTCTCCGTACTGTAATTGCTGACATGTATTTTTATGCAGATATACTCTGGCCCTCGTTCAGAGCAGTTCATAACATCCGATGCGGACAGTGTACGATCCAATACGACATATGCATCAACCACTGTCTCGCGTTATCGTTTAAAACGTATTCTGGCAGGCCTCCGTGCTGCAGTAGCATCCGAATCCTCACTTAGTATATCCAGTAGTCGGGGAAGTGATGATACGTGGTAGCAAGGGAGGTGTAGGACGATGCTTGGAATGGTTACAAGTATTACTAGTAGAGGATATCCAGATTGCCATTCGGACTTTGACAAAAGGTGCCGAGGACTTATTCTTGAAGTACCTATGAACAAAAAACATTAGCTCAAGCCCCAATTTCTTCTCGATCTCTGCGAACTTCCCTCGCGACGCATAACACCCCTTGATCGTGAACGACTGCAAGGGAGTAGTCAAGTCGCAAAAATCTCCTGGTGCTTGTATCCCAGGCTTCGATGCGGTAACGCAGTTTCTATCTACGAACGCGGTCACATTCCGCCCCCGCCACACCCAGAAACACTGATAGAATTTCCTTGGAACGGAATCTGGACGCAGGATTGCGTTCCAAGGTGGCGCTCATGTTGAAACCCACAACGGCGAGGCTTGAGATGTTCGGAAAGGCATCGTTACGCCCAATTCCACTATAAGCAATGACGCTGTAGGCGACGCAGCTAGTGATATCCTCATTCGTTTCATGAAGTAATATCTCCTCAATTTTTGCAATGCCAGGCAACACTGCGACTTCGCAATATTCAACTCCTCAAAGTACTTACAAACTATTCTCTTCAATGACATATTCAGAACAATAACTAGCAAAAGGTTCCAACTTCCGGATCAGCTGTGAATTTCTCGCCGAGTCACCTAGCACCCAGTGATCGCGAACGACTTGAAGGAAGTAGACGTCTGGCACAGGATTCCTGAGGCGGTTATTGCGGAATTCGCTGCAGTAACGCAGTTGCTATCCTTGTATGCGGTCACAGTTCCGCCTTGGGCACATCCAGCGACACTGATAGAACCTCCCTGGAACGGAATCTGGACGCAGTATTTCGATTGAGGGGTGGAGGTCATGGAGCCCACGACGGTGAGGCTAGGCTGATTCGGGACTTGTAGGTTGCATAAAGTACCCTGATAAGCACCGACGCTATAGGCGGCGCAGGTAGCGATAGGCATGGCGAGAGCCACGAGGGCGGTGAGCGAAAGGAATTTCATAGCTAAGTGAAGAGATGACGTGAGATCACAAAGGACCAAAGGATGCATGGAACGACATTAGTGCAACAGACTTACTTGCAACAGGGTTTCTTTCAAAGTGTATTGTTTCAGAGGTGCTGGTGCAGGTTGAATGGGTTGTAGTAGGCTATATGGTGGATGAATTAGCGTTCGTTGTAAATCAAGAGGGATAATTAAGAGAGACTTACAACTCCGTTGGCTTGAATGGGACCCCTGCAGCTCTGTGCAAGAAAACAACTGTATTTATACCACCATTCCAGTACGCTCAAAATGTGTATTGAGGACCGAGGTGATGCCAAAAATCCCGTCTACCGTGAATTAACCTATTTTACGCTTGTCGACTTAGATCCTCGAACTCTTGCCAACTTTTGAATGAAAACGTTTGAGAAGAAATGTCACCGATTAGTGGTTGACCAGAACCACAGTGCCATAGCGTTAATGATGCTAGAAAGACCTCGATCGTCGTTAAATTCACTAGTAAACGACCTTTGAAACTGCGTGTCCTAAAATTTGGGATCTTCTGTGCATAATCACGACATCTCAATGGAAGGCCGGGTGCACAACTAGCGTCCATAGTCAAGGATGCCTGCGAGTTGGCTAGGACAGTCCGAGCGCAGTGGTTCCCCTCGTTGAATGCGTATCCTGACAGTCGTGCATCGCTTATGCGACGCAAGGACGTCGTAAGTGGTATTTGCCAAAGGGAATTGAGTGAGTATAATAAGTTAAATCTATCTTGGCTTTAAGAACACACTGAGAGAGAGGCGTTAGAACGATATTGGGAATGCTTGTGCTTTAGGACTTGACATACCAAACTATACTTGTAACCTGCTTCCGAACAAAAAAGATTTGACAGGACAAACCAACCAGATGTCCAGCCTAAAAAAAACACGAGGAAAAGAAAATCCGTCACATCCAACTCCTCCATTACTGCCCCGAATCGAGCTGTCTCCAGATATGTGCCTCTGTGGCTTCTTATCTTCTGAATCCACGGCATATAGATACCCGCCCCTGACCCGGTCGTGCATGTGCTCCGAGCTTGCATGCGCAGCCTCATTCCCGAGCCGTGGCGCGTTTTCAGAGAGCATCTGTCGATGACAGATGTATGGGGTGAATGGACGGCGAGGATGAAGGGAGAAGAAGAAAGTGGGGTTAGTTATGTAGGATGTACAGGACTTGAGCCCTTGAGGTACAAGCAACAAATCGCAAAAAAAAATGGGATCTCCCAGCGACTCACCCATAACAGCCAGCGTTGCTGCCTTCTGTACATACCCCAAGCACCACTACACACTCAATCTTCGGCACCTTGATGCCGGTCAGCACCCGCAGTCTCCTGTGCGCTGGCTCTGACCAGAGGGTTCGCGTCGGCCACGTCCTTCTGGAAGGTGTTGATTGGGAGCAGGGACAGATTGGATTCATGCTCGATGTAGCGCAGGAGGTACATGCGCTCGAGCCCGGAGCTTGCAGATCTAGACGCTTTGGGAGGCGACGTTGTTGACAAATTGGGAGTATCTCGAAGTATGCGGATGGATTATGGCATTTTGAGTTGACCTTGAGGTCGGTGGGTGGAGGTGGTTAGGTTGGGTGGCATATCATAAGTAGTGTTGGTGGACGAGAAGGCCTTGAAGAAGGTGATACCCCGTCCCGTGGGTGATCGCGAGATCGCGCGTGTGCTGAAAAAACTTGATGGAGGTCGTCTTCCTGAGTCGCGTCGCGTTTTTTGACGGTGCCGTTTGTCTTTGGGGATAACGTTGGTGTTAGAAGTTCCGATATGATGGCTGTGGTCGTACTTACAGATGCGAGTGCGGTTGAACTGGGGCCGATTTCCGTTGTAAGTAGACGACGACGCTCAGAGAAGTCGGCATCGACGATAGTCTCGTGCCAGTCTCTTTTAACGATCCATTTTGGGATACTCTTGAACAGACCCGCCTCCTAGTACAAGTCCCAGCCAGTACGGCGCCCATATACCACCCACTTTTCCTACTCCGAAACATTCCAGCTATACAATAATTATACTACACCGAAGATACTGTTCTTATCCAGCTCGCAGACCATGCATATTATTGTACATAGTAGATCGGTATGCCCACAGGCATACCCGTGCGTCTTAGTACTAGATTACTTGTTGCACGATAATCAATTGATATAAAAAAAATTAAAAAAAAGAACAGACCCGCCTAATTGGGACAGTTAGTCTCGGATGCTTACGTCATGACCTATTTCGGACTCTTGACGCCTTCACATAATACTATCTCGCCAATTGTTGCAATACTAAGCAAAACTGCGATGCAACTTCTCGAGGTACAAAAGGATTTCTCTGCTCATTCAAGTACTTACAAACAAACACGAGCAAAAGGTTCCAACTTCCAGATCTCTGTGACCTTCTCGCGCGACGCCTAACACCCAGTGATCGCGAATGAGTTGAACGAAGTATTCTGCAGGCAGAGGACTCCAGATGCTTGTATCGCAGAACTCGATGCAAGAAGGCAGTTGCGATCCCCGTATACGGTCACAGTTCCGCCGAGGGCACATCCAGCGACACTGATAGAATTTCCCTGGAACGGAATCTGGACGCAGGATTTCGTTGCAGGTGTGGAGGTCATGGAGCCCACGACGGTGAGGGTAGGCTGATTCGGGACTCCTGTGTTGCACAAGGCACCCTGATAAGCACTGACGCTATAGGCGGCGCAGGTAGCCATAGACATGGCAAGAGCCACGAGGGTGGTGAGTGGGACGAATTTCATAGCTAAGTGAAGAGACGACGTGAGATTAAACAGGACCAAAGGATGCATGGAAAGATATTACTGCAATAGACTTACTTATAACAGGGTTTACTTCAAGATGTTTCAGAGGTGCTGGTGCAGGTTGAATGGGTTGTAGTAGCTATATGGCGGGATGACGAATTAGCATTCGTTGTAATTCACGAGGGATAATTAAGAGAGACTTACAACTCTGTTGGGTTGGGTGGGACTCCTGCAGCTCTGGATAAGAAAACAGCTGTATTTATACCATTCCAGGATGCTCAAAATGTGTATATCGTACGATTGAAGCCTGAGGCTCTACATCACAATCGGCATGATATGCACAATCGGAACTTCATAGCGGCGTAGCGGCGTAGCGCCTACTACCAAACTTCCACCGCTGATCCACACCTTTCATGGCGGCTTCATACTCGAAGAATGGAAATGCTTCTGGTCGGAGATCGGGATAGCAAGACACGGTCCATGATGGGAAAGATGTGGTGTGAAACTTGAGATGCTGAAGAGACGGAACGTGTAGCACCTTAAAAAAAAGAAGATAGATCAGTTCTGCCGCCATGGATCGTCGACAGGTGCAGATGTGATACAGTCGACACTGCTCCCATAAACCATGCCTTAGATAACCATTAAGCGTTAAACCCTTAAATCCCAAAGCTTTTCTGGTCCACCGACTCGGTGGATGGGGATTTGCACACTATAACCCGTAGGTCCGCAATAACCCATAACCCATACCCCTCCTCGGCCAAAACACGTAGGCTTGGCTACTATATTAGGCCTCGACTCGTAGCTTTAGGGTTGAATAATTATTTCACTATGTCCATCACAAATGATGCGCCACAGCGGCCATTTAATAACTCAAATGTGACCTTTTTGACCTAAAGAATCAGAATCTGATTGAATAATGATGATGTCAATTTTAAAAGATGTGGCGCACCGCCGCTTTGGGTGGTGAGATATTTGCGCTAGTTTGTCCCGGCCAAAATCTGATATTTCATGGAAAAACATCTTTCTGAGCGCAATACGTCTCGTTTAAATAAGATTAATGTCTAGATCGGGTTAAAACTCAATTCTGCTGGTGCGGCCGTTGTTTTTTTGGAAATTCGAGGGTGGGGACTCGGAATTAAATTGAAAATTTGGAATTAAAGATAAAAAACCAACCATCCCCTGGAACGACACTAGACAAACCATTTAACGTGTTCATCAGAGTCGAATGCGAGGCAGGGAGGAGAAAAGCTGCAAGAGTTGTCAGGCAGCCAAAAACCAATTAATGGATTACATGATACGTGTCTGGGACGCGTCCAAAGCTTCTCCATACCGCAAAAAAAATATGTCTGCTTTATATTCTCATCTACCCTACTTTACATCCTTTTATTCTAATCACTGTTCCATACCCAAAATCTCTCTCTCAAAGTCGAGTTGGAGCTGGCAGTTTCGAGGTGGCTGGGAGTACTAAGTGTCTCATGATAACGAAATAACGAAGCATCTTTGTGGTGGCTCAGCATCTTACTGGCCAATTCACTCTTGTTCGACGTACATTTGTCGATGCCGACGTCGGTCAAATTTTCTTCATGGAATCTTCACTTAAGTATCATGCATCATGCATCATGGCTGAAAATCGCTCAGTCTACTCTAGGGTTGGGTAAGTAATTCAGAAGGCGGTAAGTTACCAGTAAGTTACCACTCAAATTTTTTCTTCCCTCAGAGGGGTGGTAAGTTACTGGTAAGTTACCGTAAGTTACCAGTCACGTGGTCAATTTTTCGTTTTTTGTACTTGCTGTTGATTGACTTAATACTGGCCGGTAAAAATGAAAATAATAATGCCAAAGACTATTTTACAGCTTTAAAACCGTTGTTGTGAACCTTGTATTATGCCAACCTCTCATTCTCCCCTTCACCAGACTACACTTGGCCACAAACACGTGACCTAGGTAACTTACCAGCCGAAATCCCAGCTCCATCGGAGTGGTAACTTACCAGTAACTTACCGGTAACTTACCGGTAAATAATTCGCTGGTAAGTAAAAAACAATTATTTACCCAACCCTAGTCTACTCGTTCAATAATTTTCTTGAAGCGGTCACTTGATCGGAGTTTGCCGGACCCAATCTCCGTTTTACTCAACACCTCTGTACCACTCGACTTCGACGTGGCTCATTGTACCCCTCGAACGACAATAATGCTACTCTCTAATGCTACTCTCTAGTTTGGTTGCATCCTTTTCCGTGGACCTTCCTTCACGTTGAAGACCGAAACAACTGTATGACTATCGCGAGGGCGGATAGTGGGCTCGAGCATTCAGTATTATTCGATCTTCAGTCCCACAAATACTGGGGCTTGAAGCTTGAAGGAACGCACGCTCTACGGTATGTTTCATTTTAAAGGCTTGCGAAATTATAAATTATAACCTGATTTTGTATGAATGAAGCTGGCGATTGCTTATATGACCATTTGTACGGCAAAACCCAGTCCACCCTACACAGGCGCCTTCATGCTACCCTCTATTTTGTTAAGCTCTGCGTGCTCTAGACGGTCTGGAGGCTGGTTCGGGCTCTGGCTAGCTCGATGTCCGTAGCATTCTGATCGTCACAGTCTAAATCACTAGATGCTGTTCCCACGGCCCGTGTCATGCCATGAGCACGAAAAGGTGAGATTTTGTTCTGTATTGCGTCTGCTGTGCTAATATTGGTCTATAAAAATTTCCAGGGCGTTGAACAGGTGCAAATCCATGGAAAGTATACACCATTTCTTTGCCATAATCGTGCAATTGGTCTATCGACCTTCAGTCACGTTACCGATCGCGCCATTTCGAGGTCCCTTGGCGAGTCCTCGCGTCAATCCTACGCAACGCCAAGATTCTATTCCCATGAGCGTACGATAATGGCGTTTGGGAGACTACTTATAAGCGATTGGATTGAAGGTTTTGACCAAACTTCCCACCAAACTTCCCAACTATGGCACCCGTCGCAACTTCGGAAAGACAGCAAGAGACCACGACCGCGGCTACTTTGAAAGCCACTAGTCAGCAAGTCTTTAATCCATTCTACTCGCCTCCCAGCGGAGACGACGGGGACGATTCATACAAATATGCAGAGTTCAAGGTCAGTTGTCTTGGATCATAACCAAGTATCGTTCTAATTTATTGATTACCTCTCTCACTGCAGCCCTCCTTCCCGAACGTTTCTTGGGAACCCTTGAAAGAGCAGGAAGTCGTCGAACGTGGGCTGTTCGCCGACCCATCGAAAGCCAATCTGCTCTCAGCTGCCACTAAGGTCAAAGATTTGACCCCAGTGATTGGAACGGAGATTGAGGGAATTGATTTGAGGCAACTTACCGATGCCCAGAAGGACGAGCTGTGAGTTTCTGTCAGCCCTACGTCGCTTCCTGAACTTTGTTTATTCAACTGTGCTATTAGGGCGCTGCTTGTCGCAGAAAGGGGTGTCGTCTGTGAGTTGCCATTTTTCTCTCACACAAAAGTTGTTGCTTATTCAAACTGTTTTCAGTCCTTCGCAACCAGGAAATTGACATTCATCAGCAACTTGATCTTGCACGCCACTTTGGTCCTCTCCATAAACACGCAACCACTCCTATTACCCGAAATGGTCTTGAAGAGGTTCACGGTACGTTGATCAATACTTCGATTACTTCTTTCCACCAACTGATTATGTTGTAGTCGTCTACAATGACGCCACCCGCCGACCCGATCCCACTGCTTTCTCGAAGCTCGAGCTATGGCACTCTGATGTACGTTGTGTATTTCTTCGGTCATATTTTATACAGCCGGCTTAACCCGCACTACCAGGTCTCCTACGAACTTCAACCTCCCAGCACCACTTCCCTGAAAGTCATCTCCGGCCCCAAGGTCGGCGGTGATACCCTCTGGAGTTCAGGGTATGGATTTCAGACTTGAGGGTTGTGATTTTATTGCTGACGAGGGTTATCTATTCAGCTACGCCTTGTATTCCTCTTTGAGCCCAGGGCTGCAAATCTACTTGGAGGGCCTGACAGCCGTCCACAGCGGCGTTGCACAAGCAGACGGGAACAGGGCGGCAGGCCTCCCCGTTCGCCGACAAGAAATCGAGAGCATCCACCCTCTAGTCCGCGTCCACCCTGCAACTGGCTGGAAGAGCGTTTACGTCAACCCTGGTATGTGTCTTCCGTTTTATGAATGTCTCTCGCTCAACCTGACGTACGATCATCTTTTTAAAGGCTTCACTCGCCGAATCATTGGCGTGCCCAAAGCTGAATCGGATACCATCCTGAATTTCCTTTTCCGCCAAATCAGCGAGAATCCTGACTATCAGGTTCGCTTCAAGTGGGAGGTCAATGACATCGCTATCTGGGACAACCGGGTAAGTCAGCGTTTCCAACTACGTACTAACCCTTACTAACGGCCACCTCCGCTCCTCGCACAACATAGGTCGCTGCCCACTCCGCGACGTTCGATTTCTGGCCAGCCACTCGCCACGCCCTGCGCGCCACACCTCACGGCGAGAGGCCTACCTCGGTTGAGGACTACGAGCGCCAGACTGGAAAACAAGCCAAAGACAGACAACTGGAGATCTGGAAGCAGCAAGGCATCAAGGTGGAGGTGGACACGAAGCCGAAAGCCAAGACACCACGCTACAACGATTAATCGATTGAACTCTGCTTGCGTGCATTGAAAATCGTAAGCGCTGTCACGGCGACTCTGTCGAACGGTTTCGCCTGGTGGTGAAAATGATAACTGATTAATTTATGCGTGTATGTACTGCTATGTTCTATGTATCATTGTATGCAGTACGTACGAGAAATGAAAAGCCCCACCTCGATCTGCAATCTGTGCTAGCGGTGTCCAAGTCCCCAGTCTTCGCCAGCCCTGTCTTCTCCTCTTGTCTGCATACTGACATCTATTTACATACACGCGACTAACCTGCATCCGAGACACACTCCATTTCTATGTCCTCGGACCTCCTTCTAATAATATAGAGAAATGCCCGATGGAGAATGGACGGGGAGCACATAGCACCGTTGTAAGTACTCAAATGCCCAACGTACGGCAACAGTTAAATAAGTATACAACATCGATACCCACACAACGATTCTATTCGATTCCGAATCTCTGGAAACGGCATGCATGCAAAGAAGGTATCCAATCTGGGCTTTAAAGGGGTGGCTTCCCTAAGAATCTCTTATCACTGACGTGTCTATTTGCTTATCCGAGCCCGAGGGCCGGGTTTGTTGAATGCAGGTGCAGTGTTATTACATTTCATGCAGTGTCGCCTGTATGACATCCTCACGTATGTACTTACATATATACCTTAACGGGATGTCCTCATGATGTATCGATTGTTTGTTTTAGTGATCACAAGTGATCAGCATGGATCTATGGACACACATGGAAAGTCATCTCGTTCAAGGTGATCTTTCCATATGCAGTAAGTAGCCGACGTACTTACATAACGATGATCGGATCCTGTATACGATATCTACCCCGGAGAGAGACTCAGATAATAGATATATGTAGATCATCTGGCAGATGAATCATCACGAGATGATGACGGAAGGATAACGGAGGGCGGGGACGGAAAAATGAGAACAAGACAATCGACCAACAATCGACAATCGACAAAATGAGTTAATCACCGGTCGGGGCAACGAAGAGCTGAGATCGATGATCATAAAAGGTTGCAAATGGAGTTGAATACGTACATAACTGAAGCGCCTAACGAACGTTTTACATACGGTATAATACGTAACCCCTACGTAACGAACGTACTGGCCAGAAGGAATTTATTAAAAACGCGTGGCGGCACCATTAGCTACGTAATGAAATAGCGATGCACTGGAAGAACGAAATGTAGTAGTACTAGGTACTAAGGTAGTAGAGTATAACCCGGACAATGAATAAAGCGACGGATCAAATAAATGGATAAAATGGATGGAGGGACAGACAGACACAACAAAGTACATACAAATGCAGCTGACGATGAATTCAGAACAACGAATGAATGAATGAATGAATGGATAAGAAGACGAGGATGAGGATGAGGAAGGTATTTAGTAGAACACGCTTATACAGAGGGCTACTAAATACAATACGTACGAGTATGTTATGTATATATTCACCAGAATCCAAGAGGTGAAAAGAAGAAGCGACAAGGAGTCATGCAAAAGTAATATGCAAGACGCCAAGCAATCTAAGCAAAAAAAAAATAAACCACACATCACCGCGAAGGCGCATGCTGCTGCTGCTGCTGCGAGCTCCGCATGAACGACTGGTGCTGCAAATGATCCTGATACACCCTCTGCGTCGGCGGCGCACTCGCCTGTGCAGAAGTCGCCCACGGCGGCGGCGCAAGCGGGGGCATACCACCACCACCCCCCGGACCCTGATGCGCATGTATCGGCGGTGGGGGCGGAGCCACACCACCCCTCGAGCCACCCCCACCACCACCACCGCCGCCATTATTATTATGCCCACCATCGACCGCCATGGCTTGCGAATCCTGAGCTTGAGACGCCTGCGGGGGTGGGGGCGCCATCATATTGACGAGCTGGAACGAGCCCTGGTGGTGTTGTGGGATCTGCTGCTTCACGTCCATCGGCGACGGCGGCTCCGACTGCTGCTGCTGCTGTTGGTGCTGGTGCGCACCACCACCACCACCACCACCACCACTGCGCGACGACGACGACGAGGGCTTCGTCGAGCGCGTCGCCTTATCCGCGATGTCCGCGGCGCGGGCGGACGCGCGCAGGGTCTCGAGGTCGATGTGCGGCGCCTCCCCGTTCGCGCTCTTATCCCGCTTCCGCATGAGTTTCGCGTAGTCTACGTCGGGTATCACAAACTAGCGTTAGACAAACCAAAAAATCCAAAGAGAGAAAGGGAAGAGAAAGGACATACGCAATCCACAAGCATTACACAACGTCCTCGCCCCATCCGGACCGCGCCGCCACTCGGGCGTCTCCCTAATGTTGCACGAATGGCACTTGCCCGGGGGCGTCGCCCGCTGTTCGAACAAAAAACGCGGATTGAGTTCAGCCACGAAAACGGGATATGGTTCGAGCACATGTTGATCGGGGGCGAGCAAGGTGAAGCTCGAGGAAAAGGCAAGGCTCGAGGAAACGGCAAGGAGGAGGGAAAAAAAGGCAGCAAGGACTCACACTTCGCTTCCTATATTTACTCTTCGGCTGCCCAGCGGGCCCGTTCGTCCCCGCCGAGCTCGTCGCGCGCTTCGTGCGGATAAGCTCCATATCCTGCTCCGCCGTCGACTGGGGCTTGCTCTCGGTCGCGGGATATTGCTGCTAACGCGAAGAAGTTAAAAATAAACATGGAATATGGGTTAAAATAAGAAAAGACAATTAATTCCAAGTACGTTTCTCCACCAAGAAAAGGAGAAACAACGAGAGGAGGAGGAGGAGGAGGAGGAGGAGGAGAAACGAACCTCGAACGAACTATTCGCGCTCCCACCACCATTCCCACCCTCATCCTGCGATATATCCTCCCAGGGCCTCTTCGGCGGGCGCGGGTCGTCAGGCGTCGACACCTGCATCACCCCTTGCGCCCCTGCTGCTGCCGCTGTGCCCGCGCCATTACCACCACTTCCATTAATCCCATTGACCTCCCCTGCACCAGCACCAACCCGCCCCTGCTCCCCACCACCACCAGGATTGTTCATCGTCATCCGCCTAAGGTCCTCCAAGAGCCGCACGACCGCCTGCGCGCGCTGCGACATCTCTTCCAGTTCTTGCTGGCTCGGGTGGGCGTGTGGGATGTTGTTGTGTTGCATTTGGGCTGGGTGGGGCGATTTTTTATAAAGGAGACGATGAGTACGGGTTTAGTTTTGCTTGATCCGGGCACACCGCAAAAACAAGAACAAAAAAAAAGGGGAAAGAAAAACGGGGAAAGGGAACAAAGGGGAAAGGGGAAAAAAGGGGAAAGGCGGCATAGAACGGAAAGCAAAAAAGAAAAATTACGCACCGTATCGGCTGGCAAAGTTGTACAAAATGGAGCAATGGGTGTTGATCTATATGGCGGTGCAAGTTGCGGGTGCTTATAAGCTATCCATCCATCCAAAACCGCAAACGTCAAAACTATTCTTACCTCGGCGATAGTATCATTCCGCACAGACGGTATTCGCTCCGGCTCGCTGGGCGCATACGCTTGTGGTGCAGGCAACGCATCGATATTGGTCGGGACGATAGCCGTCGTGCGCGCGAAGGGCATTTGCTGAGAGTGCTGCTGTTGCTGCTGCTGCTGCTGTTGCTGGTACTGCTGTGGATGCTGCTGCTGCTGCTGCTGCTGTTGTTGAGGCGCGTGTTGCGGGTTAGGCGCAGGCGGCGGAGGCTGTAGGTGGTGCTGCTGGACCATATAAGCAGGCGGAAGAGGGTTGGTCGGCATGGGCGCCGGCTGCGGTGGTGGCGGTTGGTGGTGCAGCTGCGATGGGTGGACGTGCTGTTGGGGCGGCGGCTGCGGCGGCTGAGGGGGAGGCGGTTGGTGATGGTGCGCGTGTTGTGCGGGGGCGGAGGTGGTGGGTGGGCATGTGCTTGGGCCCAGGGGCCTTGCGGCGGAGGGGCGGAAGGCGGCGGACCGGGTGACGGGTACGCATTTGAGGGATGGGGTTGGTGCTGCTGCTGATGCTGCATCACCGGTGGGGCACGCGTTTGCATGTACTGATATGGCGGATAGCTGGGATGAGTAGCGACAGGTATGGGTTGTTGGTGCATTTGCTCGTGGGTTGGTGGCGGAGGGGCCGGCTGAGCTTGATGGCTCGGGGGACCTGGTAAGACCGAAGACATTTGGTGATAGGGGTTCGTGGCTGGGGGCTGCTGGGATGCCGGAGGGTAAGAGGCATACTGAGGCGGTGCGTAGGATGGCTGCTGCAATGCGCCATTAATAAAATTCGGCCAGGCGAAAAAAATTAAAGTTAAGAATTTACATGAGACGTGCGGACATCACGAGATGCACCCATGGTTGCCCGAGGGCGTTTTGTCTGGTTGGGAGAGTGCGGTGGTGGGTCGTCATTGCGCAGGGTGCCGATGCTGACGGAACCTGGGACGGGGGTGACCTGGGCGGAGAGCGGCATGCCAGGATGGACATAACCTCCGTTTTCGTGCTTTGAGGGATATTCTACTTTAGGTGCGGACATTTCGTGGACACCGGCGGACAATGGCGGGGTGTGCTGTTGATGCGGGAGAGAGGCGGTGGATGATGACGAATTCTGGATTGAGCGGCCCCATGCGGATGATACATGACGAGAGTGGTCTGGCTGTTGGGGCGGCGGCGGGTCGGAAGTTGGACTTTGCTGTGGTGGAGGTCGTGTTCCGTTCTGAGGGGAGGCATACTGAAAGTTGAGGTCTTTCAAGGAGGGGAGACGAAAGTCAGACTGAGAATTTTGAGGGGGAAGAGAATATTTGTTGTGGTGATGGTGTGTGGAAGTCATGGGAGACGAGTGGATCGGCCTGACGAGAGATTGAGATCAGAAGAGGACCTTGTTTTTGAATCTGAGTCTGTCAATTCTATCTCCCGATGTCGACGGATCTTGGTCGCTCAGATACACACTCTGGACTGCGGGACGAGCGCTGAGAGTGATCTGAACAAAACTCTGGAGGTCAATGGGCACAGTGACGAGCGCCGATATGGATTCCAGAGGAGGAGGAGTGATGGGGAGAGAGCAGAAAGCTGGCGACTGGATCTTGCAAAGGCGGAGTATGAATTCAACACATCGGGTCATTCCTTGCCAAAGCCGCATGTTCTCATCATCGGTGATCCCCATCGAATCTCGCTTTACATAACAAAAGATGCGCTTCATACCCGAGATTCTAAAAAACTAGATCATCCTCTCCTACCTCCAGCATCCTCCTCGCCTCCTCCTCTCTCTCTCTTCACTCACCTTTCACCGCCATCGCAGCCCTTTACCAAACCCCCCGTCTCCCACGTGGAATAGCAAGTTGACAACAGTGCCTGATCAGGGTCATCTGCATCAAGATCATTCCCAGATGTATGATGGTCTCGCCCTTTACTTTTCAAGATTCCACACAATCCCCACCTCCTCATCTTCGTTCCGCTTTTCCCAGTGACAAAAAACCCACTAAACGGCACCCAAAGACTTTTGTATGTCTCGGTCATAGGTCTCTCAGAATAGGTAACCTACTCGAGATCCGAGGAGATGTCAACCTGGGTACGCACGCCGTTATTTTCGTCCATCCATCTGCATGCCAATCATTGACAGCAACACCATCGATAAGGAGGGTCGCATACAGTAGATTGGCTCAAAATTAGCCTACCGTTCTCCAGTCAGATTTGGAGCTCAGATTATACCGGCCAATTATAACCGGCGCCACGGTAAGTACATACATCGCGAACAGCCGACAGCCCTGCGCTGCGTCCGGGCTTCATCGCTTCATCCTCCAAGTCGCTTACATATTCCTGCGGCCCTGCCCTCGGTGCGCGCCTCGATGACCGCGCAGGGCCCGAGACGTTGTTACGCATCCGCACGCGTTTGTCTGGATCCAAGCTCCCTCCGCCTTCGTGCGTACACACACCTGGATCCTCCACTGCTTCTCCCCGCAGAAATCGGAGGAGGTGCAAGCTTCTTCGCGCTAGCTCCCCATTCCATTAATATTCCAAGACCAGAGCCCAGGAACGTATGCATCTCTGGGCTATTTCACAACACACAAACACACCACCTGATCGGGATCGGGTCCGGGGTGGGCGCAAAGGTGTCATCGGAAGTCGCCCTTGCATCGCCCCAAGCCTATGTATATCGACGTCGTGTATCATACCACCTCGTACTTACCACGGGACCGTCCTTCCAAATTTTATCTGCGGTGCACAGTGAATTATTCTCTTTCAGGTTTCCTTTTCCGGAATCGCCATCGCTCGCTGCCTATCTCTGGACTTATGATTGCCTGATGGATGCATCACAGCTTCTGAATGCAATCTATTATCGACTATATACATATCTCACCCACGGACCCCACTTATCTCACCGTGCGCATGCACCGTGCGATATCGATTTCGGCACACGTGTGAGCTCGAGTGGGCGTTCGTACCCCCGTATGGAAGGAAGGAAGGAACGCGCAGTGGCTGGTCGATTCTGGTTGATGAGATATGCATTGCACGGTACAAATAAGGGAAGGATGACATAGTCGCTGGAGGCTGCGGGAGGTCATGGGAAAACTTGAACGCTTGTTGAATTCGAAGGGCATTTGACCAATACAAAGTATGTATCTGACCGTCATCGTTTCGGTGAACACCGCCGGGGCATAATGGAAGGAGGGGCGTGGAGGGATATTTATATTTATATGTAGGCTGTCTGTTGAGGTATCTCCCATACCATCCGATGGTCTAGTATCAACAGCGGCATGGACAGGAAGTACGCCAGGGACACCCCCGATGAAACCTATCAACGTGTAGAATTAGCCGGTTCATGTTTACCATATTGGTTGAGACGTGGAAATGCGCGCGTACCAAGAGATTCATACTTCCGAAGCGAATAAATCACCTCCACACAGGTACTTTACTCCCTCCTCTCCACAGAGAATTAATCTGAGTCTCTATCAAGCTCCTACGATGCAAAGGCCCCGCGCTCTGAACATGACAGGCGTCGCCATCTTAAAAAGAAAAGAGACCCTACGTCCTACTCGCATTCCCTGTTCGTATAGGTTCCACATACGAAGAATGAAGTTCGTGGTTGTTATGTATGGGGTCCATGAAGACCCGAATCGTGAAGGCCGGAGGAGCAGGCAGATATGTGATTTGAATAATTGGGACATGCTGGTCCGCTAAAGGATATGGAAACTACTACATACGCGTAACCCTAATAGTCACCGCGCTATTCACTACGGTTCCAGCACGAAAAACGAGAAATCATGATGGAGGGATTGGGCGGTTATATGAAGGGTTTCCGAGTCGCATGAGGGAATACATGTATCTTCGTCCGGGATCCAAGGATGCGCCGAGTTAATTAATAGGTACGACTCGGACTCGGAGATGCATTAGAGAAAACGACCAGCTCTTGGAATTCGAACTTGAAGGCGAGCGACATAACCCACGGATCAGGGATCACAGTTAAAGATGGGGATGGGGACGAACGTTAGCGCTAGCGCTGTATTCTAGCTCCGGGTCCGGGTCCAAGAAGTCGCACGGGAAGCAGTACAGCGCCCTTTCAGCTTCGAGAGAGAGATACCATCGATATCAGTCGCGATCGACATACAACACACGTGAGAGAAATTTGGCTGCTCACCTTCGAGATCCGGGTTCAGGGTCTTCTTGAGCTCTCCCTGCGGGGAGATATAGCACGAATAACGAGCTTGCATGTCGTAGTAGTAGGACGATTTGTCGGGGTTCCAGAAGTATATGCTACTTCTATATGTAAATATATCGTAGAATCAGAAAGAGAAAGACAGAATGGACACGCAAATATTAGATTCTGATCGAGGAAAAGACGGTGTGGTAAGAATAGGACGCACCCGTTATGATAGTGGTAAGGCCTGTCGTCGTCCCTCGAATATGCGAGATGGGTGTAGTCAGATGGAGCGTCGCTCTTATATGCGTGTCGGCAGTAAGCGCGGCCCTAATATTCAGGGGGAAATCATGAGAGTCCCGGTCCCTCTGCCTTTGCTCTCCTTCGCAAGGAACCTTGGGTACAGGTCTGCAAAAGGGAAGCCACGTACCATAACATTCTGACCAGTCTTGATAGACGGTCCAAGGTTAGCGAACTTGGCCCGCGCCCCGCTCTCCACCTCAACCTTAGCCTTAACGGGCTCGTGCTTAACTTGAACATGTCCGTTGGACGTGTATATATGTTGCATGTGTTTTGGTGAATGGACGGATGGTGGGGGCGTCGCTGGAGCTTAGAATTTGATGAGAGACGGAATATGTAAGGGTCAATTATATGTTAAATAAATAAGCGCCTGATCGTTGCCGCTGAAGAGCATTTTCAAGTGAGATCTCCATAATATCCAAATAAAGTTAATCAGCTTTCGATTTGCTGCATGCAAGGTGCCGATTGGCGCCCGATCTAATCTTAAGTATAGGGACAAAAAAATAATCCATATTTCAAGGTCAAGGCTAAAACATCCAAAATGTACTCAGATTATGCCTTGATGACTATTGGAGACGCTGTGGCAAGAGCAGAGCATCTGTCCATCAGAGAAGACAGCTTCAATCACCATTCGGACAACCACAGCCGTGGACTCACATTTCCTTGCCAATCTACTTTCCACTGGTCTTCGTATAGCCGCTCGGAGAGGTATAGGTGGACTTCCCATTGCCATTGTCGTGGTAGGTGGAACCGTCGGGGTTCTTATAGAAGTAGCCGCCATCGCTGGAGGGGCATGCAGTTAGTGAGGGCATTTCGACGCGGATATGGGCTAAACGCACGTACTTATTGGAATAATGATATCCCTTTCCACCATCACTTCCTTCGCGGCTGCAGTAGTGGTTGCCCTACAGTCAAAGTCTAATGTTGAGCTTTGGTCTGAACGTAACTACGCTTGGGGCCTCTGGCGACGAGATTCGGAGACAGAGGCAAAATGGTGAAAGAGATGCAAGAGACTGACCTGACTGTTGGTACCGCTGCCTGTGACGGTATAATCAGAGGACGAGGAAGAGCTCTTGCTGTCAGTCATTTTGAGTATGGTATGGGGAGGTGGAAGAGATATTGGTGGAAGGAACAAAGGGGGATGAACACTTAAGAAACGGTTGAGTGCATTTAAATAGGGGTGGTTGTGACGGATCGTGTATGCTTAGAAGCTTCGCTTGGCAATCGCTTGACAAATCGTTATTCGAATTCTTGACTGCAAACATCATGTCCGGTGAGATATTTTAGATAAAAGCACAAAAAAGCCTCCTCATTTGCATATGCGTGATCAGATGATAACATGCCATCCATTAGTCAATTGTTATCCAGCCATGAGGGCCTCGCTTTCCTTAGCACATAATGCTAATTAGACACGAGGGTAACACATGGCCCACCAACTCTCACGTCAGATCCACCCTTTTGGTGGGAACTAAACCTGGAACAGATTGCAGCATTCTTGGGTCGAATGGATTTCAGTTTCTTCAATAATATACATGACTCCAAGTAAATGGGTAGATAATATTGAGATCATCGGTTAGGCGCCTGTCCAAAGCTATGTTGTCATCCTTCAAACGAGCCAACTAGATTGCAAGCTCTCACCTTCCATGTCTACTTCCCAGTGGTCTTGGTGTGGCCACTTGGAGAGGCGTATCTGGAGTATCCTTTTCCATTCTTGTAGTAGGTAGGTCTGTTAGCATTATTGTAGTAATAACTACTGTCGTTGGAAGGGGCCCCGTCACCACCGTCAGTGAGAACACCTTGCCTTACAACGAAAACGCTTTGCCTTACGAACAAGCCGTACATACACATTTGAATAATGATATCCAGGTGAGCCATTATCTCCAAGGTGGCGTATACGCCAATGATTGCCCTGTAGTCATGGGCGAGGGGCTGGATGAGTACATTGGCTACTGGCGCCCATTGTGACAGTGAGATCTGGCAGGTGCTCAGCTAAATAGTAGATTAGATAGGCAGATTAAAATATTGTATGTGCTTTGGTGAATGGGTGGATGGTGGGGGTGTCGCTGATGGTAGAATTTGATGAGAGACAGAAATATCGTGGGTAATTATCGCGAAAACCGACTGTTTCCGACAGCTTTTGTAAAGTTGTTTGAAGATATAAATTGATAATTCATCGGTAAGTACTCCTATGTAAGGCTAGGACGCCTGATCGAGCCTGATCGTTGCTACTGAATTGCTGCTTGAGGCCATATGATATCATGGCAAATCACAGAAGGCAGCATTCCCCAATACTCGAACGTTGACCGGCAAGCTATCTGGGCTCCTGTGGTAGGAGCCTCCACTTTCGAACAGGAATGAACATGTCATAATAAGGATAGTGAGGAAGAAGAGTCACCGCAAGTACCACGAAATATATATATGCAAATGCCCACCCGTTGTAGTCGTACTTCAGTAAACAACCATAGAGCGGATAGTACTCACTACTAGATCTAGAGCTGGCTTTTTGGGTCAAGGTTGAAGACATCCATTGGTTTTCTGCAATGGAAAACATAGATATATCGACTTGCTATAGTCTGACCGATATCGTTGTACAGTAGTACGACGATCCCGACGAAATTTGAGTTGTCGCAAGCATATCTCTTGTCTTGCACTGGTACAACAATGTTTCCCTAACCACCCCGTATGTTTTCCTGAATGTAAATGTTCTTTAAACAATGAAATGCTGGCAAGTGACTCGAGCTCGAGAGTATCAAGCTGATATGTGCAATACTTAGATGCCCGCTGTCATGGGTCGAGCATTTTGTGAGATCTCTATAATATCCAAATAAGGTTAATCAGCTTTCGATTTGCGACAGTGCCGATTGGCGCCCGATCTAATCTTAATTCTTATAGGATAAAGAAATGATTTCCTTGCCTTGAGTATTGAGTCTGTAAATACTAAAGAGGAGGGTTGCGTGAGCCTTATTGACGAACTCGCTTCAGATCTCGTACGGCGATATTACAAGCAATAACGGCGAGGTGGCTTGGACCTTCGTCAAGTCCCCATATTTCAAGGTCAAGACTAAAAATACTCGGATTACGCCTTGATACTACAAATACAGAGCAACCTATTTATTGGAGATGCTGTGACAAGAGCATAGCATCTGTTCATCAGAGAAGACAACTTCAATCACCATTCGGATAACCACTGCTGTGGACTCACATTTCCTTGCCAATCTACTTGCCACTGGTCTTCGTATAGCCGCTTGGAGAGGTATAGGTCGACTTTCCACTACCATTGTCGTGGTAGGTGGAACCGTTGGTGTTCGCATAGTAGTAGCTTCCATCGCTGGAGGGGTATGCAGTTAGTGAGGGTATTTCGACGCGGATATGGGCTAAACGCACGTATTGGAATAGTGATATCCCTTTCCACCATCACTTCCTTCGCGGCTGCAGTAGTGGTTGCCCTAAAGTCAAAGTCTAACGTTGAGCTTTGGTCTGAACGTAACTACGCTTGGGGCCTCTGGCGACGAGACTCGGAGACGGAGACAAAATGGTGAAAGAGATGAAAGAGACTGACCTGACTGTTGGTACCGCTGCCGGTATAGGTGTAATCAGAGGACGAGGAAGAGCTCTTGTTGTCAGTCATTTTGAGTATGGTACGGCGAGGTGGAAAAGATGTTGGTGGAAGGAAGAAAGGGGGATGAAAACGTCAGAAAACGGTTCAGTGCATTTAAATAGGGGTGTCACCGAGGGTGACCGTGACGGATGATCGATCGTGTATGCTTAGACTTTGTCTTACGATCGCGAGTAACGAGGTCGACCATACTCCTCTGAGTTTACCCGAATCCAAAATTGAAAATTCGACGGTACTTACATAGTTCTCCCTCCTTGAATATTTTCAAAGCGTGTCGAGTCTTAGTAACAGTAGCCCATGACCCGCCGAGACGCGTCCGTTTCGAGGCTAATTCGAAGCCGCTCAAAGCCCTCAAGAATTTGAAGGAAGCATAGAAGGTTCGCTTGATAAATCGTTATTCGAATTCTTGACTGCAAACATCGTGTCCGGTGAGATATTTTTAATCAAAGCGCAAGCAAGCCTCATGGTTTGCATATGT
The DNA here is from genome assembly GCA_015499995.1 of Flammula alnicola. Lineage (NCBI taxonomy): Eukaryota > Fungi > Basidiomycota > Agaricomycetes > Agaricales > Strophariaceae > Flammula > Flammula alnicola. The sequence goes on along the minus strand of JADNRV010000086.1, from coordinate 40,418 downwards.
ACGATCAGATGATAACATGCCATACATTAGTCAATTGTTATCCACCCATGAGGTCATTGCCCTCAGCACATAAGGCTAATTAGACACGACGGCAACGCACGGCCCACCAATTCTCACATCAGATCCACCGTTCTGGCGGGAACTAAACCTGGAACGGATTGCAGCATCGCTGGGTCGAACGGGTTTCAGTTTATTCAATGAGATACATGACTCCAAGGAAATGGGTAGATATTGACAATAATGTTGCATCATCGGTTAGGCGCCTGTCCAGAGCTATGAGTGTCGAAAAGTCCCTGCCTCACCACAGCTTTTCCTTTGTTTCCATTCTTTGTTTCATCCTCGGTATATCTATTTGATAAACCTGAACTTGACAGTCAAACAGTTTACTTCGGGACAGTTAGGCGCCCTCGGAGTCAATTGGTGACGGTAGCAATTAAAAAATGGAAAAGGTTTAAATACATACAATCGCCACCTCTCAAGCACATCGCTCGCGATCCCAGTCCGATCTTGAGGGAGGTGTATTATATATACAAAGGAAAAGGTCACTCATGCCTGTCGTGCACTACTAGTACACTTCAAGTTCCAAGACCTACAGCAGCATTGTCCATCTACCTGACATTTTATAGTTGCACTTTATACTCCAAAGCTTCACAAACGAAGAAATTGTTGGTCGACAAACAATGCCATTTAGGGCTTTAATTTTATTCGCAGGAGATCTAAAATATATAAACCATCGAAATGCATGCTTCTCGGGCTCCCCGCTTCTGCACACATACTCTGTTACAATTTTGTGGGAGTGCCAAATCACCTTCATTCCCGGCGCAATAGGTTCCAAAAATCGTGAATGCCCACACGATCAAATATTCCTATTATGATCATTCCCAAGACTTTAATGGGAGCCCCATATTGTTTCTCCATGCCGGGAATGGTGCTATGATAGACGCAGGGTTAGAGAGGTCCACATCGTCGTGGAAAACTTGAATGCCGATGGTATGCAAAGCGGGGAAAGGAAAGTCGACTTCGGGGCCTGAAGACTTTTGGCGGAGGTACTCGAGAGTTTGTACCCTTGTTCGCAAATATGTTATTGTGCTAAGAAGCGAATCGGTGAAGGCAATGAAGTAGGGCTCTGGGGCCGGGAAATTGTCAAAGTCTGAGAATATGATACGTGCGCCTTTCACATTGGTGAGTGTGCCAGAGCTGAAGCAACTGACGACACGGGGAAATAGCATGTGGATCCTATCGTCAATGATAAAGGGGCTTAAATAGGGACGGGTAACGTCTCGGAAAGTCAACCTCTTCGCGTCTACTTCCAAGGATATCTTCGTAACGTAGTGGTTGCTGAAGTGATGGATTGCATATCGCGAAACAAAGCGATTCATGAGTTCCAGAAAATATGGTCCAAAAACTGTCGACACGGGGTCGACGCGGCGGAAGGTATGCATGTCCAAACGGCCGGATCCACGTGTCCCAAAAATTCTATACATGTCGGGAGGCAAGTTTGAATATGAATCCTTGAGAGTCGACGAAGATTGACCCTCGGTAGGGGACGCCGTTGCGATAAATCCGAAGCATCTGTAAATCCGTCGGGTAGGTTCAGCCACTCCAGCAATGACTGAAAAGAAGCCTGACAAATGTAACACGCAGATCCACGAAAACCATGGCGGTCGAAGCGGGAGCTCAACTAGTGAATACTATGGTCCTTGTAGTTGGGATGGTATGAGTATTTCCGAAAACAAGGCGAAAAAGTTTCAGGTTGAGCGCTGATCGTTGTAGCACCTTCCGCCTATCATCATCCTTCACGAGCAAGCGTACATCCCTCACCTCGACTTGGATCTTCCGTATTCTTTCCCAATGATCTTCCAGGATGGTAAAAAATATTTCTTCGTGGTAGACTGACCCAGTTATGCAGAGCAGTTAACGTTCCGGGTTTCCTAAGGACTTCGTTTCTCCAAATATCTCGCACTTGCTGGAGATATGTGAGGTTGATCAGCCGGCTCCACAAGGATGGCGATCGCAGAATAAGGCTCCGCCAACATCGACGTACTTGGGAGCTGCTGTGAATGTCTTTGAAGGAGGTGCTAATGTGTGATTCCCGAGGTTGGACCATATCAGCAACGGTGGAGAAAATATGCCAGAGCAGAGATTGGTCCAGCTTGAAAATTGGCGCATCGAACTTCCTTCAAGCGTAGAAGCATTGTCAGCCTGAGTGGTTATGAGTGACTAAACGTAAGTGCAGATATAAGTAGTGGCATTCACATTTCAGCTGACATTTCAAAGAAGATACAGAAGGAATACTTACTGTCATTGTAAGTATATGGAATTCGAATCGGAGAGGGGATGAAAGGAGCTGCACGTGACCACGATAGACAAACTCTCGCGGTTGCCGTTCAATTCAACGTCGCTCTAGCCTAACACACACCATGTCAGAGGTTCCACAAACTGACGTTTCCCGACCTTCTGCTCTTCCTACAGCGAATCTTCTACAACGAGGAACTGGTTCTCAATCCCTTGTGGACCAGAACTCTGCCGAATACCTCGACGCGATCGAAGAAGAATGGAATAAGAAGGTAGACATGGAAGTCGAAATCCTTGTCGATGGTATGGTTGACCTCGTCAGTCTAGCATCCGTGAGCACACCACACCATCTTCTTTACTAAGACAGTCTATTAACCTCTTGCATGCTCAGATTGCAGACAAGGATAAATTTCGTGTCGCGCAGGAATCCTTCCAAGCCGAGTCGCGGGCAGAATCCATGGTGCCGATCTCGTCTCTTGCCAATACTTCTCCAATCTGATGGGTGGTAGATTCGAGCCGCGAACTCCTTGCTGTCGATAACGCACTCTATGAAACTGCTCCTGCTTCTATCTGATGAAGCTCAAATTGCCCATCGTCGAGACGCAGAACTCAAGATTGTCCAGGAAGAAAGAGAGGACGCGAAACAAAAGGTCGCAGCTCTCTTGGATGATCTCTTGCGGAAACCAAACGAGCAGCCGCCAGCGCCGGTGCCCACTGTGCCCTCAGACGCGACATGAGGAAGGTATAATGTTCTTGGGAAGATGTACGTGGTTATAATATATTACAACAAAACAGTGTTGGTGCTAATTCACGCCCTTGCTCGCGAAATAGCCATATAAAAATACAAACGAAAAAAATACATATAAGCTACAGAGCGAAAGCCTAACAATCAATCGTCTTCAGACCCATCTATCGATATCACTCTCCTAACTGCGTCTTCCTGCAGCTTCTTCGCCTTGATTCTCCCTTCCCGCAATCTGTCCAACCCCATCCGAATACTCTTCATATGCACTTCAGCAGGAACATTCAATCCGATAAGGTCGGGTGCCGCGACGCGTTCTCGCATGTCCTCCATATCTTCGCTCATGGCATGCAAAGTCTGCAAAGCAGCAACGACATGGACAAGGGCTTGTTTCCTGTACGTGCCCAATCCCTTCAAAAGCGTCAGGTGGTGGTCAAAGTTGCGCAATGACTTTCGATTCCCCCCGAATTTGGTCCAGAGATCTTCGAGGAGGTCGGATTTGGCAGAGGAGATGGATGAATCTTCGCGCGCGAGGATTTCCTGCAAGGTCGCGAGTCGCTCCTCGAGTTCGTTAAGGTTATGGAGGTTATCCTCGGCTTCGAGAATCAAGCGCTCCATGTTGACCGAAAGGACGTTCATTGCTTCGTCAAACGTTTGCGTGACGACTTCATTCACGCTTTTTCTCGGGGATTTCCAGGGCAAGAGGCCAGTGAGGGACCATGCAGAAGGTTCTGTCGCGCGTGCACTTTCAATAGACTGAAGAGCGTAGTCATTCACGGCCATAATGCTAGAAGATAGTGTAAGAACGTTGTCGGAAAGATATAATGGAAACACGAACTTGTCAACTGCCCCGCCTACTTTTGAAGTCAACTTCTGCAAACTCCGTCCCGTTTTCTTCGCATCTCCAACAAACTCAGTCAATGATGTCGCCAGGGTATCTTTGGCCTTCAAATCGCTAACCCGAATGCGGGCTACGAGATCTGTCGTCGCCATCTCTGCCTTCTTGACTTCCAGCGACAAGGCCGATCCTCCAGCCGATCCCTCCAATAGTTGTTCGAACGACTGGCTTTGAACGTCCACCAACTTCGAGTAGTCGGCCCATTTAGGTGTTAGATTACCTGAAGGAACTGGATTTGAGTCCCAAGGTCGACATATTGATGAACTGGAGAAGCCGGGGATGATGCACAGCGGCTGAACAGCATGGCGGAGTGTGTTGGAAATGTACCCAAGCATGAAGGTCAAAAGCCAGAAGAAGAGAAACATTGAAATCGGCCAGCGGAGCATGTGAATGGCGGTACTCGAGACGTCAAGCGCATATCGGCTGGCAAACGTTGTGCCATCCCATATACCCTTGACCACGGCTTCTCGAATTTGGGCAGAGTTTTCATTTGGAACGGGTTTCTGGGAGAATTGGGTTGTAGTCTGTTTTCTGGACCCGTTTACAATGTAAATTGGTTTCCTTGTTCCTCGTTTGCGTGGTGATGTCCGGAAAGTAGTATTATCAGGACTGGTGGGACGCGCGGGGGCCTTCTCTGAGCTTCTCGGCACCTCTTCCTCTTCATAGTCTACCCAGTCGTCGTCATCATCGGTTTCTTGTCTATCTGGCGTCTCCCTTCCTGAGAGATAGTCCTCGCCTTCGCGATTGAATCCCATCGTCGAGAAGGCTGTTCTTGTGCGCGAGCGCGTTGCTGGATGTTGTGTCATTGTAGCGAGATCTCACGTTGAATCTTGGGTAACGTGGTTTTTATAAGATACGCCAGCAACGTGTTGTGCTGCGCTCCTGAAGGCTGATGGCAGTGATAAAGCACCTAAACAATGAGGATGTTGGATGAATCGATGATGGTGGAGACATCTGGTGGTCACGTTTTCAATTAATTGCGAGCGCAGCAACTTGCAGCGAGCAATCTGTTTTACGATTGTTGCGAGCGAAGCGAGCATTCTTTCTCTAGGGGTGGAACCGTCGAACAAACAAAGCCAAACCTGGTTGCAAGAATGAGCTCGTTTTCAGCCCATGTTGCGTGCGTCATATCTCAATTGTTATTGCCCCTCGTCCTTTGAGCTTATGGGATTGGATAGTTTTTCATGTATTGTATACATATGTTCAAAAAAGTTGGGGGATTCCGGTCTTTCTCTCGTATTCAGAGGCCTACAGAAAGGCCTTATTTGCATGTGTCGGGCGATTCGGATGGCGAAGCGAGCTCCCCCGCAGACTTGCGGATACGTAATATTATTTGCTCGCTGAATTTAGACCTCACGATTCTTCATCTACTTACTCGTATGGTGCACGTGTTTGGTGCTTACAACTTCCAGAGTCTGACGAAGGGTGACGAAGAGCACTGAGAAGCAATTGTCCACAACAAATTTTCTGAATTATGGATTGGTCGATATTCAAGGTAACTGCCATCCAACCGTCACGTCGGCCAGGCAAAAGAAGTAGTAGATTGCGAGTGGCTTTCTTCAAGTAACACTGACTCTAAGCTTGGCAGAAAAGACCTCCAAAATCTTGTAAGGGATGATTCATATGTGCATATGATTGCAACGTTGGACATAGCCGCAGACTACCAGGGAACCAGAACACGAAGACACGAGAGCAGTATACATGTGCGATAATTATAATCTAAATATCCAAGGCTTTACGGTGGCACGCTCCTATTCGCCTTCATCGTAAACCGTGCCACAGTGCCACAGTGGCCCATCAGCTTATTTGTTTCCCCTGATGGTAAGCAGACTGACTGACTCTGATTTTTCCTGCTATAAATCCTTCCACTCATAGTACAAACAGCGGAGCACCCGCCACACCTACCCGATCGCAGCAGCGAGCAAAGCCCGAATCAACTCACGCCTCACAGTGGAAGTCTTACCAGTAACCCAAACCCAAAAACGCTCCTCACGCAGGTCCGCATGGATCCAGCGCTTAAGGAGGAATTACACGAGAGTCAACTGTTCAACGTACCTCGATTAATCGAGCATTTGTTCCCAGATAGCGTTCTCCCTCTTGCCGTTGACGAGCTGGCGGAACAGCTTGTGAATGAAAGAAGCTTTTATTGGAACCCCAAACGCGAAACCTGGGCGGGGTGCCCGGACCTAACTGACCCTTCCCAAGATGGCTACGTGGAGACTAATCTGGCGGTATTCCTCAACGCCATCGGTACTGCGATCCATGAAATTTCCAAAAAGAATTCGAATGCAAAGGTACCTTCCAAGCGACGACGCTGGGACATGAGCACGAGTACCAAGCCATTGCCCGGTGGGCCATCCGCCGCACGAAAGCCCGACCTCATCCTCATTGAAGTGGGGGAGACCCCTTCATGGACCACCATTAAGGTGACCGCAGAACTCACGTCCAACATCGAAATTAAGCACCAACAACATAATGAGAACCAACTTACCAACGGTGCCTGTATGGTCTTCTCGTCTCAGGACGAACGCCGATTTCATATCGGAGTCTCTTTTTGTCAAACCGAAGTTCGCGTCTACGTCTTCGATCGCGCTGGAGTCGTTGGTTCCGTCAAGTTTGACTTTCAAAAAGAGCCGAAGATGCTGATTCGCCTCCTTGCTGGTTTGACTCTCTCCGATCCCTCTGCCATCGGCTTCGATCCCACCATCAGACATGGACTGGGAGGAAAGAGATTCGTGACTGTCGCCGACAAGGAATACGAGATCATCAAGACTTTGTTTATTAGCGACAATATCCGGGGTAGGGGCACCGTTTGCTGGCATGCTCGCTTCGATGGCACCGACTATGTCATCAAGGACACCTGGGCCAATGTTTTCAAAGAACTTACCGAACCAGAAATAATGAAAATGGCTGGTGACGTAGAGGGGATTGCACATATAGTTGCAGAGGAGATTGTGCAGGTTAATGACAGAGATGATACGACGGCCAATATCCGGGAAGTGATTGACGCTGAGAATTACCACGACAGAGATTTGCACGCGGATCTGGTGATTCAAGCCCATCGCCGGATAGTCAGCACTCCGCTCGCCGAGGGATTGCCTTATTTCTCGACGAAGAAAGAACTGGTTTCGGTGCTGATCGATGCGATTGAAGGTGAGCTGAGTTACTGTCGTGTTCGTCTAGCTATCTCACCTTTAAACAGCCCATCGGCGACTGGTAGAAGAAAAGAAGATTCTACATCGAGATATCAGCATGAACAACATAATGATGTATCGACCCACTTTACCAGAGGCGCAGCCAAATCCTACAGACGAAGGGGATACACACGCGTCTTCTATCCAACCTCACAGCACGGACGCCGGAGAGAGTAGTCAGATGCGAAAAGGGATCCTCATTGATCTCGATTGTGCGATCGTTATGAGGGAAGATGGCCGGGTCTCTAACCCCGCTACTATTGGTCACCGAGCCGTAAGAAAATATATCCGTCGCCTTTGAAATAACTACTTACCTCATCTTTCAGGGAACACTGCCGTTCATGGCCCTTGAAGTGCTAATGGGACTACCCGATGGCGAGGAACAGAAGCCCCGTCATGACTTGGAGTCGTTCTTCTATGTGTTGCTCTGGATCTGCTGGGATTACGCAGGGCCTAACAACGCTGAGAGGCAGAACTTCGACATTATGCGAACAGATATCAAGACGTGGATCGCTGGCAAAACCTTCGTGAAAGTTGGACGCTGCAAAAGGAAGGATATGAGGTCCGACGAAGAAATCTTCGACGACTCTGTCCTGAGTTTGTTTGCACCCTACTTCAACGACCTGAAGCCTTGCGTCGAGAGATTGCGAAAAAAGATGTTCACGGAGACAGATGAAGAAATCAAGCACCAGGATATGATCGACATCCTTGAAGAGACACGCAAAGCCCTTCCTGATACAGAAGACTGGACACCCGACCACGATAAGGAGGGATATGGGCTGACAGGAAGCAAGAAGAGGAAGCTCAAATCCTACGAACGCACGTTGGAAGTCATTGAAGAGGAGGCCGAAGAGCTACCGCTGGAGCCCCCAGCGAAGCGTCGAAAGAGGGCGCCTAAGATTGAAAAACGCTCGAGATGGACGAAACCGATACCTACAAACATTCACGGTATGACGACCCGAAGGAAGGCGCGACTCCAATTTCGAGGCCTCGCTACTTCGGGCTTAACGTGTGCTCCATCTTGTAACTTGTAAACTAGTGATTATAACCTGTATCAACTTGAAATGTCCTATGGAAACTTGAAGGGAGACTCAGGGACGCACCAAGTAAGAAATTGTCAACACATTGACACCATTTCACCCAGTTTACTTGGGCTGGAGCTGGGCCTACAGCGGCCAACACAAGCCAACATAAGCCCCCTGTGTTTGTCGAAAGTGCTTCCAGAGATTTTGAAAGTGAGGCCTATAAGTAGCAGCCTTAGGCCTATAGTGAGGGCTTCAACGTTTCAACTTTGTAGCTTCAATGGTCCAGACGAAAATTCTGCGCGTGTTCTTGATTAATAGAGCGTGCGAATGAAAGACCCTTAGACTCAAGCCGGCACCGCGGGAATTGTTACAAGGCCATGCACCCCGGTTGTCGCAAAATATGATTTGCTCTTTTTCTCGTTCACTACCACTATCGTCTCTCTTCTCGGTCTGAACCCTTCCTCTCCTTATTCTATTTGCTTTATTTTACGATGATCATTTCATTTTTGCTGCTCCTACTGCCTATTCCCGTGAACGGGACAATAGTCAGATACAGAGCGACTTATTACCCTCGGCCTAAGGTTGAGACTCAGACGACCTATTCGCAACAACCTATCCTACCTGTCAATGTGACTCCTGTAACCCCAGCATCCACTGCATCTGGTTCTGATAAAAAGGACGCTGGTCCTCAGCCAGATCGCGAAGCTGGTCTGGATGTCAAGATAAATTCGAATACCTCGTTGCCAGACCAGAATGTTGTGGTTGGTAGTGTCAACGATGCTAGTGCAAGTACCGTTCCTGCTCTTACCGGTCCACCGACATTCTTCGGCGTGTTCAAAAGTGTTTGGAGAACTGAGGTAGGATTTATGTCTGGTCTTCATTCTTCACTGGGCTCACTTTCTTTCGTAGCAATTCGAGGGCATCTTTAAAGGATTTTGTACGTGTCCAGTTTCCAGACAAGTTTCCATTACTCATGACCCGTCTTTGCAGTCCCAGCGCTATTTCTTAGTCTCCTGTTCGCCCGCTTCTATGTATCGCCTGCACCAGTCACGTACCTCCACGACCAGTACACCATTCTGCCCTACAACCTAGTCTATATCCCGTATCTAGTCGCGACCTACAGGTACTTTTCTCTCCCATGCATTCTCAACTTACACAGCACATCAGCTGACTATCCATGCTCAATTTTTGTTATCAAAGGATCATCGTGAACCCTCACAAATTCAGGCTAGCCGAGCCAAAAGCGATGTATCGCCTCATCTTCACAGAGTACGAGCGTGGACACCCATTCCGGTTCTTCCAATACTCAGGGCTTATCATGCCCTTACTCTTCGGCATCGTCTTCGACATGTTCGTTTACCAGCCTCTGAGCAAATATAACCTCCAAAGGCTCGGAGTGCCGTTCGACGTCCCCTCGGGCGAGGACTGGTACAATTTCATCAATCATCCGAATTGGATGTTTTGGGTTAGGCTGGCGGCGCATTTCTCCTTGCTCGCGGTGTGCGTTTTGCTGTTTACGCCTGTGGATGTGATCGTTACGCGTTTGGCTATGCAGCCTGTGCATGGCCCACCCCGCGCGGAGCCGGCGGAAGAGAGGGATATGGAGAAGTTGTCGGCGGATGCTGCTGTTATTGCCCCGCCTTCTTATCTTCAGTGCGTCGTTTCTTTTGTTTCTTGACTGCGGTGCACACTTCTAATCCTCGTTTTATTTACAATTAGCTTGACTACCGAACAGCAGCCTTATCTGGGCTTTGTTGATTGCTTCCAGAGGATCGTGAAGGAAGAGGGATGGGGTACCTTATACCGCTGCTGGTGGTTGACTATCCTCGGATTCTGGATACCCTTCATCCGTTAAGGTTTGCCAGGAAACAACGCCTGTATTTTAATCAATCTGGACTATAGGATTTTCTTTGTATACTGTGCTTGTACTTGCATATTAAGTAGCTGGATTTCCGTCAATTTGATTTGAATCCATCATATTCATATTTATACCATAAGTAAGACCACATAAGCTCCATCAGTTAGATATGTATCTATCCATACACGATTCATATTTATAATTACAAGCATCAACCTATTCATGACTCATCTGCATAATAAGCTTTACGCATCACAGCTTGGCTTCATCGGCGCGCAGTCAGAGGACCTTGGCGACTTCAGCGTCAATAGCCTGGGGTGTCGTGGTGGATGCCCATCGGTGTACGACGTTGCCGTTCTTATCCACAAGGAACTTCTCAAAGTTCCACTATCATTCCGATCATTGTCAGTACACAATCTCACCGAGTATGGAAAGATTTGAAACGCACCTTGATGCGCGTAAGCCCCAACAGTCCAGACTTCTCGTTCTTCAGCCATTTGTACACCTCGTTGGTGTCGTCCCCGTTGACATCGGATTTCTTCATCAGGGGAAAGGTGACGCCATGGTTGAGCGTGCAGAATTCGGCGATGCCTTTGTCGTCTTCGGGCTCTTGGCCGCCGAACTGGGGTGAGGTTGGCAAGAGTCAGTTCTGAAGCTTGGATGTGCCCATAGCAGTGAGGAGGACGCACCTGGTTGCACGGGAATCCGAGGATCTCAAGACCTTGATCTTTGTACTTCTCATACAAAGCTTGGAGACCTAAGCAGAAATCGGTTAATGTGTCGACTCGTACGCCCATTAGCGCTCATTGAGCACCTTTGTATTGCGGTGTGAAGCCACTGAAGGTGAAGAAGAGAAGGATCAGCAAGTGCTTCGTTAGGGATGGCAGAACATGACATGCACCATTTCGAAGCAACGTTCACGATCAGCACCGTCTTTCCCTTGAGGTCGGCGAAGTCGTAGACCTTGCTGCCGGGAAGCTCGGCCTTCAAAGAGTAGAACCCAGACTCGGACATGGTTGAATAGTATGCGGAGCGACGAGCAGAATTTGAATGTGCAGAAACAAGAGCGAACGTGCGGAAACCGTTGTGGGCTGACCGAATACTTATGCAATTCCGGAAGTTGCTGAGCAATCGCACGGGATGAAGAGGCGTGATCGTGTGTAGCATTTGACTTATCTTCCGTATCAGATGTTAAAAGGTTCAGCAAACCAGTGCTGTCGTCGACCACAGAGTCGGTCCCGACATCGTCAACGTTCCCCACGCATCGTTTCTCGGTCATCGTCATGCCGGAAGCCTCCACGTGCTTCGAATCATCTCCTCGAAAACCTGACAAATATATCTAATCACGATCTTATTTGCTTCTTCCTACCGGTTACATGTCCTCGGTCTACAGCTGTAGTTACTCAGCTACTTAGCTAGCAATCTGAGCAAACACTGCCTGGGCATCTTTCACAAGGCTCTTGAAGCGCCGATAATACAGGCGAGATTTCATGCGCCGCATTTCAAATTTGAGCCATATCAGCAAAGGCTTGTACTGGTGTGCTTTCCGGCTCAAGATGTGATGGAATGCATGATTACCGAGCCTGTGTATTTTACGATTAGCATTGCATGATCGAGATGTATAAATGGCCGCAGCACCATACCATACCACAGCCTCCCTGTGAATTTCTGAGGATCCTTCATTTTTCTGGGCTCTTTTCCGCCGCGCTTGGGCACGCACAGTCGTATAATTGTACATGATAGTTCTCTCAATGACATCTATCAAATAAAGATCAGTAAAACAATGCAGGTTACAATGTGGAACTTACTGCGCAGGAAGGCGGTATTTCGGATCGCTTTCCGTTGACACCCCAGTCACGAATGTACTCATGCATCTTCATCGCTGTCAAGAGGAAGTTCTGGTATATATTGAGATAGACGACATGCTCCGTGTTCAGTTCCCTGTCGGAGAAGATGGCATGGCTTTTTGCTTTCGCCAATCTAAATGCTCATGTGTCAGAATAGAATATTATTCCATATCTGTTGACTTACTGCAGTAATTTATAACTGAAAGTTGCGCCTGGTCGTCGACCTCTATCCACAGTTAACGTGCTCCTTATGCCTATTTCATCCAGGTTCAGAGCCATACAACTGGTTTAGAGAAATCACTGACTACTCCCATGGTATCGTGTGTAATCAACGGTAACTGACAGGTCTCGCATGTTGATGGAATATCCGCACCAAGGGAAAGCTGGTTGCACAATAGTAAAATTGCATCTTGAAAAGAATTATCCGACTTACATCGTTGGCCAGGATTGACGACGTTGAGAATTTGGTCGTCATAGTCAAAATTCGTGAGCGTCTTGTCTCGTGAAATGAAGCATCCATATTCTGGGTGGCCTAGTAAACATCAAGTTCAAAAAGGTTCGTCGAAGGAGACGGTGAAATCAATAACCTTTGTTCATTATATCCAGGAACTCAACCGCCAATTTTCGACTAGTCGTTATGAATAGATAATCGTCGATGAGACGTAAGAGGGCCTACGGAAGGTGCTCAGTATCACGAGAATTATGTAGAGGATTGTGCGTACACTTTTGGGTCATCCATAAACTTTGAAAACTTCTTCTCGAGGTCTCCATAGAAGAAAGAGCAAAGGATCGAGGAGAGGACAGATCCTTGAGGTATGCCGACGGTCTGTCGATAATAGCTCTGCCCGATCTAAAATAGGGAGTGAGCCCAACGAGCTAACGAATCGAATTATCAAGATTTTGCGATACCTTTACAATATTCTCCGTGATGTGTTCCTCCAGAAGTGCAAGTACTTCCTGCTTCTTAGACAAAGGGTAGATGACCTATCAGGATGTCAGTGAGATGCGACAGAAAGCCTACGGTAATGTTAGACGAACCTGGTCAACAAAGATCGTGTTTCGAAGCACATTTGCCAAGTCGGCTGCATAGCGAAGAAAATGAGGGTGATCGTCTACGAGACAATCGTTAGAAAGTGGCGCCATGTCCAAAACCAGCTAACCTTCAGGAACTGCCTTCTTAACATAAGTTCGTTTGATTTTACCGAGAGACATATTGACCTGCCCATATTTCTGCATCATATAGACATCCTATGAGTAGTTAGTGAGAATGATTGACATTAAAGGCGCAAAATATGCCACCTCTGATATTAGCTGTCGCAGAATTTGCAACAATTTCGTTTGGTCAATTGTGTCGAAGCATGCTTGTACGTCTACCTTAACGAAGTAGAGTCTAGGCCTGCCTGATATCAGCATTTCGATTTCAATATCGACAAGAAATACGCACAGAGCACCATTCGTATCTCGTGGAAGGGCAGCTTTGAGTCGCTTCAGTTTGTAGTAAATATCGTCGGGACTGAAAGTAGAGGCCCCGAGGAGTTGGGGTTGATTGGTCTGCACAAAGAATTAAATGTCGCATCGGATAACGAAGGATTGAGACGCTTACGCGCTCATATGTCAGGATGCTGAATGCAGCTTGAAGGATCTGATTAATGGATTGCTCGGTGGTGAACGAGCCCTATCAAGGTTGTCAGAACGGGGGCTAGCATTGTTGCGTAACGTGATACGTACACGGTTCATGGTTTTTCTCCTGCGCAGGTTGACAATGGGTCGAACGCCTGTATCTTTGGGTAGTAGTCGAACGAAAGAGAAGCCCAGTCTACGCTGTCTGAGGATCTCTGCCGCCTCAGCCTGATCATATCAAATTAATAAGAAAGTTCATCGCATTGGTAACAGAGCTCACATCGGATAGCTTTTCGAAGGTGACTGAGGTTAGTCGTTCAATGAGAGGAGCACAGAGTGTCGCCCAGTCGTCATGCCTGAAGTAAAGCACTTGATTACGAAAAGCCGAGGATTCTGTGACATAGAATGTTGTCTATGCAATCGCAGTCGTCAATTAACCTTAACCATCTTCAAAGGTCGCAAAGGTCACCTTCAATAGTGGTAAAACAAACGAGTCGAAATACCAGAATAGAAAATCCTCCAACAACTCGCGACGTTTGAGAGCATCAGATACCGAGACCCTGGCTTGATGGCGTGCACCAGGGCCTGGAGGAATCAGCCAATCGCAAGCCGAAGTACTGAAGTTTTGTAGAATGTAATGGAGACTCAGTGTCTCATAGCGTCGACAGCTAATAAATTCTTTCACGTCTACAAACTTGTTAGTCACAGAATCAAGAACGGAAACGCAACTCACGTCGGAGGACCAGCTTGAGGTTGACCCTTGAACCCCAGAATGATTTTGGAATAACAGCATTTGTTACAAGTGCGACGTAGCGGTAAACCTGAGCAATGCAGACGATTACGGGAAAGACATTATAGAATGCATAAATTTTCCTACCTCTACATGGCTGCAGGCGAATTCGACGAATCGGGGTTTGGCTTTCGCGTGTCTGCGAGCCTGAGTGAGGCCGATGGGTGGTATAGGATTACCTGTGGAATCAAGTGATATATTGCCTGTACCCAGTGAAATTTGGGAACGGAGTTGGACGGAAGTCTCGGACATCAATTCCTGCATATGATACTCAGTACGCAGACAAGTTATCGGCATAAAAAAAAAACACCTACAAGTATGACGCTGCTATCCAGGTCTTTAACTCCAATATCCTTGATCTAAATAAAGTAAGACATAACGAATTTCACAGCCAGGAAGACATGGACACACCTTCGAGGGGCAGGCCCGATCTCTTAGGGGTAGATAGCCGCATTTTCCGTGGCGTCGTAAAAGCCTTTCAAGATGAGGAAGAATGTCCTTCAACCTTTTTGGAGTTTTGCACGGACCTGCTGTCTGATCAAACTTCGACTTCAGCAAGTTGAAAAGGCGTAGTAGATGAAATTTTGACCTTGATTTCGGTTTCCCTGTCAAGATAGTCGCCAAGAGCAAACGAAGAACTTTTCGTCGCCGTGGAGCAAAAAGGAGTGTTTAGCCCATATTGCCGTGCAAAAATATATTTAGATAATTGTCGAATATTTTCAGCAAGTTTTCGATCGTCGTGAGTTGTCATAGCATCATCTTTGGCGACGGCCTTCGACCGGTAAGATGGATTGACTCGATTTAGCACATCTAAGATGAAATGAAATAAGATGAAAGCTATATTGTCCAACTAAGGGCACTCACGCTTCAATGGCAGCCCAACAACGATATGATTTGTGCAGGGTATGAAATTTGGTTTAGAATAAAATAGTCGAGCCCGAACGAAAGATATATCAGCAGGTGAATAGCTGATGAAGTCAGTCAAAGTTGGTGATCAGTTCCATATCTACATACCTTTTCCCAATTAGAGTCTTCTTGATAGGTTTGTCGGTGCCAGACCCATCAAGTTTTCTTCGCTTCTTGGGCCTTTCGTCTTGTTCATCTGCTATGATTTGTCGATGGCGTTTCTCTCCAGTCACAGCCCTCGGTCTCGATGTTTCCGCCGCTGAGGATCGCCACATATCCTGAGCACTTGGCAGAACATAAATGATAGGCTCTCCCGTTAATTGACACAAACACCCGTTTGGTAAAGAGGTGAATATCGACGTTTCGGTGAGGAGGTGGAGCATCGCATCTTCTCCAATTCTACAACTATATATTGATACCATGTCCACAAAAAGGTAGTAAGATGGAAGACTTACCGAATAAGCAGTGTCTCCCACTCTGGGGCCTGAAACGCTGTGATAATGGTGTTTATGAAGTAATTTGTGATTCCAATTCTAGCCATCCCCGTCCTCCCATGGTCACCAGCACGCGATGCCTAAAGTGAAAACCATCATCGTCTTTGATTGACACATCAGGCAACGAACTTATACTCACAAGTCGGTAGCCGGAAGTGATGACGTTTTGGGGACGCTTGAACTTAAAGAGACGTTCTTGCGCTTGATCCAAAATCTGTAAAATATTAACACTTGTCGAAGGGAACCATCACAACAACTTGAATTTGAACTCACCTCACGCATATCAAGCATGGGAGGGTAAATTCGAAATGCCTTTACTTTGGGCTCCTTGGCTGCGACATAAGACGCGTCCAGAAGATTGGCATAGGTTTCTGAGTCGTTTTCATGCGAAAGGGAAATGTAAGCAGCATTGGAACTGCTCTCTGGCGACTCAAGGAGGTCAGCCAAGTAAGTTCGTAAGGCTTTGACGCAAGGGTAGTATTTTTTCAGGATGACGGAGGCGACTTGCGGCAAGAGATCACTCGACATATGGATATTTCTCCGTGTTTGAGCCAAGCATATGAAAGTAAGATCGTCTCTGGGTTGAAGGTATGAGTTGTGGTCATTGTCTAAAATTACGAGGGCTTCAACATTGCGGAGACCCTGCAGTCACGACCCCGTTAGCGTTAATCACGGGATGTGACTGTTGGCATGAAATTAGTCACTGTCTGATGTCAGGGTTTCTGTTGGGTTTCTGCAAGGTTTTTGCGGCCACGATCTCATGCAGTAGTGCTTAAGCGCTCTAGCGACTTTCACATTCGATTTTAAATCTTGGAGACACCAAGTTTGTCAAGGTCATGATGGCGTATACTCGGATTCACCCTGTTAGGTACGTATTAATAGATCGTCGCGAAAACCTTAATAGTTATCTGCATCTCATTGATCTCATCTCTAGGCTTCGGATACAATCTATATACACCATCGATATCCAAAGTCGTTGAACTTCTTCTTCTGCCATCTGTATATCTTTCAGACCGCTGAAAAGGGCGCGAACGATGGTTATGACAGACGACCCAAAAATGAAAGACGCAAATGTTGTCCCCGAATCTATCATCATGTTTGCCCATTACTTCTTGTACTCAATTGGCTGGAACGCTCACAATTAACACAGGATACTGGGGGAAATCGGAGCTGGGAAAAGCACGGTGCGATCTCTTATCTTGATTTTGACGCGTAAAATTGACATTCTGCACAGTTTATTGACACGGCTGGCCCTGACGCTGACCCAAAACCGGAGATTGGTCACGGTTTAAAGTCCTGCACCGCTCAAGTTTCTGTATATAAAGTCCAAGACCCAAAAAAATCGGGGGGCATATGTACGTCTCATCGATACGCCTGGGTTTAACGACCCGGACTCCCCAGGCGACGATAAGCAATTGGAGATAATTATCGATTGGCTGGAAAAGAAATCCGGGTGAGTGTAGATCTACAATATCGCCTCCTGCTCTGATCGCGAATTGACTCAGGCCGAACGCGAAACTCGCCGGCATCATTTATCTGCATGAAATAAACCAGGCTAGGCTGACAAAAAATAGCCCAGTGATGAAATCTCATCCTTTCGGCGTCGTATTTGTGACCACGAAATGGAGCCAGGACCAGCGGCAACAGAAAATTCAGGCAAATCTCGACAGGGAGTTAAAGACCACTTTCAATAACGTTACGATGATTCGGTCTGAAAATACACGCGATTCCGCCTGGAACATCATTGGGGCCGTTACTTCCGCCCCCGCGGAGATTCCATTAGAGGAACTCCAACGCAAGTTCGAGGATGTTCGTCGTGAGCTCAATGGGTCAGAGAACAAAATGGCGAAGTTTTTCCGATTGTTGATCAGCGGATGGCCATGGATAATATGGATAAAGGTCAGCTTTCTCACATTAATTTATATTCCCTTTTTCTAAATGTTCTTGGAGTAGTGATTTTAGCATACTTATCAGTTTCAAATTCCCGTACCCATACCGGGTGGGCGGGCTGATAGTGACTATACTTGATTTGATGGATTCCGCATTCAACCGTCGTTGTCGAATAAAGTACTTACATGATTTTTTCTATCTTTGGCCACTAATTGCTCCGTTTTGTTATATCTTGTGGTAGAATCCATCCCACGATAATGGCCATGGCTGACATTCTCTACTTGTTCCGCCGTCACATCAATATCAACTCAAAGAGGAAATAATAACTACATAAGGCAATAAATAATTCGCACATGAGGTTACAAATCACACAAAGTAGTGTCCCCAAAGTTCCACTTCAGGCCCCTTGTATTCTTTCTTGAGTACAGAGTTCCTGTAACCACTATGGATGGGTATCGTCATCCTCAAGTATTGCGTCCAAGTCGTACCTATATTAAATAATACTCTCTAAATCTGCTGTCCCTGCTTGCCCTGCCTCACACGCTTGATCAACGTTCGATGGCTCTGCACAGGGCCTTACGTCGAGATTATTAGTACCCTTGAAGATGCGCCCTCAATGTGCCCTTATACGTCTCCTTTGTCGACAACCCCTTTTTCATCACACCTGATTTAACGTCATGTTTTCAGGCTCGACGTCGATGATTATTGGGTTCATGCTTTTGGACCCTCGTAACGGCGAAAGTCACTAACATGGCATTTTGGATCTGTATTTTTGGCGTCGTAGCTTACAACATCATCAATCCTGATCCGAAATTCACCGTACCCTACCGCCTCGAAACCCGACTCCATTCCCTTAAAACGTGAAATAAGGGCAGGATGGACCATATTCGACGAGAGCCCCTATCAAATGACGATATTAATAGTGGAAAGTAGGAGGCACGGACAAACGGAAACCGGAACGCTGACGCGAGTCTGCTTTGCAATGATGCACGGAAAAGATCGTGGCGTTGCATGCAGCACGTCAAGGACCTGCAAACACGAAGGCAAAGCCGATGTCCGACCATCTGGATATGAAGTTGGCCGCTCTGAGGACCTGCTGAAACCATGTTCGGATATTCAAACCGTCCTATAATGCTTTCTTTCTTTCTTGAGATCCCCTGCAATACGGGAAATAATCATCTAGGTAGATGAATTGTGCTAAATTGAGTCGTCAATTGACCATGTCGTTGCTTGATGCGTACGAGTTGACGATAGACCGGCCTATATGGGAAGACTCGAACGGTCTATAATAAGAGGTCCATTGGTCATCAGGTTACCCGCCTTAGGTGGGTCACCGTGGAACAAAAGCGAGACTTAATAAGTCTGCCGAAGGTACAGCAGAACTGCAGAGTGTTCTTCAAAGGGCTTGTTGAGAGATCGCAGTAGGGAACAAAGTAGGAGGTAGGGTAAGGCAAGCATGCACTACAACAAAGGGTAGGTGCATTACGGCTGCAAGCTTTCCATGTTGAGCCGGCCGAGTCTTGGAACCGAGCAATCAAACGACAGATTTAGTGCAGCGTCATGAAGCGCCTCGCGGCAAGTGCAAGAGGTAACCCGTTGGTAGTGTTTCCAATAAATGAACCACGGCGTATTTGAAGAGCCTGCGTCGAAACGGCACCTGAGAGGCCGGAAAAGCACGTCTGAAAAATGAAAACCGTCCAGCGAGGACGTTTATGAGACGGGGGGCGGTTAGCAGACCCTGTAGTTGAGTACAGGTGTCCCTTGATCGACTTTGTGACAGGAATTTTGAAGGTGGTGTCCTCAAGGAAAGCCTCGAGGATGGTGTAAACTGGATGGATACCAGCGAATCCTTGACTGTGAAGAACTGTGCATCTTCTGGGGGTATCGTCATTCCAAACAATAATCGGTCGACCCCAGATATAAGTCCGAACTCGGGTGGGTGAACTTTGAAGTACCCATTGGTGCTAGAACTTTAACTGTAAGAGAAAGGTCTAGAAGTGGTTGTCGTTACTGCCACCGTTCAACGTTGGGATAAAACATACCTAAATGGCCATGTGTGCCTTCAGTAGCAGCAATAGTCGTTCCGTGAAGAGGAACCTTGGGGATTTGTTGCGATGAAGCATTAAAATTGAGCGAGCTATGCGACCGCCGGAATCGCGACCGGTCCGTTCAAGGGATAGATAAAACCTCCTTCTGTGTAAAAAAGTGTCGCGGAAGAGAACGGCCAGTCTGTTATCTCTCAAAAGCACAGAAAGAGGCATGGAAACGATATAAAAAGAAAGAAGTATGAGAGACTGCTCTTTTTGTGGTGGATATTGCATTTCCATGGAATCGAAGTGGCGGTGTACCGTTGAGCTCGGGATGCGGGGTGGATATAAATGAAAATTAAATGTTTTTCAACGGCTTCACAACCGGAACCAGGAAGGTGAAGAAACCTGCAAGCAACCAACAGGCGGCAACGAGAGAAATCGAAGAGACGATCTGTAGGAACGATAGTCCGTAAAAGGATGCTTAGGCGCGGTAACTCGGGGGAGCTCAAGGTCGGAAATGAACAGTTGGGATAATTGAGCGCTTGCAACGAGGCGCGCAGCCCGAGAGCAATGTAAGCAAGCAAGCCCATGCGTGGGATGAATTGTTTCAAAGACAAGAGAAAAAATGAGTCTGCAGGGTGTGAGAAGAAATCAAAGTCCGCCCGTTTACAAGGATCTTCCGATTCCCCCCCATTTCCTTTCACCTTTTCTCGCTGGCCGTAGCCCTCCTCAAAGGCTAGGTCCTCCCTTTTCCATCCTCCTACCCCGCCCCTCCTTTCAAGCCATGTCCACTCCGCATGTCATAGCCTCTTCCTCAAACCACCCCTCTCATTCCGTCTCCTCAAACAACGGCATCGTTGGTGGGCATTACAAGGTTGGAAAGAAAATCGGCGAGGGTTCCTTTGGTGTGGTCTTTGAAGGTCCGTATATTCTCTTTCTCTGTGCTGCATAGCACCCTGTTCAGTATGGCCCCATGTCTCCGTGCTCGTCGGCTCGTGCCCACAGGGGGGGGGGGAACAAAAGGCGCTCTACGCCTTTTCTTGAAGTTGCCTTGCCCTGTACTCTCTATCAACTCCATTCTCGCTTTCTATGCATCCATTGAACTCTGAACTAACACTATTGCAAAGGCGTCAAAGTAACCACCAGCCAACCTGTGGCGATAAAATTTGTACGCACCCTTTTTTTCGCCACTCCACGGCCGCCGCTCATTTTGCCACGAACAGGAACCACGGAAGTCGGACGCTCCTCAACTGCGAGATGAGTTCCGCTCGTACAGAACATTGAATGGAACTCGTACGTCTCCTGTCTTGTTGTGTGTATGTAAACTGCGCCTCACTTACTATGGGGATGTATAGCCGGGGTACCGCAAGTGTACTATTTTGGTCAAGAGGGGCTCCACAACATCCTGGTCATCGACCTTTTGGGCCCCAACCTGGAGGACCTCTTCGATATGTGTGGGCGAAAGTTCACTATCAAGACAGTCTGTATGGCCGCCAAGCAGATGGTTCGTTTGTTGCTCCTGTCTTTTCCTTGTCCATGTTTCTCGGAACATAGATTATGCGATGTTCTCCAGCCTATGGAATATTTAACAAGACACATTTGTGATGCTAATACCTCATCCTGAATAGGTGACTCGTGTCCAGGCGATTCACGACAAGTCGCTTATTTACCGGGATATCAAGCCCGATAACTTCCTGATTGGCGTCCCAGGGAACAAGAATGCCAACACTGTGCACATCATTGGTCCGTATATGACATCCTTCCTTCTACAGACAGCCTTTGTTTGCATCATTCCTAATACATGTTCCCTTTTCAGATTTTGGAATGGCGAAGCATTATCGCGATCCAAAAACGAAAGTTCATATTCCTTATCGGGAACGGAAGTCGCTGTCGGGGACCGCACGTTACATGTCAATCAACACTCATCTGGGACGTGAGCAGTCCCGTCGAGACGACCTAGAGTCTCTCGGACATGTGTTCATGTACTTCTTGAGAGGCGGTCTTCCATGGCAGGGTTTGAGAGCCGCCACCAACAAGCAGAAGTATGAGAAGATTGGCGAGAAAAAACAAACTACCCCCATCTCGGAGCTGTGCGAAGGTTTCCCTGGTTCGTATTTCATTGAGTTATATGTACCTCACTGTCTGACAAAATGTTGAAATTAGAGGAGTTCACAATCTACATGAACTACGTTCGTAAGCTCGGTTTCGAGGAAACTCCCGACTACGATTTCCTGCGAGAACTTTTCACGAAGGTGCTGAAGACCTTGGGAGAACCGGAAGATGGAGTGTTCGATTGGATGCTTCTCAATGGCGGCAAGGGCTGGGAAGCCAGTAACGTCAGTCCTTATCGATCAGATTGTCTTTCTTCTTTTTTTGCTAACAGCCCAATAGCACACATCTGCTTCGGCAGCCGCAGCACCGCACCGGGAAACCCGCCGAGAACGAGACCATGGCGGTCGTCGTTCGCGACAAGTTCCAGACGGGACCACACCCAACCAACTCGTTCTGAGCCCTGCTCCAGTGCATCAGAAGAGCAGCCGTCGGACAGGTACTGGAGATCGTGCCAACACATCCAGGGACGTCGGCGGCAGTGTACAGCCACTCGCGCCGCAGAGCAGACGAGCCAGCCAACAGCCCAGGGACATCAACGGCATCAGCAGTGGCGCGCTTACAGCGCCGCATCCCTATGCGACGGCTCCAAGCCCCACTGGCTACCGGACAGCGACGGCGACCAACAATTATGGGCGGCACTCGCCGAATCCTACGCCACAGATGCTTGCCAATGGCAACGCGCACCTGAATGGCTCCGAGTCGTTTTTGTATGGACAGGCGCAGGCGGGCAAGAATGGGTCGGGCGAGGGCACGACGACTCCTGGGACTGGACAGAGGGACATGGGAGGACAGGTTAGGAATATGGGCATCTATGATCGCGAGCAGATGCAGCGAGTGGGCGAGCAGGACGAGGAGGGCGGCCATGGAAGACCGAAGGGGCTTTTCAGCTGGTTGTGCTGCCGTGGATAAAGTTATCTCTTTCTGGAAAATGGATGCTAGCGTACCGGCTACGCTCCTCATGGTTCCTGGTAAGCCGTTTGGACGCCGTCGTACTTTTGTAACCCTGCTAACAACCATGTTTTTTCTTTTCTTTTTTAGTTATGTTTAGACCTTGCTTTCCTTTGACGACTCCATCAACCCTTTAATCTGCATTTCACCAATCACCAACACTCGAACTGGAACGACATTTTTTCTTGTTTTTCACGCTCATGCAACTCTCCATCATCACCTTCATATATATGTATATCCGGCTAACAGCTATTCGATCCTTCGGCCTGCCCACTTACAAGGACCCCCGATCGTTACTATACCTTAGGAAGCTCCCAACCGTTGACGAAACGAGCCATTCATGACCGCTCCTTACATAGTACAAGTTTTTTTTCTTCCTCGTCTTTTTTAAAACAATGTGTATTATGTAGTCAATTTAATAGTGCTGTCCGGGAGAAATGTGATGGTTCGAGAGATATGTGTTTGTGAGGTGTTTTATAGGGTTGTCATTGGTTGTTACATATCCCCGCAAAGACATGTCTCGACACGAGCTAAACTTGCATGCACACGTTTGTTCTTATCTTTTATCGCTCTTACTCGCTTCGGCTTCCTTCCACACAGACATCTATTATAACAATTGAAAGTGGTGTCTTGGTATTTCCCACGGGGGATATGTGGGCGTTCTCATTGGCTGCAGCTGGGCCCGTCGCTCTTGGCGGATGGGAAAACGAGTGATGTCACACGTTGCTGATTGATTATCGAGTCTTACTTATCTTCCCCCTCCATATTCTTTTTGTGTGATGTTCCAAATGCAAGATCCCTTTTGCTTTCAATTCAACAACTCAATGTTCGTCGAGCCCGACAATCAATGAAACAGACGTCTTCCGGGCGACGGTCTACAAGTTCCGGAATGTTCGGACCATCGCGACCCTTACAACGGCGGCGCGGTTCACGATCACCAGGGTGGCGCGTCGTCTCGCGGACGCCAATTGAACACTCTAATAATCACCACTGCCCACTAACGATATATGTGAGTATTCAGCTCTTCTTTCCACCAACAGAAACTCATATGCCATTGAATAGGCCTGATGAGCTACTCAATACACCTCAACGACATCAAAGACAGACCCGCAAAGCATTTCGGGAACTGAATGCCAACACGCATGAAAACCCTCGCCGCCGTCGAACTCCTGCCCCAAGGCCTGAAACACCTACACCCCAACCTGGAGCTGTCGAGAGGGCAAGGACGAATTCACGACGCTCAGGACGGGAAACTCGGAACAACGACCTTGAAAGCAGTCCCAGAAGGCGCCATCCTCGCAATACTCAGGACGAAAACCGTGCACCCAGTCCATCTGAAGGTGAAGGATCTTTAGAGATGGTTGGTTTTGGGAATAGGGTGTGTATTAATATCCTTTCTTACGAGCTCGAGACTCATCTTTATTTGCTTTAGATTCCTCTCGCGTCTATCTGTTGCCTACCGAGCCCACCTTCTACGCAAATGGCTGTCGGAGCGAATCATCAGCTCATTTCACCTCGGCGGCAGGTGCAATTACCTTCAAATAACAGAGCTGCAGCCCAGCAACGTCGGCGTGCTCGAGAGCGACAAGCTTCGCAGCTCACAAGAAATGTTCCCGAGCATACCGTAAGTGTATTCATTAGTTTTTCTTTTTGAATGTTTACTCATTTCCTCTTTCAGCTCAATGCGAGAGTTCAAGATGCTCGCACCGAAAGTGCAAGACAGCAGCAATCAACTAGGCTACGTAGAGGCTCTGCTACGCTGCCGACACCACCTGCTACCCAGGAGGCATCCTCCGCAACACAAAGTAAGTCAAACATGATTATTGTTCCTGTAGCGTGGTTTCTGATAGCCATTCCTGTCCCTTTAGCACTGATTCAAGAAATTGCTGCCCAGGCACCTGTGTCTGCCGTGTCAATGGCGATGACAAATCAACAGAGTGAGTTGTCAACATCGTGATTAATGACTACCGGCACTAATTCTCCTCTCAGTTACATGCGGTGCTCACAGTGTCCCCTCTGAACCTGTTGGATGCGACAATAGTCACCAACCCAATTGTGCTCGGGCAAACGGTAAGTCTGCAAACTAAAATTTGTTACTTAATGTTCTAAACTGTCTTTTTAGCGGAAAATAATATCGATCGTCAGGGCATCCCACAAGCGGAAGACCAGGATGTTGATCGTACGTATCACATGCCCGTTTTATCTGCTCTATACTCATTTTGGACCAGAGATGTCCATTGTCAACGACCACGAAGAGGAGGAAGAAGAAAGAGTACATGTGGCTGCCCATGCAGGACAACGAATCATACAAGATAATCCAGGTATGTAAGATAATCCGGGTTCCTTTTTGGCGGAGCTGACTTCTGTCTAAACAGCTCCTCGAGCACGTCGTCAACGCTTTCGTCGCCAAGACCTCTTTTGCATTGCACGGAAGCCTTACGAAGATCTGACTAAACGACATTATCTTGGACGTATGGACGTGCCATGTCCAGACTGCAGTGCGCTACACTGGCTCGCCGAGAGACTCTCTGCAAGCAGCCAGCATAATCCTAAGTTTGGAACCTGTTGTTCAGAGGGCCGTGTGCGTTTACCGGTGTTAGATGCCCCACCTGAACCCCTTCATAGTTTCTTCACCTCGGATGACCGCGATTCAAAATCCTTTCGGGAGGATATCTGGAAATATAATCGGGCACTGGCTTTCACATCATTGGGCGTCACAGAGGATCACTCAATCAACCAAGGGCAAGGTCAGCCTGTCTTTCGCATTTGCGGAGAACTTTGCCACAATTCCGGCGCATTGGTTCCATCTGGCGATAAGCTCCCTCGATATGCTCAACTATACATATATGAACCCCGAGCCGCTCTAGAATCACGCATGGCACAGAACCAAAGCCTGTCACGAAACATCATGCAGGGCCTTCAGAATATGCTCCTTCAACACCACCAGTACGCACCCATTTTCAAACATGCCCATGAAATCCTCCGCGACTACGATGGCCCAGTTAAAGATGCTGAAGTCCGTCTCCGTGTTGCCCCTGGGCTTGACAAACGGCGATACAATTTGCCGACTGCAGATGAAGTCGCCGTGATTTTGCCAGGTGCACAATCCAGAGCACCTCGCGATATCGTACTTCGTAATCGTGCAGGACCACTATATCAAATCAGCGACCTGCATCCCGCCTATGCCCCTCTTCAATACCCACTCCTCTTTCCTCGGGGTGAAAACGGATGGCATCCCGACATGGTTTTGCATGAAAGTACTCAGCAACGTGGAACTCGGCTTCATCATGCACAGCAGCGTCAGGAAAAGCGAAATCAGCGTGGCTTAAACAATGCCCAACCAACCCATGAGCATCGAGAATCGAGACGACTGACTCTTTGTCGGTATGTTGCCTTTCGCATCCATTCTCGCCCAGGAGAATTCAATATCCTTCTGCATGGTGGACGACTTTTTACGCGCTATATGGTCGACATGTTTGCCTCACTTGATCAGAGCAGACTCCGATTCTTGGAAGACAATCAACCGCAAATCCGGGCTGCACATTTTAGTGGACTTGAAGATGCAATGGTGGATGACGGCGACAATGCAGATCTCCACGAACTGGGCCAGCGTATCATTCTTCCCTCTTCCTACATTGGTGGGCCACGACACATGACACAGCGGTTTCAAGATGCCATGGCAATCGCACGTTATTTTCGCAAAGTTGACATCTTCCTCACAATGACAACCAATCCTCGCTGGAAGGAGATCGACGACGAGCTTCTTCCTGGCCAGACGGCGTATGATCGTCCTGATTTGGTGGCTCGCGTATTTCAGATGAAGAAGGACACTCTTATAGACTACATTTACAAGCACGGCATTTTCGGAAGGGCTGTCGCCTACGTGTATACCATTGAATTCCAGAAGCGAGGCTTGCCTCACATTCACCTCCTGATTTTTCTCAAGGGACCCTACAAGCTGCTGACACCCGAAGCAGTTGATTCCTGTATATGGGCGCGTTGGCCTGATCCTGATATTCAACCACTCTTATTCGAGACAGTCAAGCGATGCATGGTTCATGGACCGTGTGGAGCATTGAACTTAAACGCGCCCTGCATGGTTGATGGGAAATGCAGCAAAGGCTATCCCAAAAATTTCCAGGAGTTCACGAACATGGACCGGAATGGCTACCCACTTTACTTCAGGCCCAACGACGGACGGAAATACAAGGTTGGCGATCATTGGTTGGATAATCGGTGGATCGTGCCCTTCCCTCCCTGGCCCTGTGCATTTCTCGACTGCCACATAAACGCTGAATGTGCCGTCTCGATTGGTAGCATCAAGTACCCCTTCAAATATGTTCACAAAGGCCCAGATCGTGCGTTGTTGGAATACCAGCGTGACGAGATTAGACGGTGGATCGACGGTCGGTATATCTCTCCGCCTGAGGCATCATGGCGCATCTTTCAATTCGAAATGCATGACCAGGTTCCTGCCGTCGTCCGTCTTCAAGTTCACCTCGAAGGCCATCATATGGTGATGTTCAACCCTAACGATAACATTGAAGATGTCGTCCAACGTGGTGCCCAAGAACGAACAACACTTACTGCTTACTTTGAAGCCAATGCAGATGAGGGGCCCCTGGGAGCTGAAGCACGCAAGCATACTTATCAGGAATTTCCTCAGTACTTCACCTGGGACAACGTTGGGAAGCAATGGAATTTACGGAAGCAGAAAGGATTTTCACTTGGTAGAATGTACTTTATCAAGCCTACAGCCGGCGAACAATTCTACCTGCGTACCCTTCTCACCATCGTCAAAGGGGCTGAGTCTTTCGAAGACCTCCGTTGTATTCCTGGACAGCATGAACCTTTACCAACATATCATGCAGCATGCGTTGCGCGAGGGCTCCTGGCAGATGATGGCGAATGGAGACTGTGCCTCGAAGAGGCTGCTCAAATCAAGACTGGAACTCAGCTTCGACATCTTTTTGCCAGCCTCTTGCTCTTTTCTGACGTTTCTCAACCTGAGCTTCTCTGGCGAGATTTTCGTCACCACATTTGTGATGATCTGGAATGGCAGCTGGGTGCAATGGGCATAACCAATCCACCGGAAGAGGACATCTACGACTTCGGCTTATTTCTGCTTGACAAGGTTCTTCGAGAGTCAGGACACTCCCTCGATGACTGGCCTTCGATGCCGAAACCTCAAAACGACTGGAATGAGTTGGTGATGAATCCTCTAATCGCCGAACAGCTCAACTACGACAGGAACATGCTACGCACTGACCTCGATTCAACGCTTCCTCGCCTAAATGAAGATCAACAAAAAGCATTTACTTCTATTGTCAACTCTGTCACGAACAACATGGGCAAGCTTTTTTTCCTACATGGCCCGGGGGGCACCGGAAAGACCTTCGTCTACAATGTGATCTGTGCAAAGTTGCGCTGTGATGGTGTCATTGTACTCTGCGTGTCGTCATCCGGAATTTCTGCACTCCTTTTGCAAGGTGGACGAACGGCCCACTCTATGTTCAAAATCCCTGTCGAAAACCTCCATGAAGATTCATTCTGCAGCATTCCGAAGAACAGTCAACGTGCAGATTTACTGCGTGCCACGCAGGCAATCATCTGGGATGAGATTGGTGCCCAACATAGACATGCTGTTGAGGCATTGGACCGGACTCTCCAAGATATTCGTGACGACAAGAGGCTATTTGGTGGAATTACTGCGATTTTAGGTGGAGATTTTTTGCAGACTCTTCCAATTGTTCCGCGAGGATCACGAGTTGATATTGTCGATGCGACTATCCAGCGCTCTTCCCTCTGGGAACACATCGAGATTCTCTCTTTGCGACAAAACATGAGGCTTGCGCATGGTAGCCAGGATGCTCGAGACTTTGCACAATGGTTGTTGGATGTCGGCCATGGTCGCAATCTCATCAACGAAAATAAAGTTCGATTTCCGGACTACATGCGAGCAGAATCTGCTGATTCATTGATAGAGTCTATTTATCCTGCCATTAACTCCACCCCTCCTCCTCCTCCTGAATACTTCCTTAATCGCATGATCCTCGCACCTCGAAATACCGATGTAGGTGAAATAAATCAGGAAATTCTGGATCAAATAGCGGGCGGTAGTCGGCAATACATCAGTGCTGATGAAATCGTCCACGAACCAGGAGCAGATCCTCGAGACGATGAACCCATTCCAATTGAATATCTTCGCTCTGTCAACTCTTCCAGTCTTCCTCCCGGTGAATTGAATCTGAAAATTGGATGCCCTGTCATATTGCTTCGCAATCTTTTGCCAGCTCAGGGATTGTGCAATGGGACGCGCATGATAATTATGCAAATGGGCAATCGGGTTCTCGAGGTGCGACTGCTTGGCGGTGAAAAAGATGGGCAGTTAGCACTTATCCCTCGAATTTCATTGACCCCCACAAGCACAACTGAAGTCTCCTTCCAATTTAAGCGGCGCCAATTTCCTGTTCGTCTGGCATTTGCGCTATCCATCAACAAATCTCAAGGCCAATCTGTACAACATGTTGGACTCTATCTCCGCTTTCCAGTTTTCGCACATGGACAGTTATATGTGGCTCTTTCCCGTGCAACATCCCCTCATAACATCAGAGTCCTTCTTCCGGACGATGCTGAAGAATCCCTGACTACAAACATTGTATATAATGAAGTTCTTATAGATTAGTTGATGTGTAGTTAGCCTCCAGTACTCTGAATCCAGTATCTGCTAGCATTAATACACAGCCTTTGGATCATCTAATATCAAAGGACCCGTGCGAATGCACGGGTAAACTGGCTAGTAGAATACATAACCCACCCGCTATATCAACGTCATGGCGGACCCCAGTCGCCTGTCGGTACCGGGCTCAGTGAAAGTCTCCCAAGACCTCAAGCTGGTTTCTGGCGTGCTCCAGAATATGCAGGACTCTGGCATGATCCAGCCGTATTCCCCCGGCATCCCTCCCGTCGCGTTCGGCGCTGGAGGCCCCATGTGCGTACCGTTACGATTCGAGGGGGTCGCGCTGACGATCCGGGGTGATCCCGCTAGGCTAAAGCAGTTCGATGAGTCGACGGTGGTTAGCAGGAAGGGATCGCAGGCGCCGACGCCGCCGACGTCGGTCAAGGGCATTGGGAATAAGGGTGCGTAGGTGATGGGGTGCTTTTATCTCGGTGCGGACGAGGCTTAGTGAGGGATTGTTGGGACAGTGGCGAAACCTGACTACTCCGAGTCGAAGATCGTGCTTGCGATGGTGATATTGCCGCTCTCCTCCTGCTGCATGGCTCTTACCTTGGGATGCTCGCTCTAGGTCGGCCTCCCTGCGCGAGGCAAGTCATATCTGAGCAATAAGCTCATGATCTACCTCAAGGTGTGTGCGCTTTCCTCTGTCTTTCGTTAGGGGGGTGTTTGGCTAACTAGTGATGGTTATTCTACCGCAGTGGCTGGAATACGACGTGAAAGTGCGCCTTTTATAGCATCCTTTGACTGTCTACGCGTTGCTCCAATTGTTATGCTTAGGTCTTCAACGTCGGCCAGCTGCGCCGGACACGGGCGAAACAGAAGGCCCAAAAGTGCGTCCCCCAGCCACTACCCCTCGTCCTCGCGTTGCACCCCACCATCGGCTGACACAGATCGCTTTTTTTCATGGTAAAGGCTTGGAATCAAGGAGGACCATACCGCATCCTGGTTCAGCCACGAGAACGAACAGGGTAATCTATCACGCGAGCAGCTAGCACAGGACAGCCTCGAGATGCTGATCCAGTGGTTGAAGGAGGGTGGCAATGTGGGCATTCATGGTGTGCACGTTCATCTCCGGAGGAAAGGCATGACTGACTCAATGAGATCGTGTGCAGATGCAACTAATAGCACCCGGGCGCGCAGGTCAGAATACCTATCTGTGGAACTTGAGATAGTGGTTTCATGAATATTGTTATCTTCTTATAGGGCGAGCATCGAGGCGCGCGTGGCGAAGGAAAAAGGCATCCACCTCATCTTCCTCGAGTCTTTATGCGACGACCCCGCCATCATCGCCGCCAACGTCGCCCTGAAAGTAAGCTCCGGCGACCCCGACTACAAAGACACCTCGCCGGAAGAGGCCAAGCGCGACTTCCTGCGCCGGATAACGGAGTACGAGAAGGTGTACGAGACGATCACGGAGCCGCATCTGTCGTATCTGCAGATCGTCAACGTCGGGAGCCAGGTGACGGTGTCGAGGATCCATGGGTATTTGCAGAGCCGCATCGCGTTTTATTTGATGAATTTGCATTTGAAGCCGCGGAGTATTTACCTTTCGCGGGTGAGTGGAAAAGGCGACGGGTTACTCATTTACGGACTCACGATCTATTTTGTTGTAGCATGGAGAAAGTCAGTTCAACGTGGAAGGCAAGATCGGAGGCGACTCGCTGCTTTCTCCGCACGGAATGCAGTACGCAGATGCGTTGCCCGCATTGATCAAGGATAATATTGGCGATGCCCCTTTGACTGTACGTTCTTTGCGATCTGACCCCAAGATGGGTAATGAAGAGCTGACGTTGCGAGATGATGCTGCTGCTGTAGGTCTGGACTTCAACTTTGCGGAGGACGATACAAACTGGGAGTAACCTTGAGTATACGAAGTTGACTTGGAAGTCTCTGGATGAGCTGGATGCGGGTATGTCGTTCTGCGTTATTTGAAAATGGGTTGATGGATGATACTGGGGGTTCCTTTAGGTGTTTGCGATGGAATGACTTATGAGGTAAGCATGTCTCTTCATGTCCTGGCGAAGCTTGACAACTGGGAACAATTCGCTTGTAGGAAATCGAGGTCAGTTGATGTCTCTCGGATGTCGGGCCTGGTCATTGACTTTGCGTATAGCAAGCATATCCAGACGACTTTGCGAATAGAGACGACGATAAGTTCAACTACCGGTATCGTGGCGGAGAGTCGTACCGCGACGTGGTAGTAAGGCTGGAGCCTGTTATCATGGAGCTGGAACGCCAGGAGAACGTGTTGGTCATCGGACATCAGGTACGGACTCTGCTTTTGATAGACTTTCTTCTGTCCGTGTAGTTCAAGTTGAGCTGATTCGTTGTTTATTTATTTGTGATTGTAGGCTATTCTCCGCTGCCTGTGAGTTCGCATGCATTGATGCAAGTAAGGTCTAGGTCTAACGGAAATGATTCATTTCATTTTGTCCAGATACGCGTACTTCCACCATCTGCCTCAGGTCGATCTACCGTATATTAAGATTCCTCTGCATACCGTTATCAAGCTCACGCCGAAAGCTTATGGGTGTGACGAAGAGAGGTGCGTAATTTTTGCTTGCGAACCTTGCTTGCATCTCGGAGATGCACGGATAACTGACTACGTTGGGTTGGGTTGGGTAACGTACAGATAC
This sequence comes from Flammula alnicola, assembly GCA_015499995.1. Classification (NCBI taxonomy): domain Eukaryota; kingdom Fungi; phylum Basidiomycota; class Agaricomycetes; order Agaricales; family Strophariaceae; genus Flammula; species Flammula alnicola. Next base: position 8,394 of record JADNRV010000086.1, on the reverse strand, counting down.
GCACTTCCGATCCAGGCGGTGGATACGCATCGACCGAAACCCAAAGGGGCGGCACCCGTTGTGCAGGCTACGACGGCTCGAGATTATTTCACAGAAGAGAAGGCATGATAAGGATTTGGGGTTTGGACGAACAACATAACTGCTCGTCTTCGACTTACTCATCAACAACATTTATCGGGAACGAAGGAAGATGTAGAAGAGATTGTACAACATAGCGTAAGAACCAATGGGTATAGTACTGTGTACTGTAAATAGAGTAGATTCATCGGCATTAACTTGGTCTTTGAGTACCTTCTCTGGATTCAAAGTGTATCTTGAAGTGCGGCCGCTTGTAGGCTTTCTACTTGAGCTAATTTAAGCGCACGGACTCACAAGGTGGGCTTGGCAATTGCTTGGCACTGTGCACTGTGCTTCGAGATGAAGGATGTGGGCCGTAGCATATTACCAACGCCCAAAGCGGTTGAGCTTTTGGCGTTCAATGGATTTTGAGGGAACCAAGGAAAATGATACGATTTTATTGCATTGATTTGGGGAAGCGGCCGTCATAACCGCCATATTCGTATGTCGTACGATGACCCCGATGTTTTGGGAATCGTCATACTCTGGGTTGCCAACTCCTGGGACGCGTAAAACTTAAAGCAACTTTAACCAAGGCTCCTTGTGCTGTGAGAGTATTCACAGAAATTTTGATAGTTGGGGATTGGTCAGAGGGCGGGAATGGTTTAAAATCCGACAACCGACAGGACTCAGGAGGAGAACCGGTCGCGGGATTAAATACCGTCCCAAAATAGGAATGCGAATGTGGGGTAGCCCCAAGATTCCCACCGTATAATATAACAGAGCTATAAATTGGGTTGCACTCCATACAACTTGCATACAACCTCGTCTCAAACAACCACCACCATGTCTCTCTCGAAACACGCCGCCCTCGCTCTGCGCGCCGCCCAAAAACCCTTCGCCGCACGCGCTTTCCACACCCCGTTCGCTGTGCTCGGCACGTCGCCCCTTACCACCCCTCCTGCGAAGGACACCATCGCGGCCCAGTATGAGAAACAGTATGACTACTCGACCGAGCCCGTCAGGTCGACTGGCGGGTACCGCACATATGTGGTCTCTGAGCCAGAGCCGTCGTCGCGACACTACCGCGTCCCCGCCGGCGCCTACCCCACCTCGGCCCCCTATGCGAACTTCCCCGCGACGGCTGGACCTGAGACACAAGGAATTGAATACTCATCGACCGGCGCAGAACTCCTCGCGCACGGGTTTACGACACACGCGGTGCCGCAGCACCCTGGCGGCATCGGCGAGAGCTCTGCCATCCGATATGCGTCGGCGCCTGGCGAGATGGGCGCGAGAGGGGGAGGGTATGGAGGGATGGGTCTGGTCGATAAGAAGGGCACGAAAGCGGGGAAGGGGAGCCTCGGGGAGCGGAATCCGCCGCCTGATGGAAGCGTTGCGGAGGAGTACTCGAAAGCGGGCGTAGACGGAGCTTGGAAGCTGAGGAAGTGATCATGAGCGTGGAGAAGCTGCGAAGGGGGTACAACATTGGCTTGGACGGCGTCTGACGGCGTATTTTCTTTATTGGGGTCCGTTTGCACTTCCCACCCTGCGGTCGAGACTCGAGACCTGTCTGGGTTGTATTAGTATCGGCTTTTTTATTCCTTTCTTTCTTGTGCTGCATATGTATTTGAACCCATTCACCTGAAGTAGATTTGCACAACTTGTTTCCTGAAGAGAATTATTGAAGAGAGAGCTTTCAGTGCTGTATATGGTCTGCTTATATAAATTATTCATGAGCCACCCGATGATTCTACAGAGTAAAACGGTAAGGCCGGACGACTCTGAGCTGCAGACCAAGTAAAAATAAGACAGTGTGGATTACTACGCATCGGAGGTGTTCATGACAAAACGCCGAATGGATGTGATGATTATCTAGACTTTACAACAACGAGGACTTGCGTGCCAGTGATTTGTTTGCATGCTGAGTGCAGCTTGAAAGCTTGACGACTTGCTGCCACGTTGATTTTGTCTTTTGGGAGTCGACAATCTCTTGCCGTGTGTTGATGTGCCACCATCGTACGTTGAGGAAGGAGAGCACATGATATCGTTCAAGACTTTATGACTTTAAAGGCTGAGAGTATGACTGTCCTCCGATACCTTGCATGTAAGTCTTAAGATTTACTTTTACGAGAGAATAGGAGTCATTGGATCCCCTGAGATGCCCTGGATGAGTTTGTTTATGATATTGAAATAAAGAATGCAGAGACCTCGGTAGTTAGGAGGTCGAAGAAGTAGTGGAAGGGGGATTCGTAACGCACGCTGCAGTTCGTGCATTTTATATACTTATCAGAGGACCAGGAGACCACAAGAAATCTCCAAATCAACATTGCGAGATGACTAGGACTCGTGGCTAGAATTCGAAGGACGAGTGGGCTGCTCGGCAGCCTTTCACGGACCACGGTCACGAGCTCGATCATCGATCACCCCTTAAAGTTATAAGAGCTTTGAAGTTATAAGGCAATCTCGCTCTCTTCTGGATTCATTCTCCTTCTTTCCTGTACTCTATTGTGTTAGCTCTCCAATAGGCACGCGTCGGTCCTTTCCGTCTCGTCTCCTGAGTCCACTCGCCCAGTGTAGACTGTAGTTCCCACTACGGTCTTTCAATGGGGAATCTGAGATGTGGACGTCACCTGGCATCAAAATATTTATATGCTCACGACATCGTGCCAAAATGTGCGTATAACGTTGAGCGCCCACGATCACCGGTGCACTGCCATCAGTCCTCATGTGCTTTCATCTCACTGCAGAACGCCCACTGCCTGAGCACCCAGCGTTCCCAAAGCTCCACCAGCTCATCCTTGAGAGACCCCACTGCTACTTCCACCCGCAAAGTTCCTACCGTTTCCGATAGACTGCCCATACACTCGGTGAGGGAATGGAAAAGGGCAAGAAGAAAGATACAAAATCCATTGGTGGGTCTGATTCTAAGTAGCAACTATTTCTTTTGCTGATCACGACGATTGAACCGGCTATAAGACAGAAGCAACGAATATGACGATTATGAACGGCCAGAGCTTCCAACCCCGTCCGTCTCTCATTATATCTCTGTGGGCAGACCGGCTGGTCCACAACATACATTCGACGCGAACGACCATTATTTTCCCCCGCAAAGTAAGCTCTTTTCATGAATACTGTGGATAAAGAACTAAGGAACGTGCCAATATCTAGCACCTAGAAACGCTCTATCGTCTCTCGAACTTGACGATATGTCGGTACCTCCATCCCGGCAAATAGATTTTGAAACAGGTCGTCCTTCAGAGATCGGCTCATTTACATCTGGATCCAGTGCGATGTGTTTGGGTGCCAAACGGAAGTTCTCTAGAGTAGACGATAGTTGCGCACCGCCCAAACAAGAATTTATCGATCCGTTTGGCACACCCTCGCCGTCCACCGATCGTAGCAACCCGAAAAGACGCATGGCCTCAGATATTGCCGTTCGTAGTGGTTCTAATCAATGTCAACCCCAAAGTCACGCGGCGACAAGTACAGTCATGAGTAGGATTCCGGAGTATGTCACCGATCTTCATCCACCGTCCGATTATTGAGTTCTTTTTCTATCCGCCTCCTAAGATCAGCTCCTGTTGTGAGTTCACTTTTAAATACCACTTCCAGGGACTCACGAATCGCTTTTTCAAAATTCACTAAACACATCCAATAAAATAGATGTTCCACCCAGCTTCGAGTCATCGAAGTCCCGGTATTTACCACACTCAACCTGGGTATGTTCTTACCGATCTCAAATTAGCATCATTATTTGCTAATAACCTCATATTTTAGACGGCAATCTACGACTGTGCGTAAGAGGATATGGTCTCCCATTGTGGTCGGACGCTGACGGAACCCTACGTTCCTCGCATGCCTGTGCCTACCCACAGATAAACTTGGGTGATAATGGTTATGGCCAGAACCAACTCTCGTCACAGCAGATTGCCAATCGCTTCCATGTCGCCTCTACCCCTGCTAGAAATATTACAGTAATGTCATGAATATTTCCTTCAGGCCACAGAACCGCTGATAATAAACTTATAGGCCGTACCATCAACAATACATGTGCAAAACAGCTTCGATATCTACTATCGCCATCTATTTGCTAAGGAACGTGGCACGCCATTGTGGATACCATCGCCGAACAATTCCCTCCCCATCACATATCGGAGAAAGGGTATTTCGATTGGCGACGTTGGTATCATAACTAAGAATGGAGCCTTTGATTTTTTGTTCAATGTTTGCCTTCCTCATGATGATGAGATTAACAGGAATCGAGTGCCAGCGGATTTCTCTCCGCTAAATCCTCCCCTACTACCCGAGAACGATATCCAAATTTACGAGGACCTTGGTGAGGGTGCATATCTTTCAAGTGAATCGATTAAAAAAGATATCAGTGATGTTGGACCATCGTATGTCAATTCGCATTATATTATCTATCGCACCTGATTTCAACCTACAACTCTTTCATTCAGCGGTATCACCTTTGAATCATCCGCTTGCGAAGGTGCTATACTGACCATTCCTCATGGTGCATATACGGAGGACCTAGCAAACCGGGCTGCATTCAAACGGTACCTTTCCGATAACGTATCCAGTTGGTACAAATATGCCAATGGGGTCCGTGGGCGGGAAGTAAACAATGGAGATCTGCGTCTTGTCACCGGTGTCGACAAATCTCGGGCTTGGGGTATGGCAACGTTTGCCAATGTCACAGAGCAGACAAACCTCTCTTTGAAGCTGCGGTTCAAACCTAGCAAAGACAGCAGAGTCGGAACGATATACACGTGGGACTATTCTGGCATCGCAGACTCGGCCAGATCAGGACCAGGTCGTCGGGAAATAGAGGCACTGTGGATGGGCGATGAATCACAGGGAATGCATGCGTTCGAAAATCAATCTCTATTCGTGCGGACGCTATCCGCTAAGCTCCAGGAAGACCAATGGGAGAAGTTGGAATATGAACTCAGGACGTCGTCAATCCTCACTGACCAATCGGGTGCAGCTTCTAAAAACACTGCAGGTCCCAATTTTACTCTTGGTCCTCCTTCTTCCAGTGCCCGAAGTGGAGCGTCTTCCGGCTCTCACAAAACTCCCATGTCTCGCAATGGATATACTGTACTGTCGTCCGCCACCGAAAACCTCGTTAGGATATCTGATACGCCCACGGCTCTGGTGCGCAATGTCACATTTTTACTGATAATCACGGGTGTGAATGATATCTAGTAGAAATTTCATCCGTCAAACGTCATAAACGATTTTCTCTTACAATCGGTCAGTCTTTTGCTCAACTCCTAGTCAAGAATAACACCTTTTGCCCAAAATTTGTATGGAAACAGAGACCGAATGCATGGCTCGCTATCACCGATGACTGGGATTGGATCTCTATTCTTGAACATGTGAGGAGACTCTTTACCCCCGGTATGGGATTTTACGCCTGAGGCTCGTCTATTTAGGGCGATTTGGCACTCCCTGCTTCGAACGAGATTCTAGCACGTTTAACAACCACACATGAAGTCACCGAAACACACGGTGCGTTCGTTTAGATTTTTGCGTCCCTCAATTCTTGCCACAATATTCATTACCTTTTAAAGGTGTTGCATCTTTGACACCGAAAGATGCTCTCCGCCGTGTTCCTGCTGTTGCCTTCATGAATACCGAGGATCGCTTGCTGGACACAACCGCGAGCTCGCCTCAGTCTCTTCCGCAACGACTCCAACTTGAAACAGACTTTCATTCTGAAAGTTCTTTCGAACAACCCCCTCACCGTTATCCAAGCTTCATAGAGGTCCCACATCGACACCATCATTCACGATCCGCCGACGACAACCACTCCATTTATAGTGACGATAGCTCAGATTCGGTTTATTTCAGCGGCGACGAGGACCTTTCTGACGAAGCTCAGGATGCCATTCGTCCTGTCATACAATCAACCGCGCCAATCGCATCATCATCCCACGAGGAAATAGGCATCACGTCGCATAGAGAAGCTCTGGACGTTCCTATTGCTGGGCCTCAACACCTGCATGGACATCCACAATCCTGGGACCAATGGAACGCGCAGCCGGCGCCTGTCTCCTCTCAGCCTCAATTTATGGCGCATAAAACACCATCTAGTCGCTCTCATGAGGTTACCGTTGATGACATGATGTCGCTTCTCGCGGATTCTGGAGGTCCAATCACCTCTCAGGACCCCTCCATTATCCGACAGCAGTTCATTTATCGTTTATCACTCAGTGGTAACCTCGGCCTGGGTTCCAAGAATTTCTTTAAAAAGCCGACGAAGGCGAAGGTATCTTCGATGGCTGGCCTGAGGGCAAGCACCTCGCGGAGAAAGGTTGATGCAGCTTTCTTCTGCGAACTCGATTACTGCAAGGCAGGCTTTACTCGCAAAAACGGCCTTCTTAGTAAGTAAATTCCATTCGATGCACTTTTCTTCTTTGCTGAATATTGGTTATAGATCATTATCGAGCTCATCTGGGCATTGCGGACAAGGAATGCAAGTTCTGCCACATGTTCTTCACAACTTCGCTAAGAAGACACGAGCAGAAGTGCAAGAGTAATCCTGATAACGAAAAAGATTCACCCGCGAAAACAGTGGCTGCGTGAACGATCTTGTCGAACTCCATCACACCCGTTTAGCAAGATAATTTGATACCCACGACTTTTCTTTTCCTTTTTTGTTTGTTTCGTTCTCTCCTAGCTGTTTTTTCATGCCCTCGAGTTACTTAGCTCTCTAAATTACACTTTCTAATACATATTGATTATCATCTTGTTTAACTGTTGTACCCACATTATCTCATCAACCCCACTCCATTTACATACAGTGAGTGGCAAGTCGAGTCTCGATTCGGACGCGTCAAATGAGGTTTGCCCAAGGTAGGCGCCCCCCACTGATCTGTGGGTTGTTCCCTACCTCCAGATGGTTCTATCTGTTCAGGCTTGGGAGGTAACCTCGGTGGACAGTGAGTGTGCATCACCTTTTGATCTTGTGGTACTAGACGTAACTTTGAAGCTTGAGCTTGCAGGCCTGAGGCCTGAGTCTTGATATTTCATACGAAAGGGTCAAGTACATTGACAAGACGCCCGGAAAAGGTCGATGATTAACTGAGCGAGATGTAATTCTAATCTAATGTTAATCTCCATTGTTCCTCCAAAAGTGATGTCCGGCACGGTAACGCGACATGGCCCATATCCAACGCTTTATGGTGGCACGTTGACTACCTTTCCCATTCACCTCCATCGTAAACCGTGGCACAGTGGCACAGTGGCCCACCGGCTTGTATATTTGGCCTGAATGTAAGCGGATTAACTCATTCCGATCTTTCCTGCTCCAAGATGGCTGATTCTTCCACTCATAGTACGAACAGCGGAGCGCCCGCCACACCTGCCCGATCTCAGCAGCGAGCGAACCTCGAATTCCAGCCCACACCTAATAGTAGAAAACTTACCAGCAACCCCAACCCAAAAAAGCTCCTCACGCACGTCAGCATGGATCCAGCACTCGAGGAGGAATTGCATAAGAGCCAACTGTTCGACGTACCTCGATTAGTCGAGCATTTGTTCCCAGATAGCGTTCTCCCCCTTGGTGTTGATGTGCTGGCGGACCAGCTTATGAATAAAAGAAACCTTTGTTGGAACCCCGAACGCAAAACCTGGGAGGGGTGCCCGGACCTAACTGCGTCTTCCAAGGTGGCATGGTGGAGGCGGCGCTAGCGATATTCCTCAACGGCATCGGTACTGCAATCCATAAAATCTGCAAAAATAATTCGAAGGCAGACGTACCTTCCAAGCCACGACGCTGGTACAGAAGCACGCGTACGAAGCCACTGCCGGTGGGCCATCCGCCGCACGAAAGCCCGACCTCAACCTCATTGAAGAGGGAGAGACCCTTCATGGACCACCGTCAAGGTGACCGCAGAACTCACGTCCAACATCGAATTAAGCACCAACAACATAATGAGAACCAACTCACCAACGGTGCCTATATGGTCTTCTCGTCTCAGGACGAACGCCGATTTCATATCGGTGTCTCTTTTTGTCAAACCGAAGTTCGCGTCTACGTCTTCGATCGCGCTGGAGTCATTGGTTCCGTCAAGTTTGACCTTCAAAAAGAGCCGAAGTGTTGATTCGCCTCCTCGCTGGGTTGACTCTCTCGATCCTCTGCCATCGGCTTCGATCCCACCATCAGACATGGACCTGGAGGAAAGAGATTCGTGACTGTCGCCGACAAGGAATACGAGATCATCAAGACTTTGTTTATTAGCGACAATATCCGGGGTAGGGGAACGGTTTGCTGGCAGGCTCGCTTCGATGGCGCCGACTATGTGATCAAGAACACCTGGGCCG